>CM034147.1:901254014-901850743 GCA_019776745.2 Taxus chinensis
TGTAAGAATGCCAAAACTGTTATTTTCCTTTTTGTATCGATTTGTATGCTAGTATAATTTTGAATTGAATTAAGAAATCTATAATATAAAGATGCACTAGTACATTAGCAATATGAACACATAAAAAGAGAATCATAATAAAATTTGAAGAAAACAATCTTTTTATTTCTAAAATATTCTTATGACAAAAAATTGAATTAAAACATATCTAGCTCTTATATTTATATGTTGATTGCCACTTTGTTATTTAGTTGAGGGGGGCTCATAATTGTGAAAAGGCTCAAGTTTTGTTTGTTTAATACATGCCCTAAAACACATTTGTTTTCATTATACATTCTATAGACAAAGATGTTGGATTAGGATTTTGGTACCATTTATTTACACTTATGTAACTCAATATGTTATTTTTATACTTAAAGCTACAATTCATCTTACTAATTGTACCTCTTTTTTAATAGCTACCATTAACAATTGTCTCCATAATTATATAAAATTAATTATTATTCTACAAAGGCCTAAAGACTCTCTATTATATATAGACTAGACTAAACTAGACTAGACGACCTGATTAAAAGGAAATGATACCAGACATCTGCATAACCCTATATATAGATATGGCTCTCCACCTATATAGTTGTGAGCATCAGGGCAACAAACCTCTATATAGAGGTTAGAGGGTGCCGACCCCTATCTATCTATGTATATGGCGAACGTAGCCACCCAAGTAGCCGCCTATCTTTTATATTTATCATTGCCCCCTATATCTGTATATAGGGAGTTCAAGGCCCTCCATATATGCCTGGGGGATAGGGGGTAGGGTCGAGCCTAAATTATTTCTATTACTTTTTCCACTCATATCTTTCTTATATTTCAATATTTTATGATCGCATTTAATTTATTTTTAATATTTAAATTAAGCAATTACAACTTATTATACGAATTAACTGAACTTAATATCCAATATTAAATATTTTGTCTAATTTTTTCCATATTGTGTTGAATGTTTCATTTGTTGCTTCTATTTCTTTAGAATTATTAAATCTTGATTTGACAACCATATTATTAGTTGTATTTTTTTAAAATTATATTTTTGTAAAAAAATATTCATATTTATTATGAATATTTTATTCAAGTAATTTGTCTATTTGAATATCTTAATAAATAAGAAGCTACACTTCATAATTTAAAACACGAGAAAACTATTAAAGTAATTTATAAATTTTTAATAGAAAATATTTTATATATGTATATTTTATGAGTTTGTGTGTATTTATAATATATATATCAGTATATTGTCCTTATTTTGATTTGTCTTAGCACACACGCTCAATGCTAGGATTTAGAATTGGTTTCTTCAAATTGATGTCATACTTTAGCTGAGCTTAAGTCTTAATTTTTTCAGTCTAATAATCTAGTTCAGAATGGTGAGTGTGAGGAGTAGTCTTACACATCCTCAAATCCCCATTTTTAATGCTAACAACTACAATGATTGGAGCATAAAAATGAGGAATTCATTTTGTTTGCAGGATGTGTGGGAGCTATTCAAAATGGGTTTCTAAAACTTGCAGATCCATAGGAATTTTTATCTTTGACACAAGCTAAGAAAGATATGTTTAAGGAAAATAAAAGAAGGATGTAAAAGCCATGTTCCTCATTCAACAAGCAATGGATGAATCCATTTTTCTACGTGTTAAAATAGCAAAGAAATAGAAAGAAGGCATTGGAAAGCCTTTAAAAGACTTATCAAGGTAAAAGTAAAGTTGAAATTGTTAAATTACAAATGCTTGGGAGAGAATTTGAAAATATTTGAATGAAGGAATCATATTTAGTAGATTTTTTTAATCATGCAATGAGTGTAGTTAATTAGAACAAGTCTCATGCTAAGAAACTAGAGGATAAAATAATTGTAGAGAAAATCCTAAGAAGTTTGAGTCTACAATTGTTGCAATTGAATAATCTAAATATTTCACCCATTTGTCTATAGACAAAATAATGGGATTTGTGTTATCCCATAAGAAAAAGTTGAACAAATCAAGTGGTTCATCTCTTGAGCATATCGTAAAATCACAAGTTTTAATTGGCAACAATGGAGAAAGAGGAAGATCAAGCTTCGATAGAGGTAGAGCAAGAGATTTCCAAAGAGGAGCTAGAAGAACCAACATGTCTTATGAAGAAAAAATTCAAATTTCTATATTGTTAGCACAATATCTTGAGGAAATATCCACAATATCACTCGTGGTCAAAGGTATGGAAAACATCATGTCTAATGCAATAACTAGAAAATGTATGGATATTATGTAAGTGAGTGTAAGAAGAAACAATTTGATATGAGTAAACATTTATTTTTGAAAAAAAATTAGAAAAAATCCAATCTAATTATGATAATCATGGTTTAATGATTATTACTTGTAATGTTGCTCAAGAAAGTACAAAGGATGTTTGGTTTATAGATAGTGGGTGTAGTACTTACATGACTATATGTAAAGATATGTTTGCAAACATGGATGTGCGTCAGTTAAATCTTAAATGAAGTTAGGAAATGATAATAAAGTTTCAGTTATGGGAAAAGAAACAATCGATATCGAAATCAAGCAAGGTGAGAAGAAGTATATTCCAAATGTGTATTGTGTTCATGTTTTGAAACATAATTTAATGAGTATTGGGAAATTAGTGTAGAAGAGATAGACATTATAGTTTGAGGATGATGCATGTGTTATATTCCAAATAGAAATTATAATAACAAATTGATTGCAAGGTTTGATATGACAAGAAACATAATGTTTCCATTAAACATTCAACATGATTTTTCATTTGCATAGATTTATCCACTAGTAGCTAAAGTTTATTTGAAGGATTAGACTGCGTTATGGCATTTGAGTTTTAGACATTTAAGTTTTAGTGGTTGATTTTTTTTGCAGAAGAAAAAAATGGTGAAGGTTTTTCATTTGAGAAAACAATAAAGAAATCCTTGTGAAATTTGTATTCTAGGGAAGGAACATAGAGAAAAAATCCTTGTTGGAAAGTCATATAGAGATAAATTTCATCTTGAGATTGTTCTCTCTGATATATGTGGACATATACAAACCCTGTTAGTTAGTAGTAACATTTATTGTTTGACATTTATAGATGATTTCAAGAAAATAAAAAATCATATATTTTTTTTAAACACAAGTAAGATGTCTTTGGTATATTAAAATAGTGTAAGGTTGTATGGTTGAAAAGAAAATGGTCACTATATAAAGGTGTCAATATTAGAAAGAGGGGGATAGTTATATCAAATGAGTTCTTGAATTTTTATACAAATCATTGAATTAAGAAGACATTTACAACTAGGTATACAACTTAGTAGAATGGTGTGGTGCAAAGAAAGAATGTATGGTATACAAATAACTATGATTAAGGCCTTAAGTATGGAGTGGAAAGAAACACAATGTTTCTTATTTAAGAGTTTTTTGGTTGTGTGACTTATGCTTTGTTATAAATGAAAGGAGAAAGAAATTGGATAATAAAGGAAATAGATATATTTATGTGAGTTATAATGAGTAATCAAAAACATATAAATTGTATAATCTCATTAAAAATAATGTTATTATCAATAGAGATGTTGAGTTCATTGAAGAAAAATATGGGATTGAAGTACTGATAAGACAAAAACTATCGTTGTAGGAATACCTCATAATGAGAACACTTTCAAATAAAATGGAAAATGTTTATCCAGCTCCACAAAAGATCGCGCCAGTGACATCTTCTTCAAGAATCATTCATGTCTCAAAAAGCATTTCTAGAGATAGCTCATGTGGATTTTCATCCCCTCCAACTAATTTTCATCTTAGTGAATCATCAGGACATGAAGAAGAAAATTCACTTTCAAGGTCTCACAATAATGACACCTAAAATCCAACATTAGTAACACAAAGGTCTGACTTTATAGACACACTAAGGAAGACAAGAAGCTTAAGAGAGATTTATGACCTCACTCAAGGTGATGAAAATGTTGATTATATATTCTGGTTTTGCATTGTTTTCTCAAACTAATCCCAAATATTATAAAGATACAATTGAAAATGAAAATTGTGTAAAAGCCTTGGATGAAGAAATTGATTCTATTGAAAAAATCATACATGGGATCTTGTAAGTCTTTTATAAGGAAAGGAAATCATTGGTGTAAAGTGGGTCTATAATCTCAAAATTAAATACAAATGGAAATATTCAAAAACATTAGCTACAAATGGTTTATCACAACAACCAACATCGATTACAATGAGGTGCTTTCTCTGATAGCAAGACCATACACTATAAGAAATGTCTTGGCAATATAATCTCAAAAAAAATTAGAAATTTTATTAAATAGATGTTGAGTTTGCATTTTTGAATGGAAAGTTAGAAGAAGAGCTTTATGTGTAGTAGTGACCTAGATATAATTTTTTTGGTCAAGATCAATAAAACGTCTACCTATTGAAGAAAGTCTTTTATGTTCCCAAGCAAGCTTGAAGAGCATATAACTATAACAAGTTTGATTCATATTTTATGAAGAATGCCTTTAGCGAACGCAACAACGAACCAACATTGTACATCAAGATGAATGATCAATGATAGATTCCAATTATATGTTTATATGTTGATGATCTAATATTCATAGGAGACCTATCAATTGACTTGTTTAAGTCAGAAATGAAGAAAGTATTTGAAATGATAATTTTTTGTTTGATGAAGTATTTTCTTTGCATAGAAATTGATCTTGATTAGAAGGTGGCATTTTTGCATGTCAATGATGTTATGAATGATGAATTGCAAGCCAACATTGACCAATTGTCATAGGATTGAAGCTAATAAAAAATGACACGAGATACAACGTTGATTTGACTATGTACAAAAAACTTATTGGTAGTATGACGTACTTGATGTCCATGGGGTTTGATATCATGTATGGTCTAAGCCTTATTTCAAGGTTTTTGGAGTCCCTAGTAAAGGAATCGCATTGGCAAGATAGATAAACAATATTAAATGTGTTAATGGAATGAAAGATTTTGGCATTTTGTATACAACCTATGATGTTTTCAAGTTGGTTGGTTTCATGGGCTTCTAAAAAACAACCCATCATCACTCTCTATATGACAGAAGTAGAGTACGTTGTAGCCACAACAACATGTCAATCAATATGGATGAGAAGAGTGATGTTAGTTCTAAAGCATGAACAAAAACAAATGAAAAAGATCTTTTGTGATAACAATTCAACTATTGCATTGTCAAAGAACCATATTTTTCATAAAAGGAGCAACCATATCAACATTACATATCATTTCATAAGAGAGCTAGTCAACAATGGAGAAAGATATTTAGAGTTTTACATTTATAAAGACCAATATGATGATATCTTGACCAAGCCATTATCGAATGATATTTTTGAGCATCTAAGAGATTTATTAGGCATCATAGATGTATGACTTCAACAATACATAGTAGTCAAGATTAGGGGGAGTGTTAGAAATATTTAATCTTAATTTCACAACCATATGAATAGATATATTTTTAAAAAATATTTTTACAAGGTATACTCACATTTAGTGTGAATCTAATGTCCTCCACATCTTAAAAGATATTGTATTTATTATCTATTTTATCAAGCTTGTATCTATGTAATGTTTATCTAGCATTTATAAAGATTTTATCAAAAGCTTATTGCTTAGAAATAAAACAAAATACCTAATATTAGATTTTAGGAAAATTTTCTAGAAAGTTGAATATCCCTATAAATACTTGAGATCTTACTTTATAATTAAAAAAGGAAGGAGAACATTATATACACAATAAAAAAGACTAAATGCTCTAATATTTTCAGTTCAAAGTATTTCAATTATATATATATATATATATATATATATATAGAGCTTGTTTGTGTTTATAATATATATTTGTATATTGTCCCTATTTTTATGTTTTGTTTTGTTTTATTGTTGACCACATAGATATAGTTAATTCCATCACTAATATACTTTAGTGTTACTCCCAAATTAAAAATCCCCATATGAATAAAATAATAAATCATTATAATAATTCCATCTGGCAATTCAATGAGCTATAGATGTCTAGTTTTGAGCTAAAATCTAGTCACTAATTCTTGAAAGCTGGCTTTCCATGAGGTATCCAAGTTCACTTAGGGTTCGGTGTTCTACTAGGATAAGGGAATACCAGAGTTTCTTCTTTTGCTAAAGAATCCAATGTTGTTTTATATTTTTTGAAAGCTGGCTCTCCATCGCAGTCCTCCATATCATCTATGAAGTTTTTGGACATAGCATGAATCACAGCAGTTTCCTCCAAGTATAGCCTCACACATTCTGCAAAAGTGGGGAGTCAAGGATTTAGATCCTAAATAATTTCATTATTAACAGAACTGGCAGCAAACTTCATTAAATCTAAAATCTTAAAAACCAAGTCATGCAGCTATTATATCCATAACCACTGGGTGGTATTTCTAACTGCTAAATTTAATATATGGACTATATATACATACCTTCAAGTGAATCGGCGACATATTCAAAGTTGATCACAATCTGCTGGTGGAGTTGTTCTCCCGCCCAGCAAGGGAAGACAACAACACTTACTATCATTGGGATAATACCTCCAATAAATATTGAATAAAGCCTATTCACAGTTGTCTTCATAGGACTCCCCAGTCTGTAGTCAGAAAGAACAAGAAGGCAGAAGGTGAACAAATACACTCTGAACCCACTTTCATAGTCTTTCAAAGATGGCCATTGCTTTATGAAAGTTGACAGTGAACCTGCATAGTCAACAAGTGCATTAACTGTCAAACATGGACCTGCAAGCAAATAAAATAAAAAATATCTTATCTGATGAAATTATACTGTACCAAAGAAAAAAATACTGAAGGCAATTATTATAGGCTGGGCCACAAATCCAGCGGTTAAGCCCAGTTGGGCAACAAGTAGTGCCAAACCTCCTGCTACAATACTCCCGAGTGCCCTATTCAACCCCTTGCCAATAGTACCCCCTGCAAACCAAATAAAAACCTCAAATTAATTAATGGGTTAATATTAATTGACCAAGCTAGCAACTTTCGTTGATTTTCAAATATGGAAAAAAAGATAGTCCATTAAAAAAAAATACAAAACTTTATCATTAATCTTCTTACAACTTTTGAAAGTCTTCTAAACAATACCAAAAAAAAACATGAAAATCCTTTTAACTTTTAACTATAAAATCTTGAAAGTGGTTTTGATTTACATATTTATTTTATAAAAAAATAATAAATAATATAGATATTCTAGATCTTATAAAGAATATAGATGTTCTAGAAATTTTATACGGTTCAATAAAAAAATACGTTATGATTTTATGGTAACTATGATTAATTCTATAATTGAAAAGATTTATCTAAGTTTCCAGTCCATAAAAATGAAATGAATGCTTCTGGAAATGGTCTGTGTTTCCCAAAAAAAATCATTCGTGTCAGGATGATGAATCACTTAGGGCGATTCTAAATATTGCACCAGAAACTATATACAAGAAGCATCCATCTGATTTTTATAATTCCTATATAAATTAGGCTTCTTAAAAAATCATACCTGCTGTCTGCTCAAACACTACTACCACAGTCAGGATTGCCCAAATACCATTGGATCCAAAGATGGCGTAGGGTTCTCTTATTAGGGACAGCAAAGAAACTAAAAACACTGTAAGTCCCACTTTTATAGAGAATGTCACTGTGGAAGGATCCTGCTTGCAGAACTCCCACAAATTTGTCGAAGACCTGCATATCTCTTTACCAATTTTTCTTACCACACTTCTTTTGGTGTGTAAGGGATCTCCTACGTCAATTTTAATCGATGTAGAGCTCAGCCCCCCCGCCTTTTGCCTGCATTCTCCACACACTCTTACTCTTTCTTAAACCAGACTTATTGTACAGATTTCTTTTATTATAAATCTTTCCATATATAGGCGCCAATCACAGAAACCTGCAACATCATTGCAAAAACTCTTGAGGCCAAATAAAAATTAACTCTAACTGTAACATATCAGCTATGAAACGTAACAAGATTTTTGTAAAAACTTGTGAGGCTATTCAAATTTTATCACCCATGATATTATATAATCCTCATTCCTACCTACTAAGATTAGAAGAGCAGAGATACAGAGAAAGAAAATTATGATTGCAAAATTAATACCCAATTGTAGAGGCAAAGGTACTTGTATTATTTTGAGTGTATAAACATATTAGTGATTTTATACAAATAATTGCAATCTTTAACTGAGTAAATAAAATCTTAAATCTAAGAATGAAAGAGATATAAGGTCCGGAAATGAATTGTGAAAAAAAATAAAAAAATGAAACGGTAAAACTTAATTCAAATTGATATAAAATGGGATATAAAAATAAAAGACTATTTAATATATCTTCAAGATACTATACAAGTTTAGAATTATGTACAATTAAAATAAAGTGGAACAAATATATACTAAAATTAAATTATATAAAAATATAAACACGTTAAAACCTAAATACCATCTTGATTTAAACCACCTGAATTATATTCTTAATAATTAAGTAAATCAAACCAATAAATAATACTGTATTGATTTTTACATCAACGCTTTAGATCATATTTCATAAATGCTACTTATAATTTAAAAATATACTGTCAACTTTAATATTGTAACATTATTTAATGAAGAACTCAAAATTAATAGATGCAGTTTATCTATGAAGTCAGCCTAGAATTTTATAAGCTATTGAGACAATAAATTAATAAATGTATATATTTAATTTACATTAAAATTATCTTACCAAAACTTTTTATATACATTCAATAAATTACCCAAATTTAAATTATGTTTAAAATATATGTTATAATTATATATATGGAAAGTAAACTTATGTTGAAACCTAACAAAAAAAAATTACAAGGCAAAATAAAAAAAAAAAAAAAAACTTATCAAACAAATCATTTACAAATAAAAAAAACTAACTTACCAAACAAAGCATTTACATAATTTTTTTTTTCAAAAAACTTACTCAAAAATTCCATAGCATAGAAGAAATGAAAAAATACCTGCAAATGTTGTAGGCACTGCCTAGCATTCCATGAAGTAGGTGTATATGTAGAAGACGACTAAGTATACACAATGAGAAACCGTCACTAAGTTGTAAGCAGCACTCAACAATGAACCCATACACGTGTCATATTCTAACGCTATCACCAAGATGCTTTGAGACAATAATTTCCATAGCAGAATCCAATTTTTAAAAGGAATTTTTTATCTTTAGCCAAACCTCACGAAATTCCTCATATTTGAAAATGATGGCGAAGGTGAGAATGCTCCCATTAAGGGGTTCTGAGCAACGAATTTATTCTACCATGTTAACATCTATTGCAAAGATTGGCTACAAAGTTAACAGATGGAGACCACTATTGACACAAGTTGAACATACTTAGACTTTATCTGCTCACAAAGCTAAAAAAGACAGATTGAATTCCACAAGACGTGCTTAGTGGACTCTAACTGTAACAATTATTCCTTTCCAAAGAGCAAGATGTTTTGTTTGAAGGAAGTGGTGAAAGTGTGCCATTCTCCCATAAAATGATTCCATGGTCTCTAATTCCTTTGGCACAAAATAGACCACGTATCTAAGTTTGCTTGATAAAGCATCCTATTATATAGTATAAAATTGCTACAATATCTTTCTAGCAATATTGACCATGCACTAACTCGAATTTATACTTTAGAATGCCAACAAATCTAATAGGGATAAAAGAATTTATACTTTGATGACACGTATAAGCAACCAAAAAGTTCCAGTCACAATAAACTCTGACAAATTGATAATTGGATTTTCGTAATGCCCCTCTTTCATAGTTTGTTTTTATCTAATTTTGTTTTCTTAGTGTAATTGTTTCACTCGAGAAATTAATAATAGAATGGCCTTCATTTTTCATTGTAGTTTATTACATTTATCTAAGGATATAAAATAGAGGATTTTAAGGAATAAATTAATTAGATTATTATGTTTTTTGGTGGATTATGTTAATCTTTCATTCTTCCCATTAAAAAATGCATGAAGAAACAATGTCATTATGTTAGTGATTACTCATGGTAGTCACTTAAACATGACATAATCACACATGAGTAAAAATCTCACAAAAATTTAATAATCTAATACTAAATATTGTCTAGCAAGTCCAACACATACTATAACTAAATAATAATAAAATAACTAGTAAATATATTCTTATTTATAAATGATTGATAAATAAGTCAACATAAATAAATATGGATATGATGTGCACATGCATGTGCTTTATCCACAAAGTATATAATACAAGTGCATATTAAATTATACAAAAGTGTATCTCCTAATATATACTAACACTTCCTCCCGCCTCCCATGCCACCCCTCACCCAAGATTAAATTTGTTAAAGAGAGGACGAACAGAAGCTACACTAACCTAAGTAGTGTTAGGAAATACATTGACACATTGTCAAAAAATAAACTAGCATACCCAAGTAGAACATGAACACCCCTGCTTAAAAGTAACTTCAGACATGTGAGAAAGTGTTGGAAAAACTCATATAGGTCCTAATAATTGGGCCACACAAGTCACCATATGTACACTAAGTACATAGAAAGATAATTATAAAAAATGAATTGAAATGATGACGAATCACGTCTCTATGAAAATGAAAATAAAATAGTATAATTAACATCGGTATGGAATCCATTTCATCCTTTCGAAATACAAGGGTGTTGAGCCACTACAAGTCCTAAGTCAAGAAGGAAATGGAGATAAATATGAGAATCTCTCTCGAATTGTATGATGAGAGGATTTAAATATATCACACTTAAGCATTAAACATTATATATTATATTATCAGTGCATTGGAACAAATATAGTTGTCAAGATGCAAAGTAATCCCTCCCCAAGTTGTTAAGAAGCATCACTCCAAGTACAACCATCCTTTAGAAGCATCATCCCAAGAGAGGTATGAAATATTGATTGGAAAATTCCTACAAAGTGAGAAATTTCATTGCACCAATATGAGGAAAGGTTTTCTAATCTAGAAAGGGTATATTTTCAAGATGACGATGGTCAAAACTTGTGTTAGAAAAAAAATGTTCTCTACTTTGAAGGGGATGCATTTTCCATCTTCAAATTAATGATCAAATATGTCTGAGAAAAAAATATCTACTCTGAAGAGGTTACATTCCTTATCTTTGCATTAATGTTCAAACCTAAATGTATCTAACATAAAATCAAAAGTATTATACTTCTACCATTGCATCCCTCATGAATATAAACAATTTCAAATAAATCATAATGTTCCAACATCAACATCAAAAGTATTTTGTATGTGAGATTTATTGCAGGTTGAAGCATGAACTATTCACGTGCCATTTGAAAAACCATGAATAACTAAACCAATTATGAAAATATCCAAATGCCAAATATACCAATACAAAGATATCAAAAACATATGCATGTTGGAAAAATTCACTCAAAAATACCACTGTTTTGACCAAGATATGGCTTGTCAAAGGACTCAAAAGTAGAAATGGAACAAAACCATGTGATGTCATCTTTAAATTCTAAACCTATGATAAATTTACTCCTGCAACTTCAATACTTGAAAAATATTTTTTTATATAAAATACTTTCTGATGTTACAAAATTATATTATATAATTTGTATACTTCTACTTTTGTCTTCTTTTATTTTTGCTTCTTATTGTAGTACCCTGCATTAAGACATCTGAGAACTTGGAAATGATTTCTTTTGTAGCTATTCTAATATAATTCTATTTACATATATAGTTGACCAATTTTAGTGACCTTTCTACTCCTCCCACACCCTCTAAACCACTAGTTGAAAACACTTCTCTAGTTCAACTTATCGGATTTCACTTGAATTGTAATTGAATATCTCTCCAAACCTCTTTGTACATCATTTCTATTTTCTCTCACTCTCATAGGTTCATGGTTCATCATTATTTTTACTCCTGGGACTATCCACTTACCACATGAACCTATTCTCATGTTCTCTAATGCTCATAATCTCAAATGGGTAACTTAGCTTGGTTCTCCTAGGTAATGTTTTAAGGTCGATCACAGGTGGGAAAAATAACTAAGTTGTCTTAAAACACAAAAAAAGCCTAACCTATTATGGTGCCATCTAATATCTATCTAATAAGGTTAAAGGAACAACTAAAATATCTTGCATTCCTTAAAACATACAATCATAGGAGCAAGCTACAAATTTGAAGTCTTCTAAATGTTTCCCTAGATCACACATTGAGCTAAATTCAAAGTATGATTTCATGGTGAAATGTTTTATGGTCAAATTGAGGGCTCATTTTTATTATATTTTCTATCATTATCTCATCATAGGCTTGGAATAACTACATTCTACTTGATCCCTCTTCAAATTATTATTATGTAGGGTGTATGTAGGAAACTCTCATCACACCATGGGGGTATTGTGAGGTTGTCTAGCCCGCTCTTGGCCCACCCATGCACTAAGCCCTTTTTCATGGACAATCACAAAAGCTATGGGGTTGAGTAAAGAAGAGACAACATATAATTTTGTTGTAGTCATCATAAGGTTTTAAATCCAAAAAGAAGATATACGAGTGTAGACGAGCCTACACAAAGAAGAGTAAAAAAGTACATAAACACATAGGACATGTTTGTATCTTCCATTATAGTTTTAGCCATGATATTATCAATAATCCCATGGACCCATCTAGAGAAAGGTTTCAATCCCTAGATTTTTATAAACAACTTGATAATGATCTTTCCATCTTTTACACACAATCTAAGCACATTATCTTATCATATTTCTTTATTTTATGGAGAATTTGTCCCATTATGTTGATCAGTTAAAATCTGGCACTTAGCAAAGAACATACAGAAGGTTCGTGCAAAGAAATTAGAGTGCATTCAAAAGCGCGGGAGGATCGGAAAGGAATCACATGTTGAGGAGAGAGACAGATTCAGGACTTAGCCGTTTTCACTATGAAGATATATTTTTGGAAGATGGCGTGCGGAACACACAAACCAGTTGGAAACTTGTGTGACACACATTAGATATTTTTGGAGGATTGGCTACGAAGCACTTTGCATTAGTACAGGTTGAGAATAAATTTACTACTTACAGTTAATTGGAAGAAGTCTGTTGTTAGCGCACCTGCATGTGTGGCTATTATTGTAACGATGCGTGGCTAATAATAGCATGTGACCTATTTTGGGATTAGATAAGTGGTGAAGGGAAAGTCCCCACCCTTATAAGTATGTAATGAACTGCGTAGCATAGGTGTGTGCAAATAATATGTAATGACTTGATTAATGTGAGAGTATACTATCAGATCTATACACACATGAGCATATGAAACCATTATTGTAAGAAGCTCTGTGTATCACTGCATTTAATATAATGGAGGTTATTGACTACATCAAGGTGTTAATCATGGTTATAGTTTATCATTACATGAGTGATTTTGCTATGATTATTGTTTGATTTATGATACTTTAATATCTAGATCTAAACATGAACTGTAGAATGATTTATTAGTCATGGATCTAAATGCTTTAAGTCTTCATCATGCTAACATCCTGAAATAAAAACCCTAAAGAGGGGCCTGATACCTTTGCGTGCTTTGGGTGAGCACTCATTCTAGGCTGAGTGATGTGCTAGCGCGCATGGGCTTTTATTGGTGAATTCTAGGCTAGATCATTGGTTCCATTGCTGGGACCTCTTTTTCAGTTGTTTTCAAGATGGTTTGCGATGAAGACATATTGGTTGACCCTAGAAAGTGTTGAGGAATGGATACATGAATTAGAATAAGAATACGCATGGAGGTTCAACACCAAATCTGAGTTTAACGCATGCACGTGGGTAGAACAGAATATGTATGACAATTTTTATGAGAGCTTCTTTGCTATTTTTATAGTATAATTGTATGAGTGGATGGTTGCTTACGCATCTAAACAGAATTGGAGGTATCTCACACTTGTCTAGACACAGGAAGAATTTCAGACCCTTTATGATGTTGATTCAATTTGGAATCACGTCGTGGATACGTGGTTATGTGGTGTTCTGAATAGTTATATCTTGGAGTACTCAATTTCCACTTATTTGTGCCTAGAGGTAGGTAAATATCAGTTTTTACGATATCACAGGGGAACGTACCTGCAAGGCATTCCAATGGAGATCAATATCTTGATAGTAACTTTGAGCTTGTAGAGAAAACTGATGGCTAACTAAACCTCACCATGCGGGGGAGTAGGAGCAAGTTTGGTGAAAGATGGAAGACCTAGAGGTAGAGAGGAAGAGAGAGGAAAGGCGGCTTAAGTATAATGAAGCACGTGAAAGGGAGGTAGAGAAGCAACATGAGGTTGTCGAGAAAATGGCGTTGTGGAGAAAGATAGTTCGGGAAGGATTTGAAGTTCACGCAGCAGACATGGAACCCGAGCATTAGGAAATCCCCCATTTGGGAAAGCATGACAAAAAACCCTCCTCAGCCTCACGTGGAAGTACACCAGCAAAAACGACTTGGGCCACAGGCGCACATATGAATCCACCTAAAAACCTTGCCCTTGCGATTGGTTTTCTAGTATCTAATACAACAAAAAGTTAGCAAGCTAATTTAGGCAGTGGGAGAGTATGATTGAGCTATATACAAATCACAACGATGGCAATGCAAATGACTTCGTTGTTATATGGGAGTACCTTTTCGGGTGTATCATCCACACATAATTCAGGCGCATAAATTTTTGGACTATCCTCTGGGAGTAGTAACACTTCGCAGACTGTTGGGAAACAATTCAGTACTACTGTTGGGACACAAGGGAAGTACATCTTCTGGTCCAACCCTGACTACAAGTTCAGGATCAGGAGGTATATGTGGTTCTAGCTCCAGTGGTTCTGGTGATTCTGGAGGTAGGAGAAACACATAAGGTTCTAGATCAGGTGGGAAAGGTCCGTACCAACCCCAGAATATTTATATGGAGATATATCTTGGTCTTCCAGAGTATAGGGGCATAGAAGATGCTGTTGAACATGTACATATGTGTGAAATACTGTGGCATGCAAAAGGGATCACAACTTCTGAGTGTAGGGTAAGTTAATTTGCTATTACGTTATAAGGGTGTGCACATAGTTGGTATAGAAATTTTGACCCTGATCAGACTTGCATAGACTATCCAGCTTTAAAAGATGTGTTCCTCAAAGAGTTTCATATCCCTAAGTTTGAGCATAAGAGTATAAGTTCACTTAAAGATATCAAGCAAGGAACTACTGAGAGTGTCAGAGAGTATGATGCCTATTTTAAAATGCGTTATCTAAGCTTTCATATGATATTCACTCGAGCTAGCATGCATAATGGTTTATTGGAGGCCTGATTACACCTTTTAGGAGAGCGTTATCACATAAAACATACACTAATCCGTGTGAAGCACTTGAAGCATCATTACGGGTTGACGTGGTTGGAAGTATAGACACTAGGGTAAGCCTATTTTTAGAAGCATAGATCATAGCAATGGCAAAGCAGTTGGAGAAACTATCAGAAAATTCAACAAATGAGATGTGCACAAGGATTTGGTGCACATATATTGAAGTGGAAGGTCACAAAAAGGATAATTGTCCCTGCAGATCAGTGCGCTCATTGATTTTAGACTGTGAGATATGCCATCTAAACCATGATGCTCATCGCTGCCCATTACTACAACGTACGATAATGAAGAATGTTTCATGCTACTGCAAAATCTGTAGATCCATGACTCATGACGAAAGACTTCTGACTAATTGGTCAGATCCATGATGCTATAGATATTGGTGTATGACAAACAAGAGTCTCAGATAGCTCTAAAGGAGAGAATGAGCATCAGGATTGGGATCACAATCAGGCATGCTATAATAAGAATGAAGGGCATTTTGAAGGCACTCATGCTAGAGTTCAAGGATACCGGGGTGGATTTGGAGGATGAGGCCGTGGTCGTGGAAGAAGTAAGTTCCCTCATGGAACGTGTTATACATCTGGATCTCTTGACCACTACATGTGCGAATTTCCTCAGAATATTACATGTTCTTTCTGTGGAAAGAATCATAGTTATGAGGAGTTCCCCGACTTATATGAGCATCTTAGCAAGCAATATAAATAGTAAAACAAAGGTGCAAGGATTGTTAGGATATAATACGCTGTGGAGAATCAGTGGATGCCCAAGTTAGAAGTAGAATCTGAGGCATTGCAGGTAAATATTACGATGCACGCTGAAGCAATGCGCAACAAAGAAGCATTGTAGAAGAAGCCTACCATCACTAAGGAGGAGGTTCTACATGTAAAGTACCTAGATCCTGCCCATTAGAAAGGAGGTTTACTAGGAAACCATGGAGGTACTCACGAATCTTCATGGTGAAATACATCATTTAAAGGAGCAATTGCGAAAGATGGAGCAAAAGAAAGCATCAGAGATAGTCAAAACTGATGTAGATGACTTGAGAGAAGTGTGTAAATTGTTGCGCCAGGATAATATCATTCCATTATTGGAGAATTGGTTAAAAGGAAATACTTTGTGTGCAAGTTATGAGACTGGATGACAGATCCTGCATGCAAATCTTCCCCCTCATAGCCTAGATTATGACAAGGAAATAACTCTGAATGTTGTTGTGGATGGGTGGCTATTGAGTAATATACTGATTGATACTGGTGCGGAAGTCAATGTTCTTACCTTAGTTACATGGGTAAAAATTGGGAGACCCCCATTGCAGCCATCCTCTAATGTATTGTTCATGGCTAATCGGACTAAGGTCACTCCCATCAAAGTTTTAAAAGATGCATCCATTACCATACAATGAGCCAAGTTCACTGGAGATTTTGAGCTTTTAACACTGGCAACATTAGAAAAATTTCCAACTCTATTGGGGCATCATTGGTGTTGTGCAAATAATGTTGATATTTGGTTCAACAAGGGTTATATTAGTTTTGAAAATAAGAAGGAAATAATTATTATCCCTTTAACAGACAGAAAATTTACGCCCTGTTGGTACCCAAATTTAATCTCCTTCAAAGGCCAAGCAGCATCACGATTTGATAGGACACTCAAAGGTAGATAGATGATTATGTATGTCATTTTGTAGCCGGGGGAGTAGTCTATCTAACTCTTTAGCACACAGGCTTTGGAAGGAGTGGGTAGCACCTTAAAAGGATGTGATCTTATCCTAACTATTTTAGGTTGTGCCTTTCAACCAAGGTAAGAGAACCCATTTTGTAACCTCTATTATTGAAGAATGCTGGTAAATCCTTCTTTTGCAAAAATTTTATAGAGAAGACCTTGGGAAAATATGATCAACACACCAAATCTGACTCTCATGAGTTGTCACTTCCAGATTATGGAGATATTTTCAAAACAAGGCAAAGGTTACTAAAGACATTAGGAATCCTGATTGTTTCTGCATGTTTTGGTAGTTAAAATTATGCATTTGTATACACACATGACAAATAGGGGTAGTACAGGTAGGATTGGTTGTTTTTAAATGAATTTTTGGTGGGAGGTGAGGCAGAATGAACTTGATTTTCCAGATCTTTGAGAGATTTTTACAAAATGGGGAGCTTACACAACAGAATGCTTCAAGATAGCTGAAATGTTCCTTTAACCAGAATGTGTGCTTCAATGGAGGCCCAAATCAACACTTTTTCACACAAACTATGAGATTCTAGCATGAAGGCTCAAGTTAGAAGACTCAATAAAACATCAAAATCCAAGATCAATCATGCCTGAGGTACACCCAGAGGCTTACAAACAATCTCTGTCAATAGATGAAATAAAAAGTGATTTTAAATTGTTTATTTCATTTCCAGATGAAAGCTCTTCTAAAAATGAAATTGCAGATGCCACTAAACTATCACAAGGATTGAGATTTGTGTGATTGAGAGGGATTTTGATACAAGATTACAACGGGAACAAGAAAAACCATTTACAGACATTCAGAAACAAAGCAGACATAATTTTTCCCAGAGTCAACATAGAATAACTCAAATTTGATTAAACTTATCAGCAGGGGAAAGTTTCTAGAACAATCTCAGAGCTTGTCAATGGTTGTACACTCGCAACCACCTTGACATGATCAAGTTTAACACAAAAGAGGTATAAAAGTTTCTCAAACAGTCCCTCAGAGAGATGGGACTCTATCAAGATTTTCTCTTAGAAAATCAGTTCTGACCCCTTACACTCCAACCATTTACACTATAAATTTGTGCAATTTATAACATTTTTCAATAGATTTTCCCCCCAAAAACCCAAACATTGAGTGTACCAGTGCTTGCCATGATCCCAATCACAATTCCCAGAATCAGATCTGTAAAAATTTGTCATGTGCTTAGGGGGTGGATCTCTTCAAACATCTCCCGCATTCAACTCCTTCTTCTAGTAGATCACTCTTCCTTTTACTCACCAACCACTTCCACCCCTAATCTGTCAAATCTAGTTCTTTGCGTGCCCGGGAAGGAAAAATGGAAGATCGGATCGAGCCCAAAGGTCAAATCTCATCTTAATGGTAAAAGACGTCCCTAGATATTCACCATAAAACCAAGATATCAACAGGTCTTTCACGTGCCAAGGAAAGAAAAATCAGGTCAAATCTGACAGTCAGATTGCATATTTAATGGTGAGAGACATTTACAGACCTTCCCCACCAAACCAAGCTACTAGATTAATGTTCCTCTTCATTTGGCATGCAGGAGACTCCAAGAAATGATAAAAACCCATAGGAATATGCATCCCCAGGAGCTTTGGAGTGAAAATGGTGGAAAAATCAGATACAAATGCACAACTGCCATTGATTTCTATTTTGAATTTGGACTGTCCATGTGGGAGATCCATTTTAAAATGGGCCTTCGGGTTCCCTTTTTCCTTTTGCAACTTTTTGGAAAAATGTAAAATTTTCACATTTTTCTTCGCACCTCCGCCCTTGAGAAATGAGCCTAACGTGTGTCCTAAGGTGGGTCTCAAAGGAACCGCAGCCAAATTCTACTATTTCACCTCATTTTTGGAAAAGGGAAAATTTTCCAAGTTTCCCCCACAGCTCCGCCCTTCCACTTTTAGTTTCTGATGTGGGTCCCAGTGGAACCACGCTTCATTTTACACTTTTAACTCTTTTCTCCACAAAAGGAAAATTTTCCAAATTTCCCCAGAAAGTCCACACCTCCTCAATTGACCGGGGCAAAATTTTGACTATTCTTTATCGGGCCTGCAGGCCATTTTGATGTTTTAATCCTTTTGATGACAAGAGGCAAAAAAAAAATCCAAGTTTCCCCCAATGGTCCGCTCCCCCACCTTTTGAATTTTCAAACTGCCACGCGTCACAATGGCACATCTTGAGATGGTCCCCAAAACTTGAGACCTTGAATGAGCGCGGGCTCACCACGTGTCCTGACTTGACAAAAATTTATTTGAAGGCTTAAATCTCAGCGAAAGGCGCCATGTGTCAGGTTCCGAGGTAATCTCCTTTGGCCTTTGAAAAGTCCAAGCAAAAAGTAAAGTGAGAAGAGGCCTCCAAGTGTCCTCCTAGCGCTTCTTTAAAATAAAACTCAAGGGCCGGTCCTCAAACATGCACGGTCCCTCCACGTGTCCCAGGCCTCTCAAAATCTTTTGAAAAAATACTAAGTATGGGAAGACTCGGCGGAAGTCTCCACGTGTCTTCATGGCATAATTTCAAAATGGTGCCCAAAGTGGAGACCCTAAATGAGCGTGGGCTCACCATGTGTCCCTATCCTGCAAAATAGTATTGGCTGCATAAAAATTTGTCTAAGTCTAGGAAAAGTAATGGAAACCTCCACGTGTCCTCTCGGTGTAACTCCAAGGCCAACAAAAAAATCAAATCTTCAAATGAGCACTGTTCTTCCACGTAGACAGGTTTTTTAAGTTGAGGCGATTCATAAAATTTTTGAAGTACCTTGCCGAGCCACATCCAACCAAAAGAGGCCACGTTTCCTGTTGATGCAAGGATGTAAATTTGACCGGGAGAAACACCCGTCAAACCGTAAAATGCAGAAAAATGACCATTTGAGCCGGAGATGAAATTTTCTCCAAGGACGGAGAATTTAGAAATGTTACAAGGCTCAAATACATTCCTCTGAGCTACATCCATTCATTTTTCTTCAAGTATTTAGGGAAAAAATGACAAGGACAACAAATATTGACTGTGGAAAATGGAAAGAACGGGACAGCCCGAGTTTTTAGATTTTACACCCAAATACAGACCTTTTCAGATGAACAGAGAAACAAGGAAACAATTTTGGATCTATACGTGATCCTTGGTCTAGGAAAGGACTGATTACGACAACAAAAGGAAGGTGGAGACTTTTCAGGCACAATACAGGAAGATAAAATGTGACAGAGACCGTAATTGATAGATTTTAATGGAAAAATGGGGTGAGACTATTTTGAAGCACCAACATCGGCTCCGACTCGGGGATGGGCACTCCCTGTGAGTGCCACAAGAACAAAGGTAGACCAAGTGCCAAAAATATCCATTGGGCAAAGGAGTCAGCTTGCAGAGCACAAAACCAGAACCATCCCCCAAAAAATGAACAAAGAAACTAACAAAAATAGGCACCAAGGACTAGAACAAACAAAAAACACAAAAGATAGAAAACAAACCAATAAACTATACATTGTATAGATGATGTTCACCTTGATTCTGGGGAATCAATCCAAGAAATATTTCAAATGCCTACCATTAATAGGTAATTCGAAAAATTCCCCATCCAAGTCCTTTAGGAAGAAGGTATGTTCACCAATCCTAATATCAATGGAGTAAGGGCCCATCCATAAAGCGTCAAATTTTCCATGCTTTCCCTTATCTTCATGCCTGCTATCCCATAGCAGCACAATATCTCCAACATTGAAAGCTCTAGGAGTGACCTTCTTGTCAAATAACTTCTTCATCTTTTCTCTGAACTTTACATGCCTCTGGTGAGATGCCCTCCTTTCTTCATCAAGTTCAACAATCTGGTTAATGTGGGCATCATATGGACTTACTTCTTGATCTTCCAGTTGTTGAATGAACTGATATGAGGATAATTTCATATGCAGGGGCAGCCGGGCCTGAGTTCCATACACCAACTCAAATGGACTCTTTCCAGTGCTCTTTTAACAGTAATTCGGTCATCCCAGACAACAAACTTCAACTGCTCACCCCATTTTCTCTTGTTCAGCTCCAAGGTTCTTCTGATAATCTTCAGCAAGTTTTTATTACTGGACTTATCTTGTCCATTTCCTTGGGGATTATAATTAGATGCATATGTCAAATTGATCCCATATTCTTTACACATTGCCACCAAGGGTTTAGCTCTGAAGCTCATGGCATTGTCAGCAACAATTTTGACTGGCACCCCAAACCTGCAGATGATATGGTTCAGTATGAATTCCATGACAATTTGGTGTGTTTCTCTCTTGGTGGGGATTGCCTCCACCCACTTGGTGAAGTAATCAGTGGCTACAAGAATCCACTTATGGCCAGCACTTGAAGGGTCTGAAATATCACCAATGAAATCCATTCCCCATTGCTTGAACGGGGCTTCAATTGATACAGGATGCAAAGGAAGGGAGCCTGAAGCTTTCAGTCTTCCAGAGAAGTGCTGGCAACTCTCACATCTTCTAACCAAAATATTTGTATCCTTGAAGAGAGTTAGCCACCAATAACTAGCCCTCAGGATCTTGTGTGCTGTGACTTTTCCAGAAAAATTCCCCCCATAAACTCCTCCATGGAGATCAACAATTATCTTGGGGGCTTCATCTTTAGTAACGCACCTTAAGAGGACTCCCTCAGGGTTCTTCCAAGCTAACCCATAATCAGTAATGACATATTTCTTGGAAGCCAACTTAAGGGCCCTTTTCTAGTTCTTACTCAAATATTCAAGGCAGTATAAATGTCTGAGATAAAAAATCACATCCTTGTACCACTCAAAACTCATCAATTTTTCAAAGGACATCTACCCTTCCTTCTTCTACCTCATTCACCTCAATAGTTTACAAGTTTCTCTCAGCCATAAGCTTAGCCACACCAAACCTCTCACCAACTTCGTGGTTTGGATATCCATGTCATATTCTTGCAACTTGTTCACCCACCTGCATCTTTTGCTTGAGACCTCCATCTCTGATAAGATGTCTTTGACCATGGTGTGGGGAACATAAGCAACAATTTTAGAACTCAGAATGTAAGGCCTGAAAACCTTGGTTGCTTTCACCAAGGCAAATGTTTGTTTCTCCATAATAGTGTATTTCAGCTCAGCCCCCTGCAATGCCTTACTAAAAAAGGCAATTGGCCTCTCAACCCCTTCATCATCTTTCTGCAATAAGACAGATGCAATAATGTTCTCTGAAGCAAAGGAAAATAGTTGGAAAGGCTTCTTATAATCTGGAGCTGCTAAAACAGGGGCATGCTTTAATGCCTCCTTGATCCCATTGAAAGATTGAATGGCATCCTCCTCCCATTTGATAACCTAGTCCTTCTTTAGCATGGAAGTAATTGGAATGGTCAACTCAGCAAAGTTTGATATGAACCTTCTGATGAAGTTTATCTGCCCAAAGAAGGACTGAATTCCTTTCTTGGTTCTTGGAATTGGGACCTTGTTGATGGCCTCCACCCTTTCTGGATCAATCATCACCCCCTCTTGTGACACAATGTGACCAAGCAATTTTGCCTTCTGCACTCCAAAATGGCACTTCTTTGGATTGAGTGAAATGCCATACTCTCTACATCTTATCAACATCTTTTCCAAGTGCAACAAGTGATCACCTCACTTTCTGGAGAACACAGTCACATCATCCTGGTAAACAACAATAAAATCATTGATGTAACTGGAAAAAGCAACATCCATTTCTCTTTGAAAGGTTGCTCCAACATTCATTAGACCAAAGGGCATCCTGACATATACATAAGTCCCCCAAGGAGTGGTAAAGGTTGTTTTAATTCTTTTTGATTCCTTCACCACAACTTGGTTATAACCAGAGAAACCATCTAGGGTAGAAAGTAGCTCAGAACCAGTCACTAGCTACAACATGTTTTCCATGTTTGGTAAAGGATAATTATCCTTCATTGATGCTCTTTTCAAATTTCTGAAATCCACACATAGCCTGATGTCACCATTCTTCTTTCTGACTGGTACTAGGTTTGCAACCCAAGAAGAATACCTTGTGGGCTGAATAATCCCTCCATCCCTTAGTTTCTTCAGTTCCTCTTGCATTTTAAGAGATAGGAGTGGATTGATTGGCCTCTATTTCTTCCTGAATGGTTTTGCATTAGATTCCAAGGGAATCTCATGTTGAAACAGATCCTCTCTATATGCCTTTAGTTCAGAATAAGTCCAAGCCATGCAATCTTGATATTTTTTAGCAATTGGACATAAGACGCTTTTCCTCCTTGCTAAGATTTCTTCCCAACTAGATCTTCCTTGGTTTCTCCTTTGTGCCAAGGTCATGCTCCTCAACATCCCTTGAGGCTGCTATGCATATGTTAATAATGCATGATCAACATTATCAAAGTTGGACTCAAGAGCAACCAACCCTCTAGGAATGCTATTAGTCTTTAGTTGGATGATGCCTTTACCAAATAAGGTTTTTTTACCCTCTTCCACGCACACCATTGGCTCCCAATCAATATTTTGATCAGCAAACTCCCCTTTGTTCTACAGAAATATTCTGACCTGAGCATCATCATCAAATACTTGCCAATGCTTAATGTTGTCAAAGACAGATGGCCTTGTCAATACTTCAACATCATATTCAAAATATGGGGACATTGCACAATTATCAAAATCGAGATCCCAATACTGCAAGTTTGTCTACCAAATCATTGAACTTCCTATCATGATGCATAATGTTGAATGAATCAAACATCTCAATGAAATCCCAAACTGCATGCTTGTATTGTTTCATCCACTGATTTTTTGTGGCATACAGTTTTCTGACTTGCTTGACAATTAATTCTGAATCTCCTTTGGCAATGATGTCTTTAACACCATATTTCCAAGAAATCCTCATACCTAACAACAGTGCATCATACTCAGTAATGTTATTAGTACATTCAAAGTTGAGTTTGAAGGAAAAGACAAACTTTTCCTAACCTGGAGAGATCAGAACAACACCAACACCATTTCCAAACTTGGAGCAAGCTCCATCAAACAATAAAGTCCAAGGAGAGCCTGCCTGTTCAAGACACTTGCATTCTTTAATCTTGTGCTCTTTTCCATCATCAAATCCTACAAATTTATCATCATCAACGCTTGTGTACAAAACCTCATAAGATGCATTGTTGGGATCTTCAATAAGGTGTACATCATCTTCTTTTCTCCATACAACCTGACAAGGTTGCCCTCAATTAGGATGGTAGCATAGGACATGTCCATTTGAACACTCCCACCAACACTTGTAGCCCATTTTCTAGATAACAACATACCCCACTTGGTTGGGAAATCAACAATAACAACATCAAGCATTAGGTTTTTACCTGGGTAAGCTACAAGCTGCACCACCAGACCTTTCACACATCCCACCACTGGCACTTCTCTGGAGTCCATAACAGTACACTTCCCATATGCTCTTGTTACTTTGATATGCAACTCATTCATGACTTCTAGAGGCATAACATCGCATGATGCCCCTGAGTCAAACATACACTTGTGTAGAAATCTATCTTTAATAATCATTTTGGTGAAGAATGGATCCACATTTAGCTGAGACTTTACCAAGGATGTCCCCAAATAAACCTCAAGTGGTTCACCTAGTTCCTCCAACACTGGTGGCATCTCTAACTCTTCAATGACTAGTGGAGTCTCCACAATGTTTATATTTCTACCAAGGGAAATCTTCTCCTCTTTCAGTCCCAAATACTCAAAATCCCTTTTCTTGTGCTCAGGAATCCTAAGCAACTCAACAATTGGAACTGAGATCTTGATTTGACTCAAGACTTGGGCAATATCATAAAGGACAGACTTTGGCAAGGCGGCATTAGAAGGAAGGTTGACACACTCATTAGATGGCATGCTATTTTTTACAGCTTGGGCATGAGGAGGGGTATGATTTTTGTTTAGGACAACAAGGCCCTTGGTATATGCATCTTTCTTAGGAGCCTCCTTAGGAATATTTGAAAGCAATGGAGTTTTTGGCTTGGCCTAGGCCCTGTCCCTTTGACAACCCTACTTCTTGTGTTATACTCCTTTTCTTGAGCCACAACAACATTCATCAAGTCCTATCCTCCTCAGATGGGATTCCTCCATCATACTTCTTTATCATCAAAGCTCTTAAATATTCAAAGTCATTATTGGGAAATTCAAAAGATTGTATAGTATCTACTTCTAAAATATGAGAGGGAGGAAGAATGGGTACCCAGTGGATGCAATCCCAAAAATCAGCAGCAGTTCTAGCACTTATTACCTCAGTTGAAGTTGCCCCTTGTTGTGAGCTTATGGAGCAACCCATCATGCAAACATCATCATCATTATCATCATAAGCTTCTTCTTCTTGTTGTTGATCTTCCTCACATGGAGCATGGGGCATGAAGCATCTGTCACACCAATCAATGACATTTGTCTCCTCCACAACAACTCTAGCAGCCAAAGGATCAGGAACCATTCTGTTTTCCTTGGCCTGGGACAGTTTATTTCCAAATCCAATAGGTACCTTGCCTCTATCATCAGATCTTTGATCATTTCTATGATGATTTGTAAACCTGTCTTGACCTTGTTACTTGTGCTGACCTTGTGAACTCTACCCAATCCCTTTTTCTTCCTGGGCTAATTTGTATGATATTTCTTTGACAGCCCCTGCCAAAGTTTTCACAACTTCCTCCAAATCAATAGCCTTACTTGTTTTAGGATTTTCTGGTTAATTAGTTTCACACCCTCCCTTTTTGGAGGTTTTCCAATTTCCTTGATGTTATTCTCAATTTGCAGAGCCATGGTGAAGGCCTGCCTCAAATTAGTAGGGTTTTTTGTCCCTCAAGTAGTAAGCAGCCATTTTATCAAATGCATCTGAATATTTGATCAAACATGATTCATCACATGGCCTTAAGCTAACAGGAAATCTCCTCAAGGTCTTGTTAAACCTTGTGTTGAAATCATGTACTGACTCATTAGGATTCTTCTTGATGTTTTCAAATTCTGATAGAAGAAACCTAGGGTCAGTTCTATCACCATACTGCAATCTAAATGCATTGTTCATCTCTGTCCAAGAATCAATGGAATTATCTGGCAAAGCTTTATACCAGTCCCTTGCATCCTCTTCCAAAGTATGGATAAACAATTTGATATATACATCTTCATGTTCAATCTCAAAGTCTTCCATCATATTGATAAAAAGCTTTAAATGTTGATCACCAGTTATAGCATTGTTTCCTTGGAACTTTGGTAATCTATTTCTTACATTCTGGGGAACTGCATTTGGATAACTAGCCATCCCTATAAAATTTATAGGACCAAAGGTGTTTACAAGAAAAGGAGGTCTGGGTGGGGGCTGGGCCATGTTGTTTTGAGGAGGTGACCCTAGAGGGGAGGACAAATTGATAAGGGGTAGAAGGATCTTTGAAACATAGGAGTATAAATTCCAAAATGGATATCCCCTAAAGGCCTTGTTTCTTGGAAAACCCTATCAATTTTGAAAAGACAGGGGAAAAATGAGAAGTAACAAACTTTTCAAAATCAAATGAAGGCCCCTCTCTAGTTGGAGAATTCAATTCCACAAAGAGGCTACCTGATTCAGAAGCACTTGAATAGAAATATTCAATGATAGGCTGATCACTTTCATCAATGGAGATCCCTTTTTTTGTCTGCTGATCTCCAACAACTCTCCAGGATTTTCTTCCTTCTGACTTTATTTTTCCTAGCTATGGAAATAGTGTCCTACAGGATCTCTAGCAAAGAAATATCTTCTTCCTTCCAGCTTTGCAAATATTAGTAACAAAAATCACTTGACAGAGGTTAATACACTGGTACTCATCAAGAATCAGATCAACAGGGATTCGCCACTAAGGATTTCCACCTTATTTGTGTAAATGCACTAAATTATGATCTGTCAAATGTATGTCAATACTAGAAACTAGAGATGGGATGATCTGACTTTCATTTACCTAGATTTATCAATGAAAGCTAGTGCAATAATTGTAGAGAATGGAAATATTGCACATAACACTTGTAACTCTAGAAACTTCTTACAGGCCTGAACACAAGATGATGCTTGAAATAATGTATTAGCACTTGGAGCATTCAAGAAGTGTTTAAAAGGGTCTGAATATGAACTGTAATCACTATGTCCCCAAAAACGATGCAAGAAGTGTGTTGATGGGTGAAACAGATATGAACGGGAAATAGATCAACAAATCTATCTCAGCAACTCAAATTAGTTCCTAGCAACGGAAATTAGCTCCCTGACAAGTTGGAAACATGGCGCCAGAAGTGTGTTGGTACCCAAATTTAATATCCTTCAAAGGCCAAGCAACATCATGGATTTGACAGGACACTCAAAGGTAGATAGATGATTATGTATGTCATTTTGTAGCCAGGGGAAGCAATCTATCTGACTCTTTAGCACACAAGCTTTGGAAGGAGAGGGTAGCACCTTAAAAGGATGTGATCTTATCCTAACTATTTTAGGTTGTACCTTTCAACCAAGGTAAGAGAACCTATTTTGTAACCTCTATTATTGAAGAATGCTAGTAAATCCTTCTTTTGCATAAATTTTATAGAGAAGACCTTGGGAAAATATGATCAACACACCAAATCTGACTCTCACGAGTTGTCACTTCTAGATTATGGAGATATTTTCAAAACAAGGCAAAGGTTACTAAAGACATTAGGAATCCTGATTGTTTCTGCATGTTTTGGTAGTTAAAATTATGCATTTGTATACACACATGACAAACAGGGGTAGTACAGGTAGGATTGGTTGTTTTTAAATGAATTTTTTGGTGGGAGGTGAGGCAGAATGAACTTGATTTCCCAGATCTTTGAGAGTTTTTACAAAATGGGGAGCTTACACAACAGAATGCTTCAAGATAGCTGAAATGTTCCTTTAACCACAATGTGTGCTTCAATGGAGGCCCAAATTAGCACTTTTTCACACAAACTATGATATTCTAGCATGAAGGCTCAAGTTAGAAGACTCAATAAAACATCAAAATCCAAGATCAATCACGCTTGAGGTACACCCAGAGGCTTACAAACAATCTTTGTCAATAGATGAAAGAAAAAGTGATTTTAAATCGTTTATTTCACTTCCCAGATGAAAGCTCTTCTAAAAATGAAATTGCAGATGCCACTAAACTATCACAAGGATTTAGATCTGTGTGATTGAGAGGTATTTTGATACAAGATTGCAATGATTTTAAATTGAACAAGAAAAACCATTTGTAGACATTCAGAAATGAAGCAGACACAATTTTACCCAGAGTCAACATGGAATAACTCAAATTTGATTAAACTTATTATTAGGGGAAAGTTTCTAGAAGAATCTCAGAGCTTGTCAATGGTTGTACACTCGCAACCACCTTGAAATGATCAAGTTTAACACAAAAGAGCTATAAAAGTTTCTCAAACAGTCCCTCAGAGAGACGGAATCTATCAATCTTTTCTCTTAGAAAATCAGTTCTGACCCCTTACACTCCAACCATTTGCATGATAAATTCATGCAATTTATAACATTTTACAACAGATTTTTCCCCCAAAAAAACCCAAACATTGAGTGTACCAGTGCCTCTTCCATGATCCCGATCACGATTCCCATAATTAGATCTATAAAAATTTGTCAGGTGCTCAGGGGGTAGATCTCTTCGAACATCTCCCACATTCAACTCCTTCTTCTGGTAGATCACTCTTCCTTCTACTCGCCAACCACTTCTACCCCTAATCTGTCAAATCTGGTTCTTTGTGTGCCCGGGAAGGAAAAATGGAAGATCAGATCAAGCCCAAAGGTCAGATCTCATCTTAATGGTAAAAGACGTCCCTAGATTTTCCTCACCAAACCAAGATATCAATAGGTCTTTCGCGTGCCAAGGAAAGAAAAATCAGGTCGAATCCGACAGTCAGATTACATATTTAATGGTGAGAGACATTTATAGATCTTCCCCACCAAACCAGGCTACCAGATTAATGTTCCTCTTCATTTGGCATGCAGGAGACTCCAAGAAATGATAAAAAACCATAGGAATACGCATCCCTAGGAGCTCTGGAGTGAAAATGGAGAAAATAAGATACAGATGCATAACTACCGTTGATTTCTATTTTGAATTTGGACCTTCCACACGTGGGAGATCCATTTTAAAATGGGCCTGTGGGTTCCTTTTTTCCTTTTACAACTTTTTGGAAAAATGTAAAATTTTCACATTTTGCTCCGCACCTCCGCCTTGAGAAATGAGCCTGACACATGTGTCCTAAGGTGGGTCCCAAAGGAACCGCAGACAAAATTCTGCTATTTCACCTTTTTTTTGGAAAAGGGAAAAATTTTCCCAAGTTTCCCCTCGTAGCTTTTTGTTTCCACTTTTAGCTTATTATGTGGCTCCTAGTGGAACCACGCTTCCTTTTACACTTTTAACTCCTTTCTCCACAAAAGGAAAATTTTCCAAATTTCCCCCAAAATTCTGCACCTTCCGTTGACCTGGAACAAAATTTTGACTATCCTTTGTCGAGGCCTGTAGGTCCATTTTGATGTTTTAATCCTTTTGATGACAAGAGGCAAAAAATCCAAGTTACCTCCGATTGTCTGCTTCCCCACCCCTTTGAATTTTCAAGGCCAACCTTGACCTCCCTTCTTGTTGAGCTTGTGGGGCATTTTCATATTTTAATCCTTAAGAGGAAAAAAATCCAAGTTGCCCTCCAATGGTTCTACTTCCCCACCTTTTGACTTTTTCACTGCCAGGTGTCACATTGGTGTATCTTGAGATGGTCCCCAAAAGTTGAGACTTTGGACGATGAGCATGGGCTCACCACATGTCCTGGCTCGGAATTTTTTTTTTTAAGGCTTAAAGCTCAGTGAAAGGCGCCATGTGTCATCGTCTAAGGCAATCTCCTTTGGCCGTTGAAAATTCCAAGCAAAAATGCAAAGTGAGAGGAGGCCTCCAAGTGTCCTCCTGGTGCTTCTTTAAAATAAAATTCAATGACCGGTCCTCAAACATGCACGGTCCCTCCACATGTCCTAAGCCTCTTCAATTTTTTTTGAAAAAAGACTAAGTATGGGAAGACTCGGCAGAAGCCTCCACGTGTCTTCATGGTGCAATTTCAAAATGGTGCCCAAAGTGGAGACCCTATATAAGCGTGGGCTTAGCACGTGTCCCTGTCCTACCAAATAGTACTGGCTTTATAAAAAAATTGTCTAAGTCCCAGAAAAGTAGCAGAAACCTTCATGTGTCCTCCCGGCACAACTCTAAGGCCAACCATGTTATCTCGTAAAATTGGAAAGGGCAATTTTACAGATAACCCTACCAAAATTTTGGTCTGGTCCCTCGTTAGGGACTCCTTACGTTCGGAACGTTGCAAAATCCCTTCCCGGGAAATCTAGTTTTCCGAACTTAGCCATTTTTGGTCTTTTTTGGTCGGGCGCACATAATTTTTATGCAACATAAAGTGTTCATACGCCCCCTTTAAATCCAAGGGCACAGATATTTCTATGTTAACAATACTTTTAGTGTGCCAAAGGCGCACATAACTTCGTGTTAGCAGGTGTTTTGATGCGCCAAAGGGCGCATCCTTTCCGTTGTCGACAGGCGTTTTGGCAGACTACTTGAAAAAGTGGTTGGCGCATTTATTACAGCCTTGCCTATATATAGGCGCATCCACCCTACCATTTTCATCAGACAAAATCACGTGATTATTCTTTTCCCTTTGCACCTGTCAGCACGGCTGTCATTCTCATATCACGTCGTGGACCCAGTTTCACCTCTGACATTATATATTCCTAGTAAGTGGTCCTTTGCTCTTGTGTTTTGTGTTTTGGTTATTGGTTGCTTGTTTGTGGGGATTAGATTAAATAGATCTGTGAAACCATGAACCCTCCCCCTTGCTGTTTTTTCTATCCTTCCCCATGCACTTCCCCCTCTTTCCAGATCTGCTGGTAAAGAGGACTCTGTCTTGGAAAAAATTGCTTAAATCTCTGAGTTTTAGCTTCTTCATCACCCAAAGAACTCTACAAGAGAAGCTTCAACACATGCAAACCCCTCAGGGAAAAGAATCAAGTCTTAAAAGTAAGACTGTATTTATTCCTCTTTTGGCGCATCCGCCACCCCTGCAACATGATATACAGTCACACCAATGGCGCATCCACCATGCCTATTGCATAAAAAATAGTTGCGCCCTCAAGGCGCACTTCCCTTGCTTGCAACACTTGCTTTCCCTGCACCCTCTTGGCGCACCAAACTCATGTGTAGCATTGTTAAAACTTGCACCATTGGCGCACCCTGCATCTATGCAACACCACCTTTATTTGCGCCAAGTACAAAATCATTAACAGCGCAGGCACATCTATTATTACAACAACATCATGTCATGCAGACCTTCCATGCACCGTGCCAAGTTCCCCTGTGGCGCATGAAAAAATGATGTTAGACGTATTAAACCTGCGCCCTTTGGCTCATCTTGTACCCATGTAACATGAAAAATATTAGCACCTGTTATAAAATGCATACATATGCGCAGGCGCACTTCTACTTGCAATAACAAAAAAGTCATCTGTAGTATCCATGCGCCCTATGCCCTTTGGCACTGATTTATCCCTTGCAGCACCCCTTTTTTGTGTGCCATACAATTTAACCCTGCAATTTACAGTATTCATGCGCCTTGCGCCCTGAGGCCTTAAAATTGCTAACTCTTCCTTCTGTCAACGCTTTAATGGAAGATAAAACAGCTAATATGACTTTCTTGCGTTGGGTTTCACTTCTTCTTCTTGCAGATTAACAACTGAGTTAAGAATTACATATGTCAACATCAAGCAAGAGGCCTACCAAATCTAAGGGCAAAGCCAAGCTCACAGAGGAAGAAATGAAGTACAAATATCAGAGGGTCAGAATGCCCGAATCCCAAGCACAGTGTGACCTAGATATAAGAGACTCAGAACTTGGTCACATTGATATGGAGGATTTCTGGGCCAGAACCCGGAAGGTCACAGGAAGCCCGTGGATGGACAAACTGATGGGCAGTGGGCTGCACTTTGCTGGTGGGATCCTAGTTAGTGCTGTAAACAATGATTTCATGATGGTAATAGCCCGTTGCTACAACAAAGATACAAGATGTGTCCATAATGAGAAGGGTGAGGTCATAATCAACCTCACTGCCCGACACTTCGAAATAATGCTCAGCATTCCTCATCACCGGCACTTTGTGGCCGTAAGCTGGGAAGATTGCATCAAGGATTGGGACGATAATGAGGATCAGTGTATGCAGTTGATGAATGAGGTATACTTGAAGAATAAGAAGGTGGTGACCAGATGGCCATAAGTCATTCATCAAAGTGATTTTTCAGAGGAACTTAGTGATACAATCACGTTCCTGAGCAGAGTATTTGGGCTTCCTGATGCCCACTACTTTCATAAATGGATGCTGAGATACATCGAAACAATGAACAAGAATGTGCCAGATCAACGCTTCGAGTGGGCAGAGATCATAAGCAGCACCATATCTGAGAAGCTCCAATAACTTACAATGACGGGGATGTTCTACATGAACTCCTATGTATTTTATGCTGCAGCCTCAGAAAGAGATTATCTAGCGCTAATGCGGTGTGGGGTTTGGCCCCAAGTAAAGATATATGAATACTATCCAGAGCTAAAGCTGGAAAACAATATTCCACAGTTTACAAATATCAACGATGCCTTCTTCTATGGCATCATCTGCCTTTTGAGGCCAAACATGACTCAAGGTCGTACGACCAAGAGCATTGTTGCAGCTACAGAGAAATGGTGGGCCTTGTTCACTCAATTCCCCACCTTTACCTATCTAAGGGCAGCCAACTTCTTGGGGGACCCAGCCAAATTGCCGAGATACGCCGGCCCCATGTTGATCCTATTGGAGCTCTCAAGACAACATATAACCTACCAGGAAAAGTGCGTCAAAAGAAAGAAGGGTGGAACTCCTTTCCCCCTCACAGTGGGCAGGTATACTTGTCTCTCTCACCACAAAGCAAAGGATATGTTTGCAGAACTGGAGCTGCTAAATCCAAAACATAACTTCTCGGCAAGGCCCACTTTCAACCCAAGGAATTTCCTACCTAGATCCAAACTCGATCCGATCCACATCCCACAGATCGAGGATATTTATATCGACCTATATCTTGAGGTCGAGCTCAGGAGGAAAGATCATTCCCACTTGGCCTTGGCTGAAATCATCCAGTACAGTGTGGCCATAGTCCCAAAAGGTTATCAAACTACTGATCAAGAAGTTGATCAGGTATATCTTGACACTAATGGGGATGATTGGCCTTTCGCTGTAATTGACAGAACCAAAGCGCCTCAGAGAATAGAGGAAAGGGTCAAGGAAACTCTGCGGAGAATGGAGCATTGGTGTAGAATGAATGGCCTCATTTACCTCGGAGTCGATTTCACTACATCTCTGTTGGGCAACACACCTTCCCGGACAAAACAGCTGCCAAAGGGCAAAGGGAAAGACAAAGAGGGTGAGTCAAGCTCCACCCAAGAGGAAGCTCCTGAAAGTCCTTCCGCTTCACAAGAATGGGTTGTAATCCCGGAAAGCTTAGAAGAAGAAGCAGTGGAAGATGTTCCGATAGGGACATCCACTCAGGATGTTTCCACTACTGTAATTGTTGGGGTCCCTTCTATCCCTTCTCCCTCTCCTCCTTCCCCTCCTGGAGTGACCCAAGCAACCATTCCTTTGGTCGTGTCCTCTCCCCCATCTTCTATTGTTCCCCCTTCTTCATCATCCATCTTCTCTTCTCTCGCGCAGCTGTCCCCCACCATTTCTTCCCTCATCTCTCGGCTCCCTTCCATTCCTATGTCTACCTCCCCTATAGTATCCCTTCCTCCCGTGAGCACTTTCTCGGCTTCCCTCTCAATTCCGCCTCCAAGTGTCTCCACGTTTTTTCCTTCTACTACTGTAGTTGCTCCTTTTTCTATTTCTGGTCCTTCTCCCATAAGTCCAGCATGGATCTCCCAGCACCTGAGTCAACAAAAGAGGAAAGTTCCCATTGCACCGATGGACTTCTTCGTCATCCCATCAAAGGGGTTAAGAAGAAAAAGCCTATAACCCGCTTCTCTCAGAGTGCGTCAAGGGAGAGAGTAATGGAGATTGCATACCCCAATCCTTTAAAGGATAAAAAGGATCTGTCTTCGACAGATTACACAGTGACTCAAGTCACAATGGGGATATCTTCAGAAAGCCTTCAAGGAGAGGCCCTATCTGCAGTTGACGCCCTTTGCAAGAAGCTCAAGGAAGCAAAGGAAGAGAAAAGGTTGTTAAAGGAAAAAAATAAACATCTTCTCCACGCCTTGCAGAAAATGGGCAGTGCACCTCCTACAACTGCCACTGAAACTCCTAAGCCTCTGAGCCAGGATAAGATTAATGAGTATGCCAAAATCGGCTAGCAGGGTATGGCATTTTCCGCCTGGAGGAGCCAAATCCTCAAGGAAAGAGAGGGAGTAATCGCTAAGTTCACCAGTTTATACCAGAATATCAATCGGGCAAACAGAGAACTCCAGGCGATAGCGGGACCCATCTTCGAAGAGCTGGACCACGCCAAGATGCAGCATGAGACCTTTTAGAAAATGTTCGACTGTTCAGTCAAAGATCTGGTCAAGTTTGGCATCCTTGGTCACCCTAGAGCCCTCAAAAAAATCCTCTCTACTCTGGATTATCGGGTTGATCAGCTGGAGTTCGTCCTGGAGAAGATCAACAAATTAAAGGAGGAAGCCCTGGATGTAATGCATTAAATGGAGCAGATTGTCCTAAGAATGTCTCCAGGCTTTCTCACTTCTTCTTTCGCCTTAAGAAAGGTTGAGGAAACTATTCATATCTTCAAGGAGATCGTTTCACAGGGGCTGGGACCAGAAGTCACGTTCGACACCGAATCCATCAACAACCTATTGGCATGTCGTGACTTCATTGGGTACCTGATAGAGGCAGAAAATGATTATTCCAAACTCCCAGAAAAGCTCACAGACAAGCGGGAGACTTGCGAAGCTATCAACGATCGACATAAGGATCCTTCCCAGGATCAACTTCAACCCATGATTAACAAGTTCATGGAATACCGTGCCCAGTTCCACATCTCGTCACCTAAGCAGCAAAAGCAAGATACCCCCTTTCAGCCCCAGGACGACGATGAATAGTTTCCTTCTTCCCGACTTTCTCCTTTTAAATTATCTAGAGTGTGTTGACACAAACGATGACATCATCCATGTTGCACCATGAGATGATGTCATCCACCAAAGTTGTCAAAATTCAACAAATGACTTTGTAATCTATTGTAAGATATTTTTGTAATTAAGTGGTTGGTTTGCTTTTGTCTTCTTTTCTTCTCTCCTTCTATATATACTTGAATACTTGTTGTATTCAGGGGTGTGGACATTTTTAGATGAAAAATAGAAGTGAGGAGAGAAAGAATTTGAACTTTCTTGTAACAAAAGAAAATATTAATACAAATATTGAGACTTTGTGTCGAATACCTGTGTTATGCATCAGACCTTTCTTATGTTAGATCTATGTGTTTATTCTGTTAGATTCATATCTACTTTTTTGTCATTTGCTCATCAGTATTGCTTTATTCATTTATGCAAGTAAGTTTGGCTCTATTTACTACCAATCCCAAAACATAAACCCTATGACCTTTCTACTTTGGAATTCATTTATTTTCTCCCTTCGGACCTGATCTCTCTTCATCCTGTCTTCCATTCCTTTCTTTTCGTAGTCAGAAACACCCCTACTAGGATGAGATCCCAAACCCCGAAGGCAGAATATTGTGATACTTTCACAGATTCCTGCTGGTAGAATAGCAATAAACCAGTTTTGCTTTGCTGACTCAAAGAGGGGCTATGCCCTGCACATTGTTGGCTCGTTTATCCATAGATCTGCCCAAGTGACAGATTTTCAAACCAACAGTTTTTGGTGACTCTAATGGGGACCGAACAGATCTACCTGATCTATGATAGTGGTATGATAGAAAATCAGTAAAAATTAGAAAAATCACTACCTGTTTGCAAAGTTTAACTTTTGTTCAAAATCTAATTTTTTTGTAAAAGTAACCCAAAATTGAAAATTTTCTTCTGAGATCCATAGATCTGGCCTAGTTAGATATCTTTAGTTCACTGAGTTTTTATAAAAATCTGTATTTTTCCGTAGATCTGAGTTTTTGACAGTTTACCTAAATTTTCAAACTCTTTGAAAAGTCAACTTTAGATCTGAAAATCAGCTTACTAAGCTTCACCATCATTTTATCCTCGTTGTTCTTTGTCATTAAACCGCAATCAGTTTTTGGAAGAGGATAAATTAAATATTCAGAAAAGTACATGCTGCTGATTTTTGTCAGAAAAATCAGAAAATCAACAAGTATAACCAAAAAGAATTTTTAAATCTGCTCCACAATATTGCAGATCGGGAAGGTACACTGGCAGGTGAACCATTTACTCGTAGCAGGAGAGCTCATGAAGAAGTCGATCCTACTTTCGATCTGCTTCAAAGGCACAACTTCAGTATAACACCAGCGCACTTTTCATCACTAAGTTTAGCTGATCGGTCAGCCAAAAGCACCTCACCTCCACGAAAGAACCGGTTTTCACAAGGAGCCTCCACATCCCTTTGTAGTGCCTTACTGCTCAGTGGAACTGTACTTCCAGCCCGTGTTCTTTTTCCACCCGTCCAGATGGCGGTACCATGGGGAAATGCTATGGGTCCCCTGGCCTTGCCGCATCCTGTTCACAGCACTCCCACATGGAAATTGAAATAATTTTCCCAAATTTGATGGGAGCAAAAACCAAAGCATGGATTCACACACATTTGCATTCATCATGTCATGCAGTATCCTAGATGTGACCCATGAAGATGTGTCAGTTCACCTTTTTCTGGAAACTTTACAAGGGCCCGCAGCAGAATGGTTTTAGCATTTGTTGGCCGGATCTATTACCAGTTTGACCACTTTGCGGGATGCTTTTGAAGACAGGTATAAGCCTTCAGAAGATGCATTTGAATTGTTATCATAGATCACTCACCTAAAGAAGGAGGCCAATGAGACCATGCGCAATTTTATCGCCAGGTTCAATGCATTAATCAACCGTGTGCCTGTTGCCATGCTTCCAACACCGGAAAATCAGAAGTGTTTCTTTGTGAACGCTATGAGCTCGAAAGTAAGTTTCTTACTCTTGCAAGAACAAGTAGCTACCTTGATTCTAGCCCAAGCCACTGCCATCCGAATCGAAGATAACTTGCTAATATCTGGCGAATTAAAAAGGGAATCATCCAAGCTTAAATCTTCGGGCCCTTCTCCCACTACTTCGTCTGATCCGGCATTTCAAAAGATGGCGAATGACTTACTTGCATTAAAGAAGCAGTTAGCCAAAGCTTCCCCCAGTTCCTCATACCGGGATATCCCACGGAGGAATTTCGTTTCCAACAATGTCCCACAAAGGTCGCGCTTGCCTGCAATTGCTCCGCGGTTGGCGCTTGAGGCTCCTCAGGTCAACATTTTAGTCGAAATCGAAGAAGAGGAACAAAATTACGAAGAACCTTCATCTCAAGGTGAAGATGATCAAGATGTCGGTGAACCGACTGGCGACTCTACTAACAGGTATATGGAATTTGAAGATGAAGAATCCGAAGAAGAAGAGGGTACACAAGGGTATGCAAGTGGACAATCATATGTTGTTTTTACCCTGCTCACAAGGAAAAGAAGCAGAGGTCGTTGCCAATGTGCAGAAAGAGAAGGCCGTGTGAAACCCACCTCCAACCATTGCTAAAAGAGGTAATCCTATTCCTACTCAACCCCCCTGTTAAGTTTTTTACAAAGAAATCTTTTGCCCCCCATCTCTCCTCTAAATCAGTCTTCTTCTATTTCCATGAAGACCAGTAATGCATATTCTACCATCGCGAAGTGAAGGACTCATTCCCTCACCAGTGCAACCCTTGGCTGCATGTTTGACATGATAGATCATGCTAAAAAGACTAAGATCCATATGTTTAAAGCCGAGTATCTTCAGTCAAACCCTGAATATCTTGTACGGTTAACCAAGTATATTCAAAGTCAAGCTGTCATATCTTCCCAGATCTCCCTAAAAGGAATCCTTTCCACTCCTCCTGCATCCCACATAAATTTTTCTTCGAATTCTGCATCAGGGAAAGATAGAACCTTTCTACCTCTCCCTCCTAATCAATAGCCACAAACTAAGTAACTGCATAATTGATTCTGGAGCTTTTGATAACGTCATGCCGGCAAAATTCACCCATGCTTTGGGCCTTACCCTTACCAAGCCTTTTAGCAGATGTTATTCCTTGGAAACCAAGATAGGTTCCGGTGATTGGTCAGATCAAAGACGCTTAGTTCACATTTGCGGCATTCCCAGAGAAAAAAGTAATGATGACCGTCCTCATTGCTGACATTCCAGTAGCCTATGGAATTTTTGCTGGGAAGACGTTTTTGCAGTGAATTTGGTGGGGAGATTCATATGGATTAGTCTAAGGCTAGAATCCCTGTTAAAGGTGTAATGCAAACATTGGAGCCAAAATCACAAAAGAAGTACTTGGTTACTAACTCTGAGGATCCCAAATCCCAAATTATTTTTGAATCATCAAGAATGGGGAATTATTTCTTGTCTACCGAGTCTGACAAAATGGTTGTTCTCGTCCAAGAAGAAGATCTTAACAAGATTTGGACTTTGCAGTTTGATGGCAGCTGCGTAACTAGTAGATGTGGCGCCGGAGCCGTGCTAATATCTCTCAAAGGGGAGGTTATTCCTCTCTCTTTCAAGTTGCAATTTTTCAATACAAATAATACTGCTGAGTATGAATCTCTGCTACTTGGTATGTAAGCCACAAATGGAAGAGAGATCAAAAATTTGAAACTACAAGGTGATGCAGAGCTAGTTGTGAATCAAGTTAAAAGGATATATTAAGTGAAGAATGAGAGGCTCAAGCATTACCCGCAACGTGGTGTGGGACAGCATCGAATAATTTGACGCTTTTTCAATAGAATCTATTCGAAGAGCTCAGAATGATATGGCTGATTCATTGGCCGTTTCAGCATCCCTCATGCTCCCTCACCCAGATTTGAAAACAGACAAATACACCATTGAAGTGGTCTTCCTGCCCAAGCATGCCGAACAATTCTCAGCATTGGCAAGTATTCAACGATGACAATCAACTCATTGCCTTTCTAGAAAAGGTGGAAAATTTTAAGGAACTTCATTTTGAAGGATCCACTTCTATGTGCCGTGAATTAGTTACCGGTCAAAATGGGGGATCCGAAGGGAATGATGGCATATGTCAGCTCAAAGAAAATAAAATTCTGAAAGGCCTTAGTTTCTTTAGAGCAGTTTGTTCGATAGGCATGATCGTTTTGTAAAAAAGAAAAGGTGAGATGATACTGGCTCCTCCCTAGAAACCGAACCGGTTAATTTAGGTTCTGTAGAACGTCCGCAGTTTGTAAACATCAGAAAATGTTGCACACCTAAAGAGAAGCGGAAGTTTTTCAAACTGCTAAAGAAATACATGGATGTATTGGCATGGTTCTACGCCGATCTAAAGTCTTTTAAGCCAAGGGACATCTAGCATGACATCCCGTTGAAAGAGGACGTCAAACCATTTCGCCAAAAGCAGAGGCATTATAACCCTAAGATCTTAGGTACTATCCAGGCTGAAATTTAGAAAATGTTGGATGCGAGAATCATTTTTCCTATCCATCACAGTACTTGGGTAGTAAACATTGTGCCAGTGCACAAGAAAAATTGTGAAATACGCATATGCGTAGATTTTCGAAACCTGAATCAAGCATCCTTAAAGGACAACTACCCACTTCCTATAATGGATCAAGTTCTACAAGCAGTAACTGGATCAGAAATGTTGTCCATGCTTGATGGTTTTTCAGGCTACAATCAGATTGAAGTCACACCTGAAGACCAATTTAAAATAGCAATTCACTACCCCCTGGGGCACATTTTCCTATAGCAGGATGCCTTTTGGCCTGACCAATGTCTGGTGCCAACCTTTCAGCGGGCCATGGACCTTACATTCAAAGGTATGATGGGGAAGGTCATTTTGGTTTACCTAAATGACTTAACTGTGTTCTCTAAATGGTACAATGACCATTTTGATCATTTGGAGCAAGTATTGGCCAAATGCCGAGAGCATGGGATTTCCCTGAACCCGAAATTTTTTGTTTTTGGAGTCACAGAAGGAAAGTTGCTAGGACATGTTGTTAGCAAAGAAGGAACAAAGATAGATACCGAAAGAGTTAAAGCTATTCAGGGCCTTACTTTGCCTACAAGCAAGACCGACGTCCACTCTTTCTTTGGAAAGGTGAATTTTCTCATGTGCTTTGTTCCCGACTTTGCTGAAAAGACTCGTCATATATTAGACATGATGAAAGGGTCACCAACTTTATGATGGAGTGAAGAAGGGAAGAGGTCGTTCGAAGAAATAAAATCTTCCGTCGCTCATGCACCAGTCTTGATATGTCCCGATTTCTCCAAGGATTTTATCATGTATAGCTATGCATATGATCATACTGTATTTTCCATCTTGATGCAAAAGAATTCTAAGAATGTTGAATCCGTAATTGTGTTCATGAGCTCTCCCCTCAAGCCTCACGAATTAAAAATGTTTTAGTTGGAAAATCATGTCTTCGCCCGTTGTCAAAGCAGTCAAAAACTTCAAGTATTACATTTTGTTGTCCACCTCAAAATTCCCCGCTCTGATAAGAGTAAAAATTTCAAAATTTTGAAAATTTTAAGTGTTTTTCTCTGAAGTGCCTAAGTCGTAAAATTGAAAAAATCTGTGTTTTGGGTCATTCTGTAAGTATTTCGGGCCTGTCGGACATTTGTCCCGCCTGTCCCAAGTATGAAAGCGCATTTTGTTCCCCGATCGGTCGAAACCTCCGAATTTGTCCCACTTTCAGGCCCATCGGAAGTTTTTGTCCCAAGTGTCCCGAAGTTACTGTGCGAGATGTTCCAATTTCGGCCGAACCGCCCGAACCGCATACTTCGCACTTTCTTGTCCCAAATGTCCCAATTTCAAAAGTGCGCTCTGTTCCAATTTCACCCGAACCGGCTGAGTCACGTACTCCGGAACTTTTTGTCTCAAATTTCTCAAGTTCAAACTTAAAGTGCACTCTGTTCCATTTTCAGCCGATTCGCCCGATTTCGTCCCAAGTGTCCCAAAGTCAAAAGTGCAAGTTGTTCCAATATCGGCTGATCCGCTCGAACCGCGCTTTCATGTTCCAACTGTCCCGAAGCCAAAAGTGCGAGCTATTCCATTTTCAGCTGAAATTCCCGGACCGTGTCCTTCGCGCATTTTCGTCCCAAATGTCCCAAAATGCATTTGTGCGTCTTCTCCCTGTTTCATCCGAATCGGCCGAGCCTCGTGTTTCGTGCATTCGCGTCTCACATGTCCCAAGTGAACCTAATACAATTCATACTTAGTTTTTCCCCGCTCAACCCGAATGTGCTAAATTTGAATTTAAGTTGCGAAGATCAAATTTCAAGGATAGCTGGCAAAAGGACGAAGCTTTCAAGACACCGTTTACATCAGTTTTCAAAGATATCCATCTGTCATCTTCAAGATGAAACGTCTGGTGTGTCCCTCGTGGCAAAGACATAGCTGAGACATTAAAGAAATTCAAGAAGTGGTTTCTGAAGACGGTGGGTCCTTCTCAGTGACTGTCCACCCTGATTATTTTATCTTCTTCCTATTCCTTTCATATTCCATGTAATTAGTTAAGGTATTGCAATTGGCGATCCTTAACTATTCTTTAGTTAAAAGAAACGGTTACGAAGAGTAACTGACTTGTAAGCTATATAATGGCCTTTCCACGCCATTTTGCAGGGAGGAAGAACTTGGGGTATTTGCTGAAAGTGTAAATAGATCTTAAAGAAATCAATACAAAAGGGCTTTCCATTCTTTTTCTATCTAGTTCTTGTTATCTCTGTGTTTTCCTTTAATATTGTGAAGATCATTTTGTTCCTGATTCGTTAGTCTCTCTGATTGCATACTGTTCAGTTTTGCAAATACAGTGATCTTGTATAACCAAGAAGGAACTTTGTGTCCTTGATGAATGAATCTAAAGAAGGTTATTTATGGAACTTTGTGTCTTTAAATTTAATCTCATTCAGCCAATGCAAATGATCTTGTCTTAAATTCTTTGAAGCTTCGCATACATGAAGAATTATTCTGCTATCTATTTTAAATTCTGCTCATCTCATACAGTGGTGCTGTAATATCCAAGTCCCTGACACCTCTCCCATTAAAGAGGAGGGACTTCTTGTCCCCTGAGTCAAGTCAATTTTAACTCAACAGGAGTTAGGAAGTCAATTTTAACTCAACAGGAGTTAGGAAGTTTGTGAGGAAATTGGATTGCAAAGGTCCAGGAGTATGATCTAGATATAAAACCAACTAAGTTGGTAAGAGGCAAAGGCCTATGTCAACTTATGGCCGAGAACCAAGGGTCAGAAGTTTCCAGAGTAAAAGATGATTGCACCAATGAAGCACAAAGCCAGTTGGAGAAACCCGATTCACTGCCTATGGTCTTGTTTGTCGCAACCAGTGATGAGTGGTATTCTGATATTTCTTTCTTCCTCACCTACGGCGAATGCCCAGCTCACCTAACTGCAAAGGAGAAGCGCACTATAAAGCTCAGAGCAGCCAAATATGTCATCTGGGATGACGGTTTATACAAACGTGGGATAGATGGCATCTTCTTGCGATGTGTTGACAAGCCACAACAGGTGAAGCTACTTGAAAGTTTTCATGATTCGGCATGTGGGGGCCATTTCTCCTCTTCCGTAATGATGCACAAGATCATTCGGGCTAGGTACTATTGGCCGATGCTTTTCCAAGATACAACTACCTGGGTAGCAAAGTGTGAGCCTTGCCAGCAGTTTGTCGGCAAGCCCAAGTTGGCTGCTTTTCCCCTCAGGCCGGTCATCATCGACGAACCATTCAAGTAGTGGGGAATTGATTTTATCGGTGCACTCAATCCCCAATCGAGTTCCAGACATAGTTATGTCCTAACAGCAATAGATTACTTCACCAAGTGGGTGGAAGCCATACCGGTCAAACATGCCACTTCCGAGGTTGTTTGCAGTTTCGTCAAAGAAAATATCATTGTCAGGTTTGGCGTTCCAAACAAGATTGTTGCTGATAATGCTTCCAACTTTTCTTCACGGGAAGTTATTAGTTTTTGCTATGAATACGGAATAACTTTGGCTCACGCCTCAGATTATTACCCTTAGGGAAATGGTTAGGGAGAATCCAGTAACAAAAACTTAGTAACCATCATACGAAAGCTAGTGGATGAGAATCAATGAATGTGGCACAAATCATTATACGACGATTTTTGGGCAAACCACATCACTCCCAAGAGATCTCTCGGTATGTCTCCTTTTCAAGTGTTATATGGCACCGATGCCGAGCTTCCCATTTCCATTGAACTCCCTGCTCTGCGCTTGGCACGGGGAAATAGAAGATGAGACTTTTCAAAATTCCCTTGAAAATAGGATCATGTATCTAGCAGAGCTCGAAGAAAAGAGAGTAAAGGTGGTCGACAAGATCACCGAACATCAAAATCAGGTCAAAAGATTGTTTGATAAAAAATCTAAGCAAAGAAATTTCCAAGTGGGAGACCTCGTCCTTTTATGGGACAAACGAAGAGAGCCAAAGGGCATGCACGAAAAGTTTGATTCCCTGTGGAGAGGGCCTTTCAAGATCAAGCAGCTCAACGGAGAGAATAGTTTCTATCTCTCGTATCTAGACGGAACTGAGTTCCCGCTTCCCTATAGCGGGCAACATCTGAAAATCTTCAGGAAGTAGAGCTTTCTCTCTTCTTTGTACAGTTTGATTTTGTTGTGTGTTTGTTTTTGTCGTGTGTTTGCTTTTGTTGTGTGTTTGTTTTTGTCGTGTGTTTACTTTTGTTGGTTGTGTGTTTCCCTTTCTGGTCTCCCTTGTTTTTGACTCTGTTACCCAATGGATAGGCACGTGAAGATCTAGGATTCTCTACCCCTAAGGTTCGCTCAGAGATAGTCCCCATAAAGAGCCAGCTGTTATCCCGTAAAATTGGTAAGGGCAATTTTACAGATAACCCTACCAAAATTTTGTTCCGGTCCCTCATTAGGGACTCCTTACGTTCGGAACATTGCAAAATCCCTTCCCGGGAAATCTAGTTTTTCGAACTTAGCCATTTTTGGTCATTTTTAGTCGGGCACACCTAATGTTTATGCAACATAAAGTGTTCATGCACCCCCTTTAAATCCCAGGGAACACATATTTCTGTGTTAACAATACTTTTGGTGTGCTAAAGGCGCTCATAACTTCGTGTTAGCAGGTGTTCTGATGCACCAAAGGGTGCATCCTTTCCGTTGTCGATAGGCGCTTTCATTAGACAAAATCACGTGATTATTCTTTTCCCTCTGCACCTATTAGCATGCCTGTCATTCTCATATCACGTCGTGGACCCAGTTTCACCTCTGACATTATATATTCCTGGTAAGTGGTCCTTTGCTCTTGTGTTTTGTGTTTTTTTTATTGGCTGCTTGTTTGTCGGGAATAGATTAAATAGATCTGTGAAACCATGAACCCTCCCCCTTGCTGTTTTTTCTATCCTTCCCCATGCATTTCCCCCTCTTTCTAGATCTGCTGGTAAAGAGGACTCTGTCTTGGAAAAAATTGCTTAAATCTCTAAGTTTCAGCTTCTTCATCACCCAAATAACCCTACAAGAGAAGCTTCAACACATCTAAACCCCTCAGGGAAAAGAATCAAGGCTTAAAAGTAAGACTATATTTATTCCTCTTTTGGCGCATCTGCCACCCCTGCAACATGATATACAGTCGCGCCAATGTCGCATCCACCATGCCTGTTGCATAAAAAATAGTTTCGCCCTCAACGCGCACTTCCCTTGCTTGCAACACCTGCTTTTCCTATGCCCTCTTGGCACACCAAACTCATGTGTAGCATTGTTAAAACTTGCGCCATTGGCACACCCTGCATCCATGCAACACCACCTTTATTTGCGCCAAGTACAAAATCGTTAACAGCGCAGGTGCATCCATTATTACAACAACATCATGTCATACAGACCTTCCATGCGCCGCGCAAAGTTCCCCTATGGCGTATGAAAAAAATGATGCTACACGTATTAAACCTGCGCCCTTTGGTTCATCTTGTACCCATGTAACATGAAAAATATTAGCGTCCATTATAAAATGCATACATATGGCGCAGGCGCACTTCTGCTTGCAACAACAAAAAAGTCATCTGCAGTATCCATGCGCCCTGCGCCCTTTGGCAATGATTTATCCCTTGCAGCACCCCTTTTCTGTGCACCATACAATTTAACCCTGCAATCTGCAGTATTCATGCGCCCTGCGCCCTGAGGCCTTAAAATTGCTAACTCTTCCTTCTGTCAACGCTTTAATGGAAGATCAAACAGCTAATATGACTTTCTTGCGTTGGGTTTCACTTCTTCTTCTTGCATATCAGCAACTGAGTTCAGAATTACATATGTCAACATCAAGCAAGAGACCTACCAAATCTAAGGGAAAAGCCAAGCTCATAGAGGAAGAAATGAAGTACAAATATCAGAGGGTCAGGATGCCCGAATCCCAAGCAGAGTGTGACCTAGATATAAGAGACTCAGAACTTGGTCACATTGATATGGAGGATTTCTGGGCCAGAACCCGGAAGGTCACAGGAAGTCCGTGGATGGACAAACTGATGGGCAATGGGCTGCACTTTGCTGGTGGGATCCCAGTTAGTGCTGTAAACAATGAGTTCATGATGGTAGTAGCCCGCTGCTACAAAAAAGATACAAGATGTGTCCATAATGAGAAGGGCGAGGTCATAATCAACCTCACTGCCCAACACTTCGAAATAATGCTCGGCATTCCTCATCACCGGCACTTTGTGGCCGTAAGTTGGGAAGATTGCATCAAGGCTTGGGACGATAATGAGGATCAGTGTATGCAGCTGATGAATGAGGTATACCTGAAGAATAAGAAGGTGGTGACTAGATGGCCACAAGTCATTCATCAAAGTGATTTTTCAGAGGAACTCAGTGATATAATCACGTTCCTGAGCAGAGTATTTGGGCTTCTTGATGCCCACTACTTTCATAAATGGATGCTAAGATACTTGGAAACAATGAACAAGAATGTTCCAGATCAACGCTTCGAGTGGGTGGAGATCATAAGCAGCACCATATCTGAGTAGCTCCAACAACTTACCATGATGGGGAGGTTCTACATGAACTCCTACATAGTTTATGCTGCAGCCTCAGAAAGAGATTATCCAGCACTAATGCGGTGCAGGGTTTGGCCCCAAGTAAAGATATATGAATACTATCTAGAGCTAAAGCTAGAAAACAGTATTCCAGAGTTTACAAAGATCAACGATGCCTTCTTCTACGGCATTGTCTGCCTTTTGAGGCCAAACATGACTCACATTCGTACGACCAAGAGCATTGTTGCAGCTACAGAGAAATGGGGGGCCTTATTCACTCAATTCCCCACCTTTACCTATCTAAGGGCAGCTAACTTCTTGGGGGAACCAACCAAATTGCCGAGATACGCCGGCCCCAAGTTGATCATGTTAGAGCTATCAAGACAGCTTATAACCTACCATGAAAAGTGCCTCAAAATAAAGAAGGGTGGAACTCCTTTCCCCCTCACAGTGGGCAGGTATACTTGTCTCTCTCACCACAAAGAAAAGGATATGTTTGCAGAACTAGAGCTACTAAATCTAAAACATAACTTCCCGGCAAGGCCCACTTTTGACCCAAGGATTTTCCTGCCTAGAGCCAAACTCGATTCGATCCACATCCCACATATTGAGGATATTTATATCGACCTATATCATGAGGTCGAGCTCAGGAGGAAAGACCATTCCCGCTTGGCCTTGGCTGAAATCATCCAGTACAGTGTGGCCATCGTCCCAAAAGGTTATCAAACTGCTAATCAAGAAGTTGATCAGGTATATCTTGACACAAATGGGGACAATTGGCCTTTCGCTGTAATTGACAGAACTAAAGCGCCTAAGACAATAGAGGAAAGGGTCAAGGAAACTCTACGAAGAACGGAGCATTGGTGCAGAATGAATGGCCTCATTTACCTCGGAGTCGATTTCACTACATCTTTGTTGGGCAACGAACCTTCTCAGACAAAACAGCTACCAAAGGGCAAAGGGAAAGGCAAAGAGGGTGAGTCAAGCTCCACCCAAGAGGAAGCTCCTGAAAGTCCTCCTTCCGCTTCACAAGAACGGGTTGTATTCCTGGAAAGCTTAGAAGAAGAAGCAGCGGAAGATGTTCTGATAGGCACATCCACTCAGGATGTTGCCACTACTGTAACTGTTGGGGTCCCTTCTATCCCATCTCCCTCTCCTCCTTCCGCTCCTCGAGTGACCCAAGCGACCATTCCTTTGGTCGTGTCCTCTCCCCCATCTTCTACTGTTCCCCCTTCTTTATCATCCATCTTCTCTTCTCTCGTGGAGCTGTCCCCCTCCATTTCTTCCCTCATCTCTCAGCTCCCTTCCATTCATATGTCTACCTCCCCTGCAGTATCCCTTCCTCTCGTGAGCACTTTCTCGGCTTCCCTCTCAAAGCTGCCTCCAAGTGTCTCCATGTTTTTTACTTAGACTACTGCAGCTGCTCCCTTTTCTATTTCTGGTCCTTCTCCCATAAGTCCAGCATGGATCTCCCAGCACCTGAGTCAACAAAAGAGGAAATTTCCCATCACACTGATGGACTTCTTCGTCATCCCATCAAAAGGGGTTAAGAAGAAAAATCCTATAACCTGCTTCTCTCAGAGTGCGTCAGGGGAGAGAGTAATGGAGATTGCATACCCCAATCCTTTAAAGGATAAAAAGGATCTGTCTTCGACAGATTACACAATGACTCAAGTCAAAATGGGAACATCTTCAGAAAGCCTTCAAGGAGAGGCCCTATCTGCAGTTGACACCCTTTGCAAGAAGCTCCAGGAAGCAAAGGGAGAGAAAAGGCTATTAAAGGAGGAAAATAAACATCTTCTCCACGCCTTAGAGAAAATGGGCAGTGCACCTCCTACAACTGCCGCTGAAACTCCTGAGCCTCTGAGCTAGGATAAGATTAATGAGTATGCAAAAATCAGTGAGCAGGGTATGGCAGTTTCCACCTAGAGGAGCCAAATCCTCAAGGAAAGCGAGGGAGTAATCACTAAGTTTGCCAGTTTATACCAAAATATCAATCGGGAAAACAGAGAACTCCAGGTGATAGCGGGACCCATCTTCGAAGAGCTGGACCATGCCAAGATACAGCATGAGACCTTTTAGAAAATGTTCGACTGTTCAGTCGAAGATCTGGTCAATTTTTGCGTCCTTGGTCACCCCAGAGCCCTCAAAAAATCCTCTCTACTCTGGATTATCAGGTTGATCAGCTAGAGTTCGTCTTGGAGAAGATCAACAAAGTAAAGGAGGAAGCCCTGGATGCAATGCATCAAATGGAGCAGATTGTCCTAAGAATGTCTCCAGGCTTGCTCACTTCTTCTTTCGCCTTAAGAAAGGTTGAGGAAACTATTCAGATCTTCAAGGAGATCATTTCACAGGGGCTGGGACCAGAAGTCACGTTCGACGCCGAATCCATCAACAACTTGTTGGCATGTCACGACTTCATTGGGTACCTGATAGAGGTGGAAAATGATTATTCCAAACTTCCAGAAAAGCTCACAGACGAGCGGGATACTTGCAAAGCTATCAGCGATTGACACAAGGATCCTTCCCAGGATCAACTTCAACCCATGATTAACAAGTTCATGGAATACTGTGCCCAGTTCCACATCTCGTCGCCTGAGCAGCAAAAGCAAGATACCCCCTTTCAGCCGTGGGACGATGATGAATAGTTTCCTTCTTCCCGACTTTCTCCTTTTAAATTATCTAGAGTGTGTTAACACAAAGGATGACATCATCCATGTTGCACCATGAGATGATGTCATCCACCAAAGTTGTCAAAAGTCAACAAATGACTTTGTAATCTATTGTAAGATATTTTTCTAATTAAGTGGTTGGTTTGATTTTGTCTTCTTTTCTTCTCTCCTTCTATATATACTTGAATACTTGTTGTATTCAAGGGTGTGGACATTTTTCAAATGAAAAATAGGAGGAGAGAAATACTATGAACTTTCTTGTAACAGAAGAATCTATTAATACAAATATTGAGACTTTTTGCCGAATACCTGTGTTATGCATCAAACCTTTCTTATGTTAGATCTATGTGTTTATTCTGTTAGATTCATATCTACTTTTTTGTCATTTGCTCATCAGTATTGCTTTATTCATTTATGCAAGTAAGTTTGGATCTGTTTACTAGTAATCCCAAAACATAAACCCTCTGATCTTTCTGATTTGGAATTCATTTCTTTTCTCCCTTCGGACCTGATCTCTCTTCATCCTCTCTTCCATTCCTTTCTTTTCGTAGTCAGAAACACCCCTACTGGGATGAGATCCCAAACCCCCGAAGGCAGAATATTGTGAGACTTGCATAGATTCCTACTGGTAGAATAGCAATAAACTAGTTTCACTTTGCTGACTCAAAGAGTCGCTATGCCTTGCACACTGTTGGCTCGTTTATCCATAGATCTGCCCAAGTGATAGATTTTCAAACCAACAAACCAAAAAGGAAATCTTCAAATGAACGTCGTTCTTCCATGTAGATAGGTTTTTTAAGTTGAGGCGATTCATAAATTTTTTTAAGTACCTTGTTGATCCGCGTCCAATCAAAAGAGACCATGTTTCCTGTTGATGCAAGGATGTAAATTTGACTGGGAGAAATGCCCGTCAAATCGTAAAATGTGGAAAAACGACCATTTGAGCCCGGAGATGAAATTTTCTCCAAGGATGGAGAATTTAGAAATATTACAAGGCTTAAATACATTCCTCCGAGCTACATCCATTCATTTTTCTTCAAGTATTTAGGGAAAAAACAACAAGGACAACAAATCCTGCTTGTGGAAAACGGAAAGGATGGGACAGCCTGAGTTTTACACTCAAATATAGACCTTTTCAGATGAACAAAGAAATGAGGAAACAATTTTTGATCTATACATGATCCATGGTCAGGAAAGGACTGATTACGGCAACAAAAGGAAGGTGGAGAATTTTTAGGCACAATTCGAGAAAATAAAATGTGACAGCTTGACCGTAGATTGATAGATTTTAATGGAAAAATGGGGCGAGACTATTTTGAACACCAACACGCCCTATGTCGATCCCCATAGTGAAGAAGACCTAAATAGGATTTATGTACGTGCCATCCAGGATCCATAGGTACTTGATTCATGTAAAGAAATAATCCTTCAATGGGAGGATGTACAGTCTATTAGTGATACTAAAAGTATTGTTTTTGATAATTGGGCTCGTAGCACTTATGAGTTGGTAGGGAAAGAAGTAAAGAGCATATTTCCTAAGGGCATAAATCCACGTTATGTCAAGAGAATAGGTAACAACTCGGTACCTTGTTACACTAGAGAAGGATATCCTATGGTGTTCCTGCGTGTCATGGAGGAACAATGGATAGACCCACTAGAAATAGGAAATATGATCTCATATACACTACGTGGGACAACAGCACACTGGTGGGTGGTCCACAAGGATAATCTTGTAGGATGGAATAAAATTACGATTGCTCTTGCCACTATGATGTACATGAGAAATGCACCTACTCAAATATGTACCTATCATGGTAATAAACCTATTCAACACCATGTTCAGAAATGTGAGAGACTCTGGACATAGGGGTAGGAAGCTTTACCACCTTCACTCTAGGTGCACAAGTTTTATTCCATTTTACAAGGATGTGCACGTGCTTGGTATGTATATGTATAACTTCATAGAGAGACTGAAAATTGGTAGAATTTAATTGCAAGAATGGCATAGACATTTGACATCTTCTCTACCAAGCCTCCGGTGGAAGAAACATTAAATTTCATAAAGTGCTTAACCATGGGGGATAGTGCCAAGGCTGAAGAACTCATTCAGGAGTTATTGGAAGAAGTAAACTTAGGAGTGTGTTTGGGTAAAGAAACAGAGGCCGATGCCACAATACTTCAGCACACTTTCCTTGAGAAAGAAAAAGGAAAGATAGTCTACTTAGTGGATGATGAATAAGTAGAAGATTTGGACATAAACCTTTCAATAGGTAGGTGTGAGGTGTTGGACAGTGCAAATAAGACCACGCGTGCCTATCATGAACCTATGAAGAAAAAGAAAGTGAATATTGGAACAGATGTTGAGCCTAAGGTGGGCATAATTGGGGACTATTGGTCAGACTTTGAAGTGGAAAAAATCATAGAGTTATTATGGGATTATCAGAACTTTTTCCCTTGAGGGTACCATGAATCATTAGAGGAGATGAAGATAAAGATTAAAGAGGGTGCATGCCAAGTTCGAAAGATACCCTATAGGATGAACCCCAACTTGCGTGAAAAATTCAAAGAAGAGATTGACAAAATGTTGAAGTCTGGAATCATCAAGCCCCTCGATGAGTTAGAATGGGTTAGTCCAATGGTGATCAGTATCAAGAAGGATGGTCAGATTAGGATCTGTATGGACTATAGGGAGCTAAATGCTGCATGTGTGACTGATCCCTTTCCTATGCCATTCAATGAGGAAATACTAGAAGGCATTATAGGGTGCGAAATATATTCGTTTACAGATGGGTTCTCTGGGTATCATCAGGTTAGGATTTCCTAGGAGGATCAGGAAAAGACTACTTTTACTATTGAATGGGGTATCTTCACCTATACTGTGATGCCTTTTCATTTGAAAAACGTGCCTACTATATTTTCATGCATAGTTATTCAAGCATTCAAGGAGTTTATTCACAACTTCTTGCAAGTTTATTTGGATGATTGGACGATGTATGAATTAGTTAAGGATCATTGTGATAATTTTTGCTTAATGTTTGAAATATGTAGAAAGTTGATTATCTCTTTGAACATCGAGAAGTGCATATTTGCTACACCATTTGGGATACTGTTAGGACACATAACCTGCAAGGAAGGCTTGTTGGTTGATCTAGCTAAGGTTGCAGTCATTATAGGCCTAAAAGAGCCTACCAGTCAGAGTGAAGTGCATGGATTTTTAGGCCATACAGGATATTACATGAAGTTTATCAAGGGATATGCCAAGATTTCCATACCTTTGGAGGAGTTACTGAAAGGAAAAGGTACATTCTACTGGGGAGAACTGCAACAACACGCATTTGATACATTAAAGGAGAAACTTACTACCGCACCTATTCTGCATTTTCCTACTTGGGACCAACCATTTCATGTACATGTGGACACCTTTGGCATGACCATTGGTGCAGTATTGGCTTAGCCTAGAGAAGGTATTATAGATCATCCTATCTGTTTTTCTAGTAGAAAGATGACTCCTGCATAATAGAATTACACAACTACAGAGTGCGAAGCTTTGTCAATGATCTATGTGCTACATAAATTCCAACAGTACTTGCTAGCTATACCATTTTTCTTTTATACAGATCATATGACATTGAAGTATTTGGTAAATAAGCACATTTTATAGGGGTGCTTATGTAGATGGGTACTCTTATTTCAAGAATTTGATTTCACAGTCGTGGTAAAACTAGGGAAAAGTAATTATGGACCAGACCATTTATCCACAATACAGTCAGGAGAAGAAGCACATGCCATTGAAGATATCATGCCTGATGCATAGTTATATAGGTTACAACGTGCACCATCAGAATTAGAGGACATTGTTGTCTTTCTATGAACATGCATGGTGCCAGAAGGAATGAAATCCTTGGAGAAGAAACAACTTGCCATATGCACGGTGCCATATATGTTGATTAGTGGTGACCTGTACAAATTAGGCCGGGATGAAGTATTGCGTCATTGTGTATTGGAGCATGAGCGTACAAATCTTATAGAAGAAGATTATGGTGGTATTACAGGTGTCCACTATGCAGGTGATGCCACTGTGCACAAGATCTTGCTCGCTGGATTATGGTGGGAGACCCTATATAAATATTGTAAGGAATTTTGTAAGGCATGTGATCATTGTCAACGTCTTGGCAGACTAGGTTAACGAAATGAAATGCCCCTGAGACCTATTACTAGTGCAGAGCCGTTTGAGAAATGAGCTATATATTTTTTGGGTCCTATTTCACCAGCTGCACACAGAATTGGATTGCACTATATCATAACTTGCACAGATTATCTGACAAGGTGGGCATAAGAAATACCTATAAAGGATTTCACAACAACTACAACAGCCAGGTTTCAATGGGAAAATATTATTACATGGTATGGATGTCCTTTGAGTTTGACCAGTGATAGAGGCACACACTTTCTGAATGAGACAATCAGAATTTTATTGGATGAATTCATGATTGTACACCATAAGACTACACCATATCATCCTCAGGAAAATGGGACTGCTGAGGCTTTCAACAAAATTTTGAGCTAGGAATTGACAAAAATCTATGATGTTGGAAGAAAGGATTGGGATGATAAAGTATCTACAGTACTTTGGGCATATTAAATGACATATAAAAGGTTAAACAAAGCCACACCCTTTCAGAAGCAGTTCCTCCAATGGAATTCATGTTACCATCTTTGCGTATCACGTGCGATGGAGGTCTAGATGATGAGTAAAAATTAGAAGAACAGATTACAAAGTTAATCCAGATGAATGAGTGACAAGCAATAGCACGTTGGAGTCAAAAACAAGAAAAGGCTAGGCAACAAGCATGGCATGACAGGCACATCAGGGATAAAAATCTTAGGATAGGACAGATGGTGATCCTTTATGATTCTGAATTTTTACGCCATCCAGGTAAACTCAAAGTACATTAGTTGGGGCCATATATTATCACTCACATACTTGAAACAAGCTCTTGTCAATTAAAGGCGCGTAATGGAATACGGTTACCCGGATACTTCAACGGGACTAGGCTAAATCCCTACTATAAATAAGTCTTCTTGGTGTTTGTAATAAGGTAGTGTTGCCATTTAGATTAGGTTTAAATTCTACATTTCCTTGATGTGTTTCCTTATTTCTCGATATTCTTTGTCAATTTAGTTGGTGTGTTTGTGTAATTAGTGCGTTTACGTGCCAGAAGATAATTACTATTTGGAGAATTTTTACGCATAGAGGACTACACATACCCTTAGTGTGGGGTAGGTTATTGATATATAGGTACATGACTGATGAAAATAAGTACACATGAAAGGAACTAACTGTTACGGGTGTTATTCAAGATGCAGAATTGAAAAAATTACTTCTGGAAATAAGGACCATAGATGGAGATGAATGAAGAAACAAGTATAACGCGAGGTAAGCAGAGGCCATGGGAACTACCAAGGGAAGGCACAGTGGCGAGGTACTTAGGTGAATAGAGGCACGCTGAAGAGAATTCTGCAGATAGAAGGTAGGAAGGCACACTAGAAGGTTATAGCTTGGGCGTGAAGATGTACCGTGCGGAAGGAACAAAAATGGTCATTTACTGAGAATATTGTTGGTAGGTGGAGGAGCAATAAATGCACTAACTTTTTGAAAATCTATATAAGGATGGGACGCAAGTTGATTTTTACCATTGCAATTGAGATAATTTGAAAAGAGCTAAGTGTAAATGAGTCGAGAAATCATGTTGAGGTGTGAAGAGTGTGAAACCAAACATGTAGAGAAGGCTTGTACGTAAGAGAGGCTTGTGCTCCCATAGGTGAAGGGTTTGACCAAAGAAAACACGTCACAAATGAGCTAGGGCATGCAATTTCCACTAGGTCATGGAGATTTGAACTAGGGTTTCAAATTGCTCGATTATAGAGGGTAGAAAATAGATATTTTTCAAATGGCACTGAAGAAATCATCTGCAATAGGAGTAAAAGGGAAGAATAAGGTCGAAGTGGAAGAAGAAACTACTCCCGAGAGTAATTTCTCAGAAATGCAGTATCCAGAGGGAGTGATCGTGGGACAAGAATGGGATTTCCACATCCATCAATGTAAAATCAGTGATTACAACCATCATACATCAGATAATAAGGAGCTGAATGCGTTGTTGAGCACAAAAAAACAAGCACAAACTAGAAGATATGCCAGTGTACGATGATACTGGTGAGAAGTTACTATAACAGATTGGAGTCTACCAGTTGTATGATCTACCATACTTTGGGAACTATGAGCCATTGTATCGATGGTTGATGAGCAGGGTCCATGAGGAATTCTTTTACACCGTCAGACAAAGAGTTAGAATTGTAGCTGCCTTGATTTCAACAGTGACAGGACTAAGTGCCTTAAGAGCAGATTTGGAGAGTGATTTAATTGATAAGGCCACAATCCTGGAGATAAGGAAGGAGATGGGGTAAACTAAAGGTCTGCGTGGCATGGACATTGACAAATTGAACATGTACATAATAGTGCAGGAAGCTGCACATCTTGTAACAAAGATGAATGACCAAGAATGTTGGTCACAGGTAAACACAATATGGTTGCACGTTGCAAAGAAGATGTCTCAAGGAGTGGTCTAAAATATTGCGGATCACATAGAAAAGACAATCATTGAAGAAGCACGGATAGGTGACAGAATAAGTTTTGGTGTCTTTGGTGTTTATGGAGATTGGGGTGTCTGATGGGCCAAAGGAGAATATTCTGGAGTACCCCATGGAACAAAAATCTCTAGTGGAAATATTTCAAAAATACTTGTGCGAAGGATCAATGAGCAGACCATTCAAGAAGAGGGCAGAGGAGTGGTATGATAGACTCCACGTAGTGTTTGAAGAAGAGTGTTGCATACCCAAGGAGTTGCCTTTGGTGGTGGGTAAGGTAGTACATTTTGCAATCTACTAGAATTTTTGCATCACGTGATTTACAATGAAGGATGGGGCTCGGAGCCCATGGTGAAAATTTCCATATGCCTTCATAGAAAGATATTTCTAATCATCGGTTCACCGGTTTTCAGATGCGCACCACCTAACCTTCAATGCAGACAAGGTAGATTGTGACTACCATAGTCTGAGAAAGAAATATGTGCAGAATGCCTACATTGAGAGGTTGATCTCAGGTATTATAAACATGAAGCCTATAAGCTTAGCCGTTGGAGATGTTGGAGCAGCGCTTGTGTACCTACAACTGAATCCCAAATAGGAGAACAATAGGTATGTGGAGAATGAGTTCATGCTCTTAGGCCACCAAAAGGTAAGCATATAATGGAAAATGTTCCAGCGCCTAAGGACACAAAGACAATAAAAGTAGATGATGAAGAAGAGGAGCATGAAGATAGTGGTGGTTTGGAGCCCAGAGGTAGGAGGCAGCGTCTAAATAGGGAAGAAGCTAAGCGCGTGTCTATGCCACCTCAGGGGTAGGAAGGAGAAGACGAGGACTTGGTTGTGGTATAAGGAGAGTGCTCCTTCAAAAGAGTATTTAAGAGAACAAGGACCCAAGGTACTACTCCACAATCAGTGCGTAGATCACCTCGAATCTCTCCACAAAAGGAGAAAATTGAGAAGAGAAGAAGGAAGCTGAAGCTAGATGAGGAGGAAAAAAGAGTCTAAGGAAAGCTCACCTAATTCCCCTACACCTCTAGAGAATGTGGAAGAACCAAAGGATGAAGAAATGAAGGATGGAGAAGAGAGAGAAAAGGAGGAAAATGAGACAGCGACCGAGACTGCTCTGGGTATGGCAGAATAAGCTCCAAATCTCGAATCCCAAGTTCCTAAGGGGCTGAGATCGAAGAGAACAAGTGGAGAACATGTTCCGACAGTCATGGGCTACACCGAGGACACAGGTAAAATTGTCCTCATCTATTTTCAGAGCACAATGACACAAAAGGAGTTGTATGGCTAGGATTTGATGGATGAAGATATGACAACCATGCGCACAAGGAAGCAATTGTCATGGTCGATGCACACACACATGGATGAACTGGAATTTGATGTATGTGAAGAGTCATGTGTATCAAAAAGGTTGAAGAAGACACCTCAGGCCAGACACATAACAGTCAAGCCTACTGTTATGTCATATGAATAAGTGAGGAATGCTTTGGTGAAATTCTCAACAGAGGTGGCATGACAAAATATGGATAAGGCTGCAACAATTAGGGCCCTAAGAGAAGAGATCAAAACTAAGGATTTGGAAATAACACGCCTAAAGCAAGAAAATTACTTGGTACAGAAGAAGAACGTTGTTATTATTAGCATGACAGAGGGAGTTGGGGACAATATCATGAAAGAAAAGCCACACTTAGAGCCAAAGGTACCCAAAATGTTTCCTTCGGAAATGCATTATGTACAAACCTTGGTGGACTTGGTACATGAAGATGAACCTTTTCCCATGCCCGAACCAAAGAATCTTGAGCAGGAAGCAGAGCGAGAAAAACCTTCGGTGATAAGAAATATTACATCATATGAAGGGTTGCTTCAGAGCCTGTAGGAGGAATTGAAGAAAGTAGATAAAGCATTGAATATTTGTACACCTCCAGAAGTTGTTATAAGAACCAAGACCATTTTAGAAGACAATGAATCCCTTAAAGCCATGAAAGATGAGACCTTGGGCCATGCAAAATGGTTAGCACTTGTCAAATAGAAGCATGAGGCCCTTACAACAACTCAAGAACCACATAACGAAAGGATGGATGAGCTTAGGAAACTCATCGCGCAAAATATGGACTTATTAGAAGGAAGGATGACTGCCATGTCCAACATTATGTTGATCTTACAGAATGAGAAAGGAGAGATTGCAAAAGATGAGTTAGATTCAATTGCAATGGATATTGTAGAAAAGGCAGAGGCTGCGCTCACTGATTGGTAGACTTTAGAGGTGGAAATAAAAGAAGAATATCCAGAATTGATTCTTCAAGTTGAAGCAGAAGATGCTACATGGTAAAGACATTCTTTTATTCATCAAAATTCTTTCTATTCTTCTATTCATATTCTTTGATTCATTTTGGAGACAACCATTGCCGGGGCAACAATGCAATTAGTGTGGGGTAATGTTGTTTAGTTAAAATATGGCACTTAGTGAAGAACATACAGAAGGTTCGAACGGGAAATCAAAGCGCATTCAAAATTACGGGAGGATCAAAAAGGAATCACACGCTGAGGACAGAGACAGATTCAGGACTTAACCATTTTCACGATGAAGATCTATTTTTGGAAGATAGCGTGCGGAACACACAAACTAGTTGGAAATTTACACAACATGCATTGGATATTTTTGGAGGATCGGTTACAAAGCGTTGTGCATGAGTATAGGATGAGAATAAATTTACTACTTACAATTAACTAGAAGAAGTTTATTGTTCTAGCGCTCTTGCATGTGTGGCTATTATTGTAATGACGCGTGGCTAATAATATCATGCAACCTATTTTGGGATTAAATAAGCAGTGAAGGGAAAGTCCCCACCCTTATAAGTATGTAATGAACTATGTAGTATAATTGTGTGCAAATAGTATGTAAGGACTGGATTGCTGTGAGAGTATACTATCATATCTATACACACATGAGCATATGACGCCATTATTGTAAGAAGCTTCTATGTATCACTACATTTAATATAATGGAGGCTATTGACTAAATCAAGGTGTTAATCATGGTTATATTTTTATTATATGAGTGATTTCGCTATGATTATTGTTTGATTTATGATACTTTAAGATCTAGATCTAAACATGCACTGTAGAATGATGTATTAGTCATGGATATGAATGATTTAAGTCTTCATCATGCTAACATCCTGCAATAGCAACCCTAAAGAGGGGCCTGGTACCTTTGCGCACTTTGGGTTAGCGCTCAGTTTAGGCAGAGTGATGTGCAAGCGTGCATGGGCTTTTATTGATGAATTCTAGGCTACATCACATTCCTTAATAATAATTGCACTTGGAAAATTTTTAAATGAATAACATATCATAAATTAAATCTTCACATAATTCAAGACTACTAAGGACTACCTTTGTTAGTACTAAATTACTCATATATGTTTTAGGTTGATGGTACATTAGCAGATTTACACAAATACACAAATGATTTCTTTTCTATATTTAATGTTTGGGCACACATACAAATATATAGCTTATTTTCTCTTATAATATAGGAAACAATTTTACCAACAATTTTTCCACAATCCTATTTTACGTGTAGTTGTTGTAAAAAATACAACTAACATGAGATAATATTTATCTACCCACAATATATCATTTTATAATCCCATATAAAGGTGATCACTAATATTATTAATTCCTAACATCCCCCTAGTGCGAACATGGGAGAATAATAATCAAACTTCTTCTGCAGCTTGCCACCCGTGCACGCTCATGTTCTGAATGGTTTTTCAAGAAAACCAACAACATCAACAAGTATGGTTTTCCAAGGACAAACAAAAACCTCCAAGGATGGTTTTACAGGACAACCAACAACCCAAAACATACATATGGTTTTATACAACAACTAACAACCCAAACATACAAATGGTTTTATAGGACAACCAACAACCCAAAACATACAAATGGGTTTACAGGAAAACTAACAACCCAAATATCATGATGTTGATTTTTCCTTGTGCTTTCATCTTTTCCACTATATTTTCACATCAGGGAATTATGTAGGAAATTATTGCTCACTGAATAAAAATCTAAAAAATGAAGAAAAGGAACATTGAGACCATGTTCCCCCCGTCAATGTGAACTTTCCACTTATTCACACAAATCAGGAACTCTGAAATCATATTGCATACAACTGAAACCGAAACTCTAAAAAACAAGCACACTGGAAATCAAGTACTGAAAGCAAACTCACAAACACATTGTCACCATAGCTCGGTGTGGCCCTGTCTTTGGTGTCTGACAAGAGGTCGTTGATTGACCTCCATCCTCCAATGTCCTTGTCCTCTAGTAATGTTGCTAAATCAGTCGAATATGATCATGCAAATTCGAATTTTAACAAACTTATTGAACGTCGAATTCCACTAAAAATGCATCCGTAAGGCATTTTTTTTTGTTCTATGTCTCTTTTGATGAAACAAAACAACTTGGTCATAACAAGAGAAAATGATAAATGACACACTGACTTTTTTATAATACAACATATGGTGTAGAAATTGACTTTATGCACAAATTGACTTCGACATTGACACTTAAAAATACAACTGATTTTATTGTTTGACTAACCATAAAACAAGCTTAACAATGAAAACACGACTATTTTGACTTATAATGTAAAATATTACACTTGATCAAACAAAATAACTTCTAGCCACTATTATTAGAGTACAAACAAATGACTACATAAATATACGAGTGGACAACTTAATTTCATAACACTTAACTAGCCATATGAGGTGACATACAAACCCCATTCACAATTTTCAAACATATCATGCTTTGTGTCAATCAACTCTCACACTATAACCTTGATGGAGATGAACAATAGTAATTACCTAAAAGAACAATAACACATAATAAAACTAATGGTATTGACTAATTACAAAAATAACTAGACTGACTTTACTTAGTACCGGTTGTAAGAAATTCTTCAATAAAGAGAGAATGTGCACGGAGCATAGTCGATTCAGTAGATCGAATCAATGCTTGGATCGTAGACTACAACTCATGCACTATTGGATGACGGTCGGTGTGGCCAATGCAATGTTAATACACTTCAATGCAAGCAAATTCTTCATAGGCAAGCCACGGTTGAATTCGTTTGCAATAACCCAAAATACCAGTGAATCGATGCCAAAGCCAATGCAATGCCAATCAGAGATTGGACGTGGGCAGGATAGAATCGAATGCTGAAGGGATCAGATTCATTCCATTCATACAATATGAATTCCCAAATCAATATAAGATCCAATGCGTTGAAGCCGCAGAACATGTTTAATAGCACCACACCAAGTATTGACTGGTTTTTGTCGTCCTTGCAAAAAACTCACAAGATACAGATCTGATTACGCGTCCACGTAAGGATAGAAAACCACATGTATTCCACAGGTTATAATATCTCTTCTTCACTTCTGACGTGGAAGATACTAATATGCATGAATGCGGACTGTCAAATTATTAAATGTTGTGTTATGTTAGAGCACTGAAATGGAAGCCTCGAACCAGATCCACCACGACTTTCAAAAAAACTGTGTTCACTTTGTAGGCAAATGAGTCGCACCAGTCCAGAGATAAATATATGCAGCAAATGAAGGATGCAGAACACATGGCTTGGCAAATAATGAATGCTTTTATAATGGTCCAGTGCATGTGACCTATCAGGTTTGTGCGTATTGTTTAAGCTCAGGTCTTTTATAATGGTGGTGTTGTTATTGTGACAGATCTTGCAAGAAGAACGAAAGAGATTTTTGGATAATATGCCTTAAACGCGTCTATTCTTGGATCCCAGTTAGTGGTCAAATTTGTAGGGCTCCCCATATTTTAATTTTTCAGGGTAGGTTAAACTTTACCCTTCCTAAATGAGAGATTAAACAACACATTACCCATAGAAAAATGGAAAGGTTAATTTCCTTTCTTTCAATACATATAAAATTAATTTAAATAAAATAAATATTAAAAATGTCAAAATTATTAAGTATATCACATTTATTAATAATTTTGAAATTTATTTAAATTAAATAATCAAGATAAATAATTTAAATGACTAGTTTACAAAATAAATAAGGGAATTCCAAACATAATTTACAAGTTAACAAAAGTTAAAGCAGAAAATAGAAAGATGGAATTCCAAACATGATTTAAAAGCTAGCAAAAGTTAAAGCAAAAATAGAAAGAGGGAAATCTAAACATGATTTAAAAGCTAGCAAAAGTTAAAACAAAATATGGTTATTTTGAAAATAGAAAGATCAAGGTAATTGTTTATATTCTAGAAATTTAGTGATTTTGTGAATGTTTTGTTTGAAGTGAGTGAAGATTTTTTTAATATAGAAAATAGAAAGCTAGCTTGAAGTTTGTTGCTCTAATTATTATATAATATTTTATTTATAAAAATTAATTTAACAAATTTTTAAAAATTAAGTTAGCAAACAAATTATATGAAAAGTTAATTTTTTAGTTAGCCCTTCTAATGAAAATTTATAATATTTTAATGCCTTTTAGTGTTGAAGTGTAATTTTAAATTTCAAATATTTTTTAAGTGAAAATTTTTAATCACCCTTCTATGACAAGCTGAAAGGCCTTTATAGGCATTAACGACTTCAACTTTGATTTGTAATCCCAGTTGATGTTGCAATCAGATTTGCGCTTAGGCTTTAACAACAGTCTTTGTGAGAAATGAGCACGTGAATTGCCAAGCTTAATATATTCAAAGGACTCTCATAATGGATTCCAAATCACTCTGATACCAAATGAATCATGTACAGTAGCAGATTTACACAAAGAAACAAATGATTTCTTCTCTATATTTCATATTCCTGTGCACATACAACTATATAGCTTATTTTTCTCCTATAATCTAGGAAACAACTTTACCAACAATCTGTCCACAATCCTATTTTAGGTGTACTTGTTAACAAATACAACTAACACTAGATAATATTTATCTACCCACAATATATCATTTTATCATCCCATATAAAGGTGAGCACTAATATTATTACTTCCTCACATAGTTATATTATAGATAACACCTAATTGAAATATTGCATTTTTGTGAACTCATACCTTTATTGAATTAACACAACCTCTGATTTTATTGTTCACCCTTATTGTTTTATATTTCCAATCTAATGTTTATAATTTTAGGGTTTCATCCAAACCTTTCCTTACTTATGCATCTTTTACATGTAAATTGGAAAGTAATAGTGATGTTAATGTTTATTCTTATTAGGGATTTGTTTATCTTCCCTTTAGGACTTATATTTGTACTAACTTTAAGGCTCATCCATTAGATGAATGTTTTCTTGATCTTATATATGTACCTTATATGCATGTTTCCTCATCATATGTAGGGTTCCCCTTTTTATATGACACACTTAGCTAAGTTACATCCACTAGCTCCTCTCCTAATATTATCAGATCTTTACTTGATCCTTTTTCTAATCTTGTCCCTTTAAGAGAATTTTACTTTTTAAAATGCATTGTTGATGAACTTCAAATGTAAGTCACTCACATGGTTTTGTAACTAAAAGAATTTTTTGATAATCTCGTTCAACATGTTGAAAAACCCCTTTGGAATAAAATGTTATATTTTGAAAGGATGGTTATTCATATGGTCTTAACAATTAAAGACTCTAAGATAGAAATTCTCCAAAAATACAAGTGTTTCCTATTTATACTAATAGTACACATACATATTAACCAAACACTACATTACAAAGGATAATGTATAAAGATTTTGTTACATTATCTTCTAATATATTTTTTCTACATATCACTTGGTGTGACGAAATTGTTTACCATTTTTTTATCATCATCAAATCAATTAACATAATACATATGATTATTGGGATTTGCAAAGTAAAAACAAGGGACTTATTCATGATAGCCATATTACAATAGATCAATACAATATGAAGTTACAAAGTATAAGGACATGGGTTTCAAAACAAAAATAATAAATTAAGAAAACACTTCCATCAATAGAACCAAGCACAAATCATGTAATTCAAAAGGAGAAATCGAAAAAGGATTTTATAGAAGATCCCAATGTGCACGCATTTTAGAATATAGTAAGACAAGTGAACATGTCAACAATGATAGTAATAATAATTGTTCATAAATACATGATTATATATGAAACGTTTATTATGAGTGATTCATGAGACCATATTGTGATGATAATTTTGATATTAGTCAATTAATTTGCACTCTTATGCTCCTAAATTGTAAACAAAACAAGAGATAACTATAATATGAAATCAACCTCAATAGAACAACCCATTACATCAATATTTTGTTATATCTACCAAATTAGTGCATAAGAAATAATACACATTTCACGAAACATATCCAACACATATCAATATTTATTACCCACAACCAAAAAAGAAAATCCTTTAATAAAATTTTTAACTCAATAATAAATATGAGTATTGGATCAACTGCAAATAAATAATATCTCTACAAGAACAAGGTCACTCAACATCGATCAAGGGAAACCCCCTAGAAATGAACTTCCATTTCAAATCATTATACCATTTGGAGTAGTAATTTATTACAAACCAATTGCTTCTAATCTACAAGTATTCCATGAGTATAAAGACTATGTGGCCACACATGGTGAGATTGAATGTGAAGAGATCATTGGATAAGAATATAATTTGTTTGTGTGATTAAACATAATATCATTTGAATCTAAGAAGTATTTCATACATTATTCTATTTTTACATTTATGTATTTCACTTGTTTCATTTTGATCATTCAACTAGCACCAATTTTGAATTGATTTAATTATCCTACCACATACACCTATTCATCACATGATGGTGTAGCATTGTTTTCACCCTAATTGATTTCTAATACACTGTTATTGATGTACAACCAAGAAGAAGGATCAAAGGGTTTATAACAAGAAGACTATTTAGATGAATTAACTTCCAACATTAACCATTCATAATTAGAATAAGGTGTTCGTGCTTGGAACAAGTGATAAATGATAAGTAATAGATCAAATAAAAAAGAGGAGTGATAGACTTATATTTTTAGGGTAAAAAGAATATCTTGATGTTCAGGATAGTAGAACGAGATGATCGAGTATCGTAGATGCTTCAATAAAAGTTATGGAGCTGCAAACTCTATAGGGGCAAAACCATATAACTATTTTATAGTCTCAGATGGAACTCTATGGTCTTAACCTAGAACTATGCGGTCTTGGACCCTTTGGCAATATCAACCTATAACTTTCTATGTGCTTTTTTTCTAGTAATGGTCTTGGATGTATTTTTATTTTACTCACACATCTCTGAGTTGACGTATAATCACCTTCAAAAAATTATAAACCCTAGAAACCTACAAAACCCTTCATCAAAACATTAATAAACCAAAGAGAGAAAACATTTGTGTAGTGAGGCTAAACTAATCTTGGTGTTTAGACTCCCGACTGTTGAACCTGTTGATGCCCATTTTGATCCTCTACCTTTTTTCCATGTTTCCCCTTTGCTCTTTATGATTTGAAACAGGTTTTTTTCCTCATGAAATTGATGATGTGAAGTGGTAATTCCATTCTTATGCATTGGATTGTTTTCAAACTCATTACCTTTCCCTAATTTTTCCTGTTCAAATGCCTCTGCCATTTTTCCCATGTTTTCCCGGCCTTTGGAGCTCGAAATTGTGCATTTTATGCTTATTTGCCCTCAAAAATCCTTGTCATGGTCGTAAATTACTTTGAATCACTTTCTATTTGTCCTTTGATCAAAAATTTCCTCACCCACGAATAAAAAATTGAATCTTAGGGCATCCCTGACATTTTCTGTGTTTTGACGGTCAGACAGGCGTCATTTACCCGTCAATTTCATCTTCAGCACTCGAGGGCATCGCTGGCAATTTATGCATTGTTTGACGGTCATTCAGGCATCCTTTGCTCATCAAATTTTAGCTCAAAATCTTCTCCTACGTGATAGTTTGTGATTAGACAAGGTTCAGCGGGGTCTTCTCAAAAAACTTAACAATTTTTTTGTGTTTTGGAAAAAAGTGCATGTTGCCCCCACAGCTCCGCAAGCCCCAGAGGAGGTACACGTGTCGCAAGTAGAGTGAAGGCAAATGGGCGGGTCTTTTTGTGCCTTTTAAGGCATTTTGGAAAAAAGAGTTAAGGTACAAAGAAAATGCCTAGGGCCCGTAACGAATCAGAATGGAACACGTGGTGGATTTCAGAGCGCAAGCCCACAATGAAATAGAATGGAACACATGGTGGCTTTAGAGTGTAGGCCCTCAGCAAATAAAAGGTGGACACGTGTCATGTTTTCATCAAAAGTGGGATGGAAGGCTGGCAGAGGACTTAGAAAATTTTTGCTTTTTGGTGAATGGGAACAAAAGTTGTGAAAAAGGCCGCGGGTCCCATCGGGCCAGTCAAGAGAGGACACGTGGTAGGATTAGGGACAGAGTCAGAGGTGCGGGAGTGCGGAGGAAAATTGAAAAAAATTCCTTTTTCCAAAAAGAGGTGAAATGTGTAAAACTGAGCCACAACCTCAGATCCAATCATATTGTGCCACGTGTCAGCGCCAAATCTCAAGGGTGGAGATGTGGGGATAATTTTGAAAATTTTCATTTTTTCCAAAAAAAGGTATAAATGTGAAGAATCAAACCGCGATTCCAATGGGGCCCACTTTGTGCCACGTGTCAGGCATGTTTTCATAGGGCGGAGGGGTGGAGAAAAATATCAAATTTTTACTTTTTTCCAAAAGTGTTAAAATATGAAAAAGTGATCCCAAACCCATTTCCAATCACATTATGACACGTGGAGGGCTCAGATTGAAGGGAAAAAGGAAAATCAATGGTAACTGTGCATTTTTTAGTTTGGTCACCATTTTTGCTCCAGGAAGTGTGGAAATGCATTTTTTGCATCATTTTTTATCAATTTTTTGGTAAATTCGTGTTGTTTTTTCCTTCAAGGATCAATGGAATAAATTTGAAAATTTAATTTGTAGATTTGAGGTACTTTTGAAATGAAATTTTGTTCAGGCTCGAGCAAAAAATGTAAAACATCATATCCAAAAGTTGCAGAGGCAAATTTGGAAAGTGTAAAGGTGAAATGATGGAAGAGGAAGATGTTATGGGCGCCAAAGGAAGAATACATGCTCCCATGACAAGGAATCATGAAGATTTGTAATAATTTTCTTTTTTGCATGTCTGACATCTCCTCCTCACCAAATTGGTTAAGTGTCACTTTCATAAAGTCATGGGTGAATTGTAACAAACTAAGATGCCATCGGATATTCTTTTCTTGGGAAAGAAGGATCAAATGTAATAGAAATATATATAATGCATGTTTTTTGATATGCAAAGGGTCATGAAATTGAAAATCACGAGAAAATTTTGAGAGAAGATCATCTTTTGAGAAACCCTCCAAAAACCTAGTTAAAGACTTGTGTTAGATTTTCATTCATGTTGAGTTGGTTACAAGTGTATAGCCATCACACAGTTATGAGATTGTTCCTGAAAACTCTTCCCCTGCTAATGAATCTAACAAGCTTTTAAATTAATCTATGTTATTTTGGGCAATATGATGTCTTGTTATCATGTTTAAATGTCTGTAAACATTTCTCCGTGTTCTTGTTGCAATATTGCATTGAAAATTTGGGAATCACACAAATCTCATCCTTATTGATAGTTTAGTGGCATTTGCAATTTCATTTTTCAGAATAGATTTCATCTGGCATTGAAAATAAGCAGTTTAAAATCATGTCACCTTCATTTGTTGACAGAGATTGCTTGTAAGCCTTTGGCGTTACCTTAGGCATGATTTGATCAGAGATTTTGATGTTTAATTGAGTCCTTTAACTCAAGATTTTGTGTTGAGGTCTCAAAGATTGTGTGAAGAGTGCAAACCTGGGCCTCCATTTGTGTATCTCTTCTGGTTGAAAGAACATCCTGATTTTTTTTGAAGCATTTTATCTAATAGTTGTTCAAATGTTGTAGAGGTTGTCAAAGATCTGGCATAGTCAAGTTTATCTTGTCAATATCCCACCAAAAATCATTCTAAACAACTAATCCTACCCCATACTACCCTTGTTTTGACCTGTATACCCACAAAAGATCAAAATCCATTTTGCTAAAGTATGTAGAACAGATCAGGATTTCAAAATGTCTTTAGTAACCCTTGCCTTGCATTGAAAGTATCTCCATAATCTGGAAAGTGACAACTTGTGAAAGTCAGATTTGGAGTGTTGATCATATTTTCCCAAGGCCCCTTCATACTATTTACAAAAATTGAGGGATATCTTCATCTCCTTCACCATTTGAGGGTTACAAAATAGGTCCCTCTTACCTTGGTTGAAAGGCACAACCTAAAATAGTTAGGACAAGATCAAGTCCTATTTGAGTGTTATCCATCTCTCCACAAATCTGAGTGCCAGTTAGATCACATCCCCAGCCTACAAAAATGACATACATCATGATCTATCTACCTTCAAGCTTCATGCCATATCTGTGATGTTGCTCAGACTGAAAAGGTGAACAAATATGGGTACCAACAAGAACCAATAACAATTGTTACACTACATGCCCTTGTTGTGGGATCGAGCCTCATGTATTTTTCTAGGTGATTTTCCAAGTGTGAATAGCTAACCAATCCCTAGGGGTGTCCTCTTTTCTCTTGACACCGTGATAGTGGGGTAAATGCATGAGTATCAAATGTACACTAAGTGAAAGTCATTAGATGTGGTGTACCTCATTTATGTGACCCAACTATTTGTTTATTTAATCCCTTGTGTAATTATTTGAGTGAAATTTTTCTTGCTAAAAACGAACTCTACTCTACGAATTTGTCTTGCTTGGAAATGGAAGGAAGCTAGACTCTTTGGCCTAGTTGAGTGCTTAAAAAATTGTAACATGGACTTCTCTAAATGATTTGCAACCGATTTGGGTATATTTATGAACCCTTTGAGTGATTTCAGAGTGATATTTGTAATAGGAATCCTATAAGAGTGTTAGATTATTTATGCAAGTGACATTAACTTGCTTTTATAGGATTTTTGTAGGTAAGAGATTATAATAAGGATGACCCTAGGAATATGAAATGACTATGTATAATATTTTGAAGTAGTGCAATTAGATTGATTTAATGTAAAAAGGGTGGGGACCGTACAAGGATCATCCAAGACCATACCTCACATCCTAGTCCTTCCCTACATTTTAAAACCAAAGAGACGAAAACCCAAAATTGAAAGTTGTGTCATAAATAAACAAAGATGGGTCTAATAATTATTTAATGTAAATAATATTCTCATAATTGACAACATAGAAAAGTGTAAATATAAGTAAGTGTTAGAAGATCCAAAGAGATGAGATGATTGTGAATATGACTCTAAGCATTTTTCTTAGCAAGGAAACAAGATCAAAATTAGAATTACACATGAACAAGTTACCAAATTTTAGTGTCTAAATTTGTGTCCCACTTTAATTTTTAATTCAATATTGCATGCTTAAAGGAAAAAACATTTTTTTAATTTGTACACACTTTTTTCTTCACTTGAAAATGGTTTCTATGATGTGTTTGTAGTCACAAAAACCATGCACTTTAGATATTTATTAATCTCGGTCTCATACTGCTTTTTATAAGGTTCTTGAGGGAAGAAATTACTAATTAAACCCCTGTCCTTTGGCCACTTCATTTTATTTTATATTTTCATTAGTGAACCTCTTGCACGCATATGCCCAGTTTATATTTTTTTCATCCTGCATCATTTTATCCTCGACTGGGGCACCCAGATTAGTACTAGGGCACCTATGTGTGCCCTGGTCCCACTATGGGCACCCCGATCCTTCTAGAGATTTCCTAGCCTCATTTTGGGCTCTTTGTAGTTGTTTGGAATCTTTATCTTTTCAAGTGGTCAGCCTTTTTTGGGGTTAATTACGAAATTAGACCAAGAGAACCCTATAAATATAAAGTTATGAGACCATACATGGACGGGACCTAGCATCACTTACTACTATCACTTCATCTAGATTTACATCCATCTATTACATTGGAGATCACTTTCATCCACATAGCTCCATCATCAAGGCACAAGGGACATATGACATATGCATCAAAAAAACTTCATATGGGGAGGGATTCTATTCTATTACATGTGACACATTCTATTACATTTTCTACACATAGTTATTGCTCACTACTTAAAAAGTGTGACCAACAAAAAGAACAACCTAGGGCATGTTCACACACACTCGCACATAGAATTACATCAGGCCCATGAGATGTAGTGCAACACTTAGTTTAGTAAGTCCACCATTGTGGCAGCTGAGGTCAATATGACCCCTTCATACGCATTCTTATTTTTTCAAGCCTTTGATGCTTATTTTGGGGTCTTATAGGTCTTTCTTCCATCTTGAGTTATTGGCGACATCCAGCATAGTAAAACGAAACTGATGTGACAGTACAATAGATATTACAGATTGATCACCTTTTTGGCCTTGTGAAGATAGATCCAGAGCTTTTGTGTAAGAATAGGGCACCCAGATTATAGACTAGAGCACCTATAGGCACCCTAGTCCTCCTCATTTTGACCCTCCAGTCCAGCTAGATCCTGGTGAGAGCGCCATTCTTTCCGCATTCCTACATAATCGTTCCTGCTTCTAATTTTTTCCAGTCTCATTCTGTGACACATCCAACCACTTCTTCGAATCAACTGAAGTTCTTTCCTCTTTCTTCTTGCACATTAGGGTTTATATTTTCATTAGTTTTATTATTTTATCTCATTTACATACTGTCTTAGTGCATTTATTTTTGCATTTATATGTCCCTCCTAGATTTTATTAACTATGCTTTACTACATCTAGCTAGCTAATTTTAGTTAATTTTACATCCTACACTACTTATCCTGACATAATACATTATTTTTTTGTCTACATACCATGCATATTACACTCACACACTTTCACACATGTTCTACATATGATACTAGTCTTCATCATATAGGAGTGTAGAATTACATTACTATTTTATCTACATATATTACATGTCGCTCTATGCATTAAACCTTACATATTTTATGCATCTAACATTGCATTCTACATACTATGTGCTCTTAGTTACACTACACCTATTACACTCTACATTATACATTTCATTACTATACATCACTCATAGTCATATGTTTCTATTCACCTTGCATTTTACACATTTTTATACATCTTGCATTAGCATATGTACACATTCCACTCATCACATGGTCGACTGTTACCGATTACATACACTACATTGTCTTCTACACGTTGCACTCACTACATCGATGACACACGTATTAGTTTTCTCAGTCAATACTCGAATTAGATCGAGAAGTTTTCAAAATCAAATGGACCTTACATATTTTTTCACCATGCGACATTCCTAGGCTAGTGACATACACTTTAGGCTAAATTTTCACGTATACTATCATTTTTGTAGTGGTATACATTGTAGGTTACATTACCACTCCCTTATTCCTCATCTCATCGTGACATATGCTTTAGGCTAAATCATCACCTATTCTATCATTTTGTACTGGTATACATTGTAGGCTACATCACCACTCCCTTATTACTCATCTCATTATGACATACGCTTTAGGCTAGATCATCACCTATTCTATCGATTTTCAAGAGGTATACACCTTAGGTTACATCATCACACCCTCCTTACATTTTATGCCGTGATATACGCTTAGGAGTAATCATCACTTACACATTCATTTTTGTTCTGATATACGCTTTGGCTATAAGTTTCACACATATATCATCGCTAGGTTACATCCCATCACTACACATACACCTACACATTCCTCACAATGGGGTTAGATACAATGCACACCACTCGACCATTTTCCCAATGATGCACTCTCGTTTACGGTTCATTCTTAAATATTGAGGGGGGGGAAAATGAAACTTCATACCATACACTTCCATCCACTCGAAGGGCACACAGATCCTATGAATCTATTTTGCATTCCATTCCACCCATCCATAGTATACTACCATACTATGGTTACTTCTATTCTTGCTTACTTTTTTGTGGTTCACTGGTCACTTTATTAAAGACATGTTATATTAATTTCTTATATTTCATCATCTATTATCATATTAAACATGTGAATTCACGTCATTTGTTTCATTGTGATCGCAGATACAAATATTTTGCATGCATCATGGATGCTCCCCTTCTACCCTTCCTACATTGTTCATAGGGGGGTATCCACATTCGATTCTCACAGGTACTATTGTTTCATTTTATACTTAGCACTTTACATTACTTGGTTATTCACGCTTTGACATATTGGTCATTTATCTAACATGCTAATGCTGTGTTCCATGTTGCAACACTTGTTTTTGTAGGATTACATGTTTTTTGTGACTAACTATTTTTTACTTATGTATCATTGTTTTTTTTTCTTGTATGTGGGGCCTTGCCCTATGTTTTGGTGTGCACAATTTATTTGTTGTTTCCGACGTTGATGGCCTTGGGTGTCTTGTGACATTGTGAGTGATATCCTATGTTTCACATCCCACTTTGTACTGCTTACTCCATCTTCTTGTGTGATTACATTACTTTGTTTGGTATCTTACACACTATTTGCATAGATTATACAATGTTTTCTACATGTTTATGTGTTTACACCTGTCTTTGGCTATCCTTCTTGTATGTACGTTCCTTGGTTTAAAATACCAAGGACATATATCAGGAGATACAACATACATGCGGTTTGGTCCTTTTTTAAGGCTGCATTTGAAAGGAACGATAAGAAGATTGTTCCAAGCCCGCGATCTCAGATGATAATATCACACCCACATTAGATTTGCAAAGCAGAAGAGCTAAAAATACCATATATAGAAAATCCATCATAATCCATAATGCTCAATACATTATAATAGAATGAATTTGAATTATTCAATAAGAAAAGATGTACATATAGGAGGAGGGAAGTGCAACTACTACCTAAATCAGTGGTGAAGAACTCCCCACTAACTGATACTGGTAGTTAAGTTAACTCCAAAAGGACTAGTAAGCTAACTTCACATAACTGAGAATCTAACTCAACACAACTAGTAAGCTAACTCGACACAACTAGTACACTTCAGCAAGCTAAACCCAACAAGTGTAGGGTTAACACAAGTGTAATAATTATCTTAATAAATTAAAAAAAAGGATAAATAATAACCTACACTAACACCCTCCCGTAAGCATAGCTTAGGTGGGTGGAAAATAAGGTGGGTCCCCGGCAACAAGGCCTGATGAGGTACCCACGTACAACAACTGGGAAAAATGGACACCGTAAGGTACCTGTACGTACCCAAAATTATAAGGTACTGTACTACCAAAATAGTGTAACAAGTGCCCTGATGATGATACAGGTCTCCTCGCAAGGTGTTCGGGATCCGGAAAAGCCCTCGGAGTATGCGTTAACATCCCGCATGCCTCGCTTAGCCCCCCGCGCCCTTTGTTTTCCCATTTTTCCCTCTTTCCTTGGCCTCTTGACCTTCAGTGACGAAACCGCCGCCTTGCTCAGAGCGGCGGTCCTGTGCGCGTTTTCCAGAACACTCTTTTGACGTGACTCGCGTGAAATATCACGTTTCACCAGCTTTTCTTTGCCGACTTGAGCATGCATTAATGTTTTGGTCCCCTGGAATAGTGTTTTTCCTTTGTTTATTGTTTAGGAGTTAAATTTGGTTTTGGTTTTTGAGAGTTGGAATTCCTATAAATGCATGGTTTGTGTACATGCAAAAGAGGCAGAATGTAGAAGAATTTGGTGAAGAATTTGGTTAAGAATTTGAGCTGGAGATTTTGGCCACCATTTTTTGTTAGAGTCTTCTAATTTTCAGTGGTTTGGTCTGTCAGCTTTCTTAGGATTGATAGCATAGTTCATTTCATACTTGGTTAGTATTGTTCAGCTGTTGGTAAGCCACAGACCCATCTTGTGCAGGCAGTGCTATTGTTCCATCCAATCCGGTTAGAAGCTTGCCTCTGATTCCTCTTTGCTGTAGATTTATCTTCATCGTGTCTTCGAGTTCTCAGTTCAATTCATTATATACCTGGTTAGCTTTATCCAGCTGTTGGTAAGCCACATATCCAACTTGTGCAAGCAGTGTCTTTATTTTGAAATAGAATAGCTTGGGAAGCCATTAAAGTTGTAGGTTTTTCTCTTCGTATAGGATAGTCAAAAGGTTCTGGTCGCTTCATGTTGTATGACTCATAGTAAAATCCCGCTAGGAATCACATAAGCCAAGCTCTGTACTCTTGCACTATCCCTCTCCTACTCGCATTCTCAGTCTGCATTCTGAGCTGTCCTTGTCCCAAAATCTACTCCCATCGGTGCTAGCATTACACGCTTTTCTGGATCCAAGTGAACACGAAAGAATGAGAAGATCATACTGAGGGGACGAGATCATACACACACCATCGGATTCGCCACTGTTCTACGGAATCCAGGTTTTAAATTTCAAAGTTCTAGTCAGAATCATATCAAATAGAGTAGTTAATCGCTTTATTTCATTTCATTATATTCTCGATATTGCCAAGGAAGCTGTGGGGATTGATAGTTTCTGAGAAAACTATGATTCACTCCTCACTTCTGAGGTAGGATCGAGAATCTTACAGGTAGATTAGACAGGCTATCTTATTTATTTAGAATAATTCTACAAATCACACAGGCAAATAACCACACTCAGTTATCTTGTCTGTTTTAAATTATTGTTTAGTTATTATTTCTAAATATGCTTAAAATAGTTTGCTTTCCTTAAAATTGTTAAATATTCCAGAGAAAAATAAAAGTTATATGCATTTAGATTTATTTCACGTAGTTAGAATTTTCTTCATTACAGTTAGTTTTGATTTTTATGACAATTACGGGACCTCAAGAGCTTAGGGAATATATATTTGAGCCAATCGTGCCTCAACCAAACCTTGTCACAGCGATAGTTGACATAGAACAAAATCTCAGGATACAAGTATTCCAAACAACCACATATTTACAACTGATCAGTTCACAGTTAAGAGGATTAAACATAGAAGACGACCAAGCACATGCATTTTGGTCAAGTCAGCCAAACTACAAATTACCCTAGAAAATATCCACATGACTGTAGAAGGGCTCGAAAGAGAACAAACATTCAGGTGTGATCCTTTAGTTCCACAGCCAGACGCTAGAGACACCCTCGTAGATATAGATACCAGCTTAAGAATCCAAGTCGCAAGAATGCCTGTGAGGTATTCTGAGAAGATTGCACAACTATTGGTTCTAAACGTAGAAGCTGAGAAAGCTTACGATTACTGGATACTAGGGATTAGAACTTGATCTCGCATATGACCATAACAGGACCGCAACAACCAAGAGTCTGCGGTTGTAACCCACAGATCCCACAGCCCAACGAATCCACAAGTCAGTTAGATATAAACACTGGCCTACACACACTAGTATTTCAGTCCACTCCACTTCCACCTATCATCATCAAACAACTGTCCTTACTAGATATAGCGGCTAGCGAAGCTAGGGAATTCTAGACTAGGCCAGAAAATCGTCCGTAGAGCTAATTATATTCATCATCCACTATATGACCTTATCAGGAGATATACACGAAACAATCCCAGGTCATTTTCCACGTATTCCGCAACCCATAAATCGAATCACGCCAGAGCTTGATATTGATTGGAGCCTTCGAGCAGTCATCCTCGCTGATCGATTTATCACACCAGTCCAAGTTAGAAGGGCCTTCTTTGCCTTAGATTCGCAAATTCCACTAGTGCGTGTCAAAGACATTAGACTGCCTAACTAGTTTGTCTGCATATTCCATCCCCACCGGCTATCTCGGCACGACCTCGGGAGGTCGGGTACGTGGAAGAGTTACTTGTTGATTCTCATGCTCGCCTGTCGCTTTTCTGACGTACAAAATTGGTGAACCCGACGTGAATCAAACAATTGTTTCACCTTCTCTTTGAGAAGTTTCATCTTCTCTCTTTCACCTTCACTCTTTCCCATTATTCTGCGGGTATTCATATACCCCCCGAATATGTCGGGATTCGACGCATATGGCAGACCCCTCCTGGGTTTTGAGGCATACTACGCTCAACAGAATAGGGAATCATCACCTTCGCTCTCAGTATGGGGTGACAACTATTTAACTAATCAGTTGTCAACACAAACCCCAAGAATCAGATATAGTCCGTCTTTTCAAACTGAAGAGTTAGATCAACCCCCTCGAACCCAACAAACAGAACCTTCAGGTTCAAACAATATGACGTTTACCGGAGAATCTGGTTTGTCTCCTCAAATGTTACTCAGACCACAAATTGGTAGGAAATCAGATCCATACCTGGTCTTAGATGATGGACAGTCAACACGTTATCCTAGGAGTGAACAACACTCCCGGGGAATGTACCCATCTATAGGAGGTTTACAAATACAACCCGAAATCTCTTTTCAAGAAAATACCTCTATGCCACTGCATACAGGAAATATTCTGGGAGAAACTTGGCAAGATAGCGATCAGTTTATGACAGGATATCATGTACCTTTACAACACCAAGGTATACAACAAATTCCGCTCAGGCAAAGTACCGTGACTTCACCAAATGAAGTCATTTCAACGTTAGTAGAAAGAGTGAGAGGGTTAGAACTGGCTCAAGCAAATCAAAATTCTCTGTTCATGCAAACGGGAAGTTCCAATCCTCCATACCACTCTGTCTAGGTAGATCTCCTTACGGGAGTAGGCACGTTAGGCATGCCTCCTCAATATCCACAACAAATGCCAACAAGGCCCACCATCTCTAACACTATTCCTCCAGGTCTAGTGTCAAACAATCCATTCCTTGACAATACCCCATCCTATTTAAACATGTACTCTAAATCACCACAAGGAGATATGTTCTCCTCTCCCGGCATGTTTGCTCAAACACAGGGACCTCCCTATGCCCCTGCCAACACATACGCTACACCGTATCAACAACCTATCCCACCACCACTCCCTCAGCAACCACCATCAATGGTCGAAAGCTATGCGATAGGGACTTATTTAGAATATCTAAAGGAACTCTTAGATTTCACCATACGAAGCGTCATGCTTCCAATACCTCTCCCTGATTTGCCTAAGTTCAAGGGTGAGGGAGATCCAAACACACATATCAAAGCTTACGCTACAGCCATACGAGAATTACTCCCTTGGGATGGGGTTGTTGCTAAAATATTCCCCAAAACACTGGAGGGCATTGCTCTCGATTGGTATTATAGAATACCTGAGGCTTCCATACATTCATTTAAACAACTCGTGTCAGAGTTCATCAAAGCCTTCGACATGAACAAACTGCTAAGAACAGGAATCAGGGAATTCTTGCACATCAAACAAGAACACAATGAATCTGTCGCCCATTTCATCCAGAGGTGGCATACAGTTCTTTACTCTTCAGCAAGTGCTCCAAACATGGATTAGATGGAACTATGCGATTTATTCCTTCATTCTCTCAGCAGAGAAGTGAAGGAAGAAGTCCAGAAGTTCCCACTAAGGACTTATGATGAGGTACTTGAGAGCGCTCTGCGAATTGATCAAGCAGCAATAGATAGTGGTCGTAAGACATATGGAACAAACGGGAGGTTAATCACCTCCACTCAAAACACTACAACTACCACAAATGTCAATCAAGGACCTAAAATCCTTAACAAAAATCATGGGGTAACAACAGATGGGGTAACCGACCAGCCCAAGAGGGTAAATGTCGTTAATACTCCGTCACAAACAAACAACCAGCGAAACAACAACTTTACCCCAACGGTCAATACAATGGATTTTAACCATCCACAACAACAACAACAACAACAACGGTGAAATCCCATACAAGGGCCAAGCCAAAACTCATTTGGTTACCAAAACCAAAGTCAAAACCAAAAACAACAATTCCAAAACTTTGGTCCTAATAGGCAACAGTTTGATTGGAATATTAGGCCACAATACACACCAAACCAACAAAACGGGAATTATAACCCCAATTCTTATTGTGGTTTCTATAAAATTCGGGGTCACGATACTAGAACGTGCCGTGACTACAATAAATTTATGTAACGCTTGCCAGAAGAATAAAGACAGTTCTTCACAGACCTGTTTTTGGCGGATCCCATCTCATCATCACCAAATACTCTCGTAAGGGCAGTTTCTCCTCAGAATGCTCCCCTCAAGATCTTTAATGATCCGCTCCCAAATCATGACAGCAATAGGCTAAATCCAACCGGAACAAACAAAGGTGCAGTGACGGGAAACAATGACCATGAAGCCTCGACTTCATTAAATCCGTCAGTCGCGCCACAGTTGGGAGCTCAACCGAGACCTAAGATAGTCAGTTTGGTAGAATTAGACGCTGAACTACCTATCGAAGCTATAACGAGAACACGAGAGTATTTCTCTCAACCAAGCCCAAGTCATCTGCCAGAGACAGATAAGAGTCAGCAAATAGTTGAAAAACCCATTAGTGCCTATGATTTAATCAGTGACCTAACAAAGACCTTTTCACACATTTCATTTTTGGACTTACTAAAGAACTCTCCCCCTCACAGAGCTTCTCTTTTAGAAGCATTAGGTCTAGGCCATCTAATTAACATCACTCCACCTCCCGAAACACAAGTAAATCATGTAGATTTTGATATCCGCCCTCCGGGGCAGCCAGATAAGGATGTCGAATTCATCTTCGAAATAAGTAAAATGCCCACAGATGCTGAGATCGCACGTCGAGGTGACCCAGCCTTACACTTGCAAGTGTGGGTTTATAATAACTATGTAAAACGGGCAATGGTTGACGATGGGGCCGCAGTTAACATAGTCCCTTTCTCTTTCCTCCAAAAACTTGGATATGGAGAAACAAAATGTTCCACTACACGAAATACCTTGAGAGGCTATGATAGCCTTAAAGCCACTTCAATAGGAACTATAATACTGCCGGTCACCTTAGGGCCAAAACCATCTTGACTGAGTTTTATATTATAGATCGGGAAAATAACTATAATATGATCCTCGTCCGACCTTGGATACATCGAATGAAGGCAATCCCTTCCACGCTATTTTAAGAAGTAAGATTCTTGCATCTAGGAAAGGTATTTATAGCCAAAGGCGATCCAAAACCTTTCGATTTGCAGCTAGCTGATTTAAAGAAAAGACCAGGGGTGCACTCAGAATTTGAGCTGCCAACAAACCAACTTAATAAACCCTCTGACCCAAAGCCAGAGGAAAAGTTGGTACCTACAACGGATCTTGAAACTACGAGTGTAACCAAAACAATTCCAACCCCTAAAGGTAAAACTAAAGAAACAATATCATTAGGGACTACTGCGAAAATCGTTGAGTTGATAGAACAAGATTCACCAATGTTCTTACCATTCGATTCAGTAGGCATGGGATTTTCCCTAGGTTTTGGTTCCTTGCTAGTAGAGGATCTCTGTATGGTAGAAGTAGAGTGTGCAAACGCAGCAGATGCCCCAACATCTACACTCCCGGCTAAGTATTGGACTCTCCATTTCAATGGAGCTAAATGTCGTTATGGAGCGGGGGCAGGTATAATTCTTACTTCGCCCGAGGAGAAGGTCCTCCCATTCTCTTTTAAGTTAAACTTTGAATGCACAAACAATGGCGCTGAGTACGAAGCCCTCCTCCTTGGCCTCACCATAGCCAGAAGAATTGGTATTAATAACATCAGAGTCTTGGGAGACTCGCAATTAGTAACAAACCAAGTTTCTGAAGTATATGAAACTAAAGCCGAACATTTACAACTCTACAAAAACGCTGTATTAGATTTAAGCAAGGCGTTTAACTTCATATCCATTGAAGCGATCCCACGAGAGAAAAATCTTCTCTCCGATTCAATAGCAACCTCAGCATCACGTTTTACTCCAAGCAATGAGCTAGAAGATACTCACTTCACGGTATCCATTCGTGACGAACCATTAATAAAAACAATGACAAATCCTCTTTTAAGCAGAAGCGAATCTACCGTCCTAGACCATGTTGGAAATGATGCGGCTACTTTGGATTATTTAAATGCCTATGCAGCATTACATCTCTCCTATCACATGCTAGATTTATCCCTGATCCCACATTCGTCCTCCTACTTCGGAAATCCCGTAACGGATCTTCCGTCACAAAGGGAACCTAACATATACGCAATAGAAAATGGGGATGATTTAGATTTACCTCCAGCACCACCTGAGTTCGAAGAGGGTAACGCCTCTTTAATCGAAGAAACAATCGATGTCAACATCGGGACAGAAGATAAACCAAGAATACTGAAACTAGGTTCTTCATTGACACCAGAAGAAGTGGAAATACATACTCAGGTTCTCAAAGAACATCAGAAGGTGTTTGCATTTAATTACAAGGAGATGACGGGAGTCGCACCCCACATTGCGGTACACAACCTCGTCACTAGATCGGATGCAAAGCCAATTAAACAAAAATCAAGACCCATGAAACCCAAAGTAGCTCTCATGGTAAAAGAGGAGGTAATAAAACTCCTTCAGGTAGGATTCATCAAGCCAGTTGACTACTCCCAATGGGTATCTAATATCATTCCCGTTCTCAAGAAGAATGGAAAGATACTCATTTGCATAGATTTCTGAGACATCAACAAAGCATGTCCTAAAGACGATTTCCCATTACCATCCATAGACGTTATTGTTGATGCAATAGCTGGTTTTGAACTCTTGTCTCTCATGGATGGATTCTCGGGATACAACCGAATCAGAATATCCAAGTAAGATCAAGCTAAAACCACGTTCATAACTCCTTGGGGAACCTATTGCTATGCTGTCATGCCTTTCGGTCTCAAAAACGCTGGTGCTACATACCAGCAGGCTATGACTTATATATTTCATGATTTAATTCATAAAATCGTGGAATCCTACGTAGATGACTTGTTGGCTAAGGCCAAGAAGCGTTGTGACCATCCCGAAGTACTCCGCGTCATTCTTTCACGTTTAATAGAATACGGAGTTACACTAAATCCGGAGAAATGCGTCTTTGGTGTAACAGGAGGAAAGCTCCTAGGTTACATCATATCATCACGAGGGATCGATGTTGATCCAACCAAAATTTAGGCTATCCTCGAAATGGTCCCACCTTCGAGTGAATCTTGAATCAGATCATTTCTCGGGAAGCTGGGTGTAATCCGGAGATTCATCCCAGACTTAAGCTTCGCTATTCATCCAATCAACAATTTACTCAAGAAAGACTATAGCATTGATTGGACCGAAGACTACAACAAAGCTTTCAACGCAGTTAAACGTTTCTTGCTGTCACCACCTACGCTAATGCCACCTAAGCCGAATCGCCCGTTAATCCTATATTCGCGAGCTACCAATGTCTCACTGGCCTGTATGTTGGCCCAAGAAGACGATGACAAGAGAGAACGTGTGATTTATTTCATTAGCCAAACATTGCTCGACTATGAAACACGCTATACACAAGCAGAGAGAGAATGTCTTGCCATAGTCTTTGCTACTAAACGTCTAAGACATTACATGTTGAATCAAGAAACAAAGATCATGGTAAAGACCGACCATTAACGGACTTTTCTCACACAAGGTTCCTTATCCAAAAAGGCTGGACGTTTTATAACCTTAATGGGAGAGTTCGAATTAACATTTATAAATCAGAAGTCAGTTAAAGGACAAATCATCACGGATTGGTTAGCTGACAACCCATTAGACAAAGGCGATCTAGTAGATTTGGATTTTCCAGATGAATGCGTATACTACATCGAAACTTGACCTGCTATTTCTGAGTGCCCTTGGTACACTGACATCATTAATTATATCATGGACCATACGTACCCGGATGCAGTGACACTGCAAAAAAGAAGGCGATTACACATAATCATAGCCAAATATGTCATTATAGAGCAGGTGCTCTATCGAAAAGCATTCGATGGAATGCTCTTAAGGTGTGTCGACACAGAAGAGTCCAAGAGGATTCTCCTTGAATCCCACAGTGGTATATGTGGAGGCCACTTCGGTGGCCATGCCACTTCCCGAAAAATACATCGAATGGGCTATTTCTGGCCCACTCTAGAACATGACGCGATAGAGTTTGCACGCAGGTGTCATAAGTGCTAGGAATTCTCCCACGAGATCCACATGCCAGCACAAGCTCTACAACCAATCGCAACTCCATGGCCCTTTTCTACATGGGGCTTGGACTTGATAGGGAAGTTCTCTCCCTCATCCATAGACAACCATAATTTTATAATCACAGCCACTGAATATTTTACCAAATGGGTAGAGGCCATGCCTCTTACCACTGTACCTGGTTCTGTAATCACCAAGTTCATTTTGAACCAAATCATTTGCAGGTACGGTATCCCACAAATCATTATCTCAGATAATGGAACTTCTTTCAAGAATGAAGAAGTTCGTGAACTATGCAACAAATTTAAAATAAGCCATCATACGACTTCCTTGTATTATCCCCAAGCCAATGGGCAGGCTGAAGCAACAAACAAAACGCTGAAAGCCATTCTCCTTAAAACGGTGAAAGAAAACAAGCGAGATTGGCATTTGAAGTTATATCCGGCCTTGTGGGCCCACCGAACCTCAATAAGAACACCAACAGGAGTAACTCCTTTCTCGCTAGTATTTGGGGCAGAAGCAGTTCTCCCGCTTGAGGTCGAAATACCTAGTCTCCGCATTTCACTACAAGGGATTCTGGATGAAGACGCTTATAGAGAAGCACGTCTTTCCCAACTAAAAAGCCTAGATGAAACTAGGTTAGATGCTGAACAGCAGCATAGAGCTTATGCTAACCGAATGTGCCAGCAGTATAACAAGAAGGTCTATGAATGCGACATATACGAAGGTGATCTAGTTCTAAGACTAGACAGCCGGATTGACAAGAAGACCGGCGAAGGAAGGAAGTTCCGGCCCAAATGGTTGGGCCCATACCAAGTCATGAAGGACTACGGAAATGGCGCTTATCTCTTATGTATGTTAGAAGGTGAGGAGTTTGGCGAAATAGTCAATTCCCTACACCTCAAGCGTTTCTACGCATAAGCAGCTAACGCTACCTATATAACTATCTACATTGCATCTTCATATAGATTAGGATCATTTTGTCCACTTGTTCTTACATAAATTGTGATCAAGGAATCTATTCTCAAAGTAATTCATTACAAACTCATGATGTTGTTGGCACAAAACTTTCTAATCATATCTCTCCATTTTCGCGATATCATCAATCACTTCAGAATCTTTTATCAAATAAAATCAAACATGACGAAGTCTTAACGGTAACCATACCAAGATCTGTAAGTTTGTTCTCGCTTTGATTTCTTCATAGGATTGGTGTCTTACCTATGGTCTGTTCTAGAAGCTTCATGGTGTCACATCTATCCCATATACACATCTCTTTGGAAACAAGCATATACTGACATTTTACTCAAAAAGACAAGTCAAAAAGTGATTAAACAGAAAAATTTATTTTTACACACTTCCTTGCCCTACCAACCTTCGGTGATGAGCTTGTGTCTCTTACTAGTGACATAGGGTTGGGAAAGGATGGAAATGCCCTTACTCGCCTATGCCTTGCCCACGGTGATAAACCCATGCTTCTTACAGGTAGCATGGGGCAAGGTGTAGGGGGTCCTCTAGACAATGCAAACGTTAAAAGGTCATAAACAAACTATTCAAACTTTGAGTAAAAAACGAATGAATCAGATGTTCAAAATTCCAAGAGAGTTAAAAATCCTAAAAACCAGATTTTGTCTACTATGTGGCCATCTACAGGTCTAATTCTGGATAAACCGCAAAGCAAGTCGCACCCAAAACTATGAGGTCATTCAAGTAGAGTAAGCTTGTAGTTCTCAATTTGATTCCACCAAAGCTTCGTCTATCTTTCATCACTATCATTTCGCCATATTTCATAACTTGCGCCCTTCTTAGCTCTTGGTGATGAGCCCTCGCAGCTTACTAGTTGCGTGGAGTTAGGAGTGGGGCAAGTTAATCTGTTCATCATACTGGTTATTTTCATCACTTTGCCAAAACAATCATGAGGTATCCAAATTGCTCACAGAAGCTAAGATTTAAGATCACAGTATATCTACAGTATCATATATCAGCATCATAAAACACAAAAGGAAAGAAAACATTTGCATCATCTATTTTCCATTGCATACATTCTAGAAAGCATATAAAACATACATCGTAGTATACACGAGGAAGTTGGAAACAGAAAGGGAAAACATGAGTGACAAGTTTTGATCCAAAAACGAATGCATATATATAAATAATCAATGTTTATATACAATGCCATCATGCTCTAGGCATGGTCAAAATGCTCAAAGAGCCCGTGATGTACAGAAGAATCTACAGTACAAAGTACACAGGGCCAACTCGCCTCTCAACCCCTACGCGACCCCTCCGAGGGTGTGCGCCCTTGCCTAGGACTCCGGCTACGCCGGCGCTCTGAATGCATGGAGGGCTCAGGGTCTCAAGGAGCAGCCGTGGTCTCACCACGAGAATGACTCCTCATAAGACGCTCGGCTGTCCTATAGCCTGCCAACTCTGTACGGAGAGTCGACACCATCCTGGCCGCATGCCAAACAGGAGCGAAGACGTTAGTATGCCTACCGGCTGCTGAAGGCTTCCCGACATCTACAGATAGCTCCGCACGGGTCTTATCCATAGGGATCATCAAAGAATCAGTGCATACCCTACGGATTAGATCCCGCCACTCGTCAACAGTCTCTGCAAAACAAAGAAGAAAAATGAATTAGAAGCTAGGCAAGAGAATAAAATATACAAGATACAAACACAAGGAGAGACAGCAATTAAAACAAATCCTAAATTAGACAAACATTGAAAAGATGAGAGGATAAATTACTCGGATCATCGGGCCTCCAAGATGGGTCGCTAGGGCCGGCACCCGCTACGGATGCCACTGCTGACTAAGGGGCTGCTCCTGTAGTAGGAGTAACATGACGCCCCGCAACTGACTCATCCTCTCCACCATGGCCCTGGGAGAGTGGCTCCTCTGAAGCTAGAGTCTCTCTCTCTGCACTCTGCTCGGCCCTCTCTGCCTGCAAAATATCCTGAGTGTCATGCCACTCAGGATTGCTATCATCTGTCTGCTCCTCTGACCCTCCCTCTGTAAACTCCTCAGAATCAGAGTCAATATCTATGGGGTCATCGCTGCTATGAGCAGGACCCGCAGCAATCTGAAGCAAAGGTGCCTGGGGCGCACCGGCTCTCCCTCTAGCCCGAACTACCCTCCTGGCTGCAATGGGAGTGCCAGGAGTGATCGTTGTCCAACCACGGCCTCTAGGCCCCCCTCTAGCCTCGCGGACTGATCTATAAACTGGTGCCGCTGGGGGAAGCATGCCCGCATATGGAAGGCCGAACTACTGAGGAAATCTACCAAAAGGGTGTACCTCCACCCGTCCCACGCGGTCGATAAGCTACCCTGTGGTGGAATAGGAGATCAATGTAAGGGTATCCTCGCCCCATATGCTGACCATAAGCCGGTACGGCGTCGCCTCCATATCTGCTGTGGTAAGGGAGGCAACTGGATGGTGAGGTGCTCTAAGCACCGACATATTTGACCATCTAGCTTCCCTCACATCCCCTGGGTCTACCACCTCTACCCCTCTGCCGTAAGGAATAAAATTCTCATACACCCAACTCATGACTAGAGTCGGGTGGCTCAATGACTGTCCCTGCAAACGAACCACCCTGTATAAGTCATGGTAGGTGGTCCCCAGAATATCTGCGCCCTAGGCATATATCCGGCCATGCCCCTCTATCTGAGCAATGATGGGGGCCCAGCAGTATAGTAAAGTATCTCCTCCCTTGTCCCCGATAAGCCTCGAGGCAAGGATCCCCATGATATCCTGTCGAAATACAGGGATGGGCAGAGAAGGAATGGATCGAACTCTCACTCCCTTCTTCGACCCCGTGGAGATGGCTGCATCCCCCATGTAGCCTGCCCACTGTGCAATCTGTGCTCGAGACCCTGCCGTCTCCAGTGTAAGTCTCCTCCCAATGATCAGGACCCCCAGGATACGGTAGACATCCTCCAAAGTGATGGTCCACTCACCGCGGACCCCTGGCAATCGGAAAGTGTTCCGATCTGCATCCCAATATGAGAATAAGTCACAAAGAATGTGACTAGATGGCGTGACATGGGGCACGCGTGATATACGCAATATGCCGGCCCTCTGTAATGTATCCTCCTCATCCTGAGAAAGGGCATCCAATACCCCTGAAAGCCAATCACACTCTCTCTCTCGGCTCCATCTGATATACTCTTCCCTCGCCTGCATGCACCCAAAAACACACAAAACAGGGAAAGTTAGTATCCAATCAATATCGAGAGAGTCATAAAAGCGTATAGAAATGATAAAAATACAAGTGCAATCTCAAAAGTTAAGCTCTTTTACATTCTGTGCAAAACTGCCGCCCTGAGCAGGGGGGTGGTTTTGTAACCGCCACCCTGAATAGGGTGGCGGTCATGTAACAGCCGCCCTGGCCAGGGCGGCGGTCGAGGTCCGAAAACCCGCGCAGGTTGTTAACCCCAAAAAGCCCAAAAGCGTGAAAAATAGACCATTTTAACTAAAAACAAAGCCTACCCAGTAGGAACCCCCCCTAGATGGACCTTTTGAACCTAACATTTTCAAAGATAATCCCCCCATTATGACGAATTTAACATTTCAATTTTAAAGGGGGAAAAACACAAAATGGAAGAAAACCAACCTGTGATCACTGAGGTCGGTGTTCCGCTCGTGGAGGCATGATCACGATCTCACTACGAACATTTCGACTCTATTCGCTTGAGAAACCGTCACCGTGGGTCCCAGAGCTCAAAATCAATCAAATCAACTCGCGCAAATGAATAGGAAAATGGGCCCACTTTCATATATATATCGCTCTGTTTCGTTTTAAAAAGACTTTTTCACAGGTTTGGAGCACTGATGGAGGTAAGTTTCTATCCCTGCATGAATGGTACATTCTCCTTCCCTATTATTTTAGCATTTATCTTCCAACTTATTGCATCTATCTGCACTTGAGTTCTCTTTTCATTTTGCAGGTAGCGGGAATTTCGATGGCGTCATCGCAACACACGGACGAGTAAGGTATAGCTTCTAACTCCCCATTTCGGGACTGCCATACTCGGACCCACCGTTTTATGCCTCTTCATGGCTAAAACACTTCTCCGAGGGGGCAATATGTACGTACCAAAAATTGTAAGGTACTGTACTGCTAGAACAGTGTAACAAGTGCCCCGATGATGATACAGGTCTCCTCACAAGGTGTTCGGGATCCGGAAAAGCCCTCGGAGTATGCGTTAACATCCCGCATGCCCCGCTTAGCTCCCGCGCCCTTTTTTTTTCCCTTTTTCCCTCTTTCCTTGGCCTCATGACCGCTGCCCTAAACAGGGCGGTGGTCCTGTAACCGCCGCCCTGCTCAGAGCGGTGGTCCTGCGCGCGTTTTCCAAAACGCTCTTTTGACGCGACTCGCGTGAAATATCACGTTTCACCAGCTTTTCTTTGCCGAATTGAGCATGCATTAATGTTTTGGTCCCCTGGAACAGTGTTTTCTCTTTGTTTATTGTTTAGGAGTTCAATTTGGTTTTGGTTTTAGAGAGTTGGAATTCCTATAAATGCATGGTTTGTGTACATGCAAAAGAGGCAGAATGTAGAAGAATTTGGTGAAGAATTTGAGCTGGAGCTTTTGGCCACCATTTTTTGTTAGAGTCTTCTGATTTTCAGTGGTTTGGTCTGTCAGCTTGCTTAGGATTGATAGCATAGTTCATTTCATACTTGGTTAGTATTGTTCAGCTGTTGGTAAGACACAGACCCATCTTGTGCAGGCAGTGCTGTTGTTCCATCCAATCCGGTTAGAAGCTTTCCTCTGATTCCTCTTTTTTGTAGATTTATCTTCATCGTGTCTTAGAGTTCTTAGTTCAATTCATTATATACCTGGTTAGCTTTATCCAGCTGTTGGTAAGCCACATATCCAACTTGTGCAAGCAGTGTCTTTATTTTGAAATAGAATAGCTTGGGAAGCCATTAAAGTTATAGGTTTTGCTCTTCATATAGGATAGTCAAAAGGTTCTGGTCGCTTCATGTTGCATGACTCGCAGTAAAATCCCGCTAGGAATCGCATAAGCCAAGCTCTGTACTCTTGCGCTATCCCTCTCCTACTCGCATTCTCGGTCTGCATTCTGAGCTGTCCTTGTCCCAAAATCTACTCCCATCGGTGCTAGCATTACACGCTTTTCTGGATCCAAGTGAACACGAAAGAACGAGAAGATCATACTGAGGGGACGAGATCATACACACACCATCGGATTCGCCACTGTTCTGCGGAATCCGGGTTTTAAATTTCAAAGTTCTAGTCAGAATCATATCAAATAGAGTAGTTAATCGATTTATTTCATTTCATTATATTCTCGATATTGCCAAGGAAGCTGTGGGGATTGATAGTTTCTGAGAAACTATGATTCACTCCTCACTTCTGAGGTAGGATCGAGAATCTTGCAGGTAGATTAGACAGGCTATCTTATTTATTTAGAATAATTCTACAAATTGCACAGGCAAATAACCACACTCGGTTATCTTGTCTGTTTTAAATTATTGTTTAGTTATTATTTCTAAATATGCTTAAAATAGTTTGCTTTCCTTAAAATTGTTAAATATTCCAGAGAAAAATAAAAGTTATATGCAGTTAGATTTATTTCACGTAGTTAGAATTTGCTTCATTACAGTTAGTTTTGCTTTTTATGACAATTACGGGACCTCAAGAGCCCAGGGAATATATATTTGAGCCAATCATGCCTCAACCAAACCTTGTCACAGCGATAGTTGACATAGACCAAAATCTCAGGATATAAGTATTCCAAACAACCACAGATTTACAACTGATTAGTTCACAGTTAAGAGGATTAAACATAGAAGACGACCAAGCACATGTGTTTTGGTCAAGTCAGTCAAACTACAGATTACCCTAGAAAATATCCACATGACTGTAGAAGGGCTCGAAAGAGAACAAACATTCGGGTGTGATCCTTTAGTTCCACAGCCAGACGCTGGAGACACCCTCGTAGATATAGATACCAGCTTAAGAATCCAAGTCGCAAGAACACCTGTGAGGTATTCTGAGAAGATTGCACAACTGTTGGTTCTAAACGTAGAAGCTGAGAAAGCTTACGATTACTAGATACTAGGGATTAGAACTTGATCTCACGTATGACCATAACAGGACCGCAACAACCAAGAGTCTACGGTTGTGACCCAAAGATCCCACAGCCCAACGAATCCACAAGTCAGTTAGATATAAACACTGGCCTACACACACTAGTATTTCAGTCCACTCCACTTCCACCTATCATCATCGAACAATTGTCCCTACTAGATATAGCGGCTAGCGAAGCTAGGGAATTCTGGACTAGGCCAGAAAATCGTCTGTAGAGCCAATTATATTCATCATCCACTATATGACCTTATCAGGAGATATACACGAAACAATCCCAGGTCATTTTCCATGTATTCCGCAACCCATAGATCGAATCACGCCAGAGCTCGATATTGATTGGAGCCTTCGAGTAGTCATCCTCGTTGATCGATCTATCACACCAGTCCAAGTTAGAAGGGCCTTCTTTGCCTTAGATTCACAAATTCCACTAGTGCGTGTCAAAGACATTAGACTGCCTAACTAGTTTGACTGCATATTCCATCCCCACCGGCTGTCTCGGCACGACCTCGGGAGTTCGGGTACGCGGAAGAGTTACTTGTTGATTCTCACGCTCGCCTGTCACTTTTCCGACGTACAGTACCGAAACCCAGTAATAACAAAGTAGAGAGAAAAATCCTACTGCAAGATATCCTCAGAAGCTCGACTCCAAAAAATTGTACAATGTTGAAGAAGTGTGGTGCACACTATGGTCTAAATCCACTACTCGATCATATAACTCACAAACAACTAACACTGGGCTTCACTAGAATAGCTCCATGTAAGGAGACTGTCAATGGAGTGATGTCAAAAAGTGAAAAACAAACACCAAACATAATTTGATCAACTTCTACAAATAGGTGTTCCACGATCCAAGAAAAACCAAGGCAATAAGGCAAGGACATGAGATCTAAATAAATAGGAGTGCCACGATCCAAGAAAAATCCAAGGTAACAAGGCAAGGGCATAAAACTTGAAGAAGCAGTATCAACACCACACCCTCCCATACTACAGAATGGGTAGAGTGACACCACAGATCTGTATGATTTGTCAAAATCAACTACTCGAACACTAACAAACTAACACTGGGCTCCACCAAAATAGCTCCCCCACAAGAGAGACTGTCAACATGCCAAAAAAAGTGTCAAAAATACAGATCCAAAATATCTCAACAAACGAGAGAGATATAAATGTATACACCCATAGATACAAGAATGCAATACCTAAAATTTTAGGACGTCGGGCTCAATCGAGAATGCATCCACAAGTGATCACAACACCCTCCCGAATTTGGCACTTTATAATTGAGTGCATGTAAATATTACAATGAGTAATAGTACCTTTTACATTTGAAATATGTGTATAAAAATGTCACCAATGCGTAGATCGCGAAAAAATGCACAATTTCAAAATAAATATCACCTTAATCCGAGCTACAAATCAAAATTTATGACCTCTACAAGGTTTTGTTATTAAAATAATATTTTAATGCTGATCTTTTTAAAAGGTACACGTGACACCCAAATGTCTGAAGGGTAAAAGAGTGCATCCACATGGTACATGCTTGCGGCCAAAGGATAAAAGCCTACGCCCAAAACCTAAAATGTCTAGAGGGTAAATCATCTCGTCCAGAGGGTGCACACTTATATCCAATGGATAAAAGAATGCACCCAGAGGGTACAGATCTATGTCCATTGGATAAAAGACTGCATCCAAAACAAAAATACCTAGAGGGTAAAATAATGCATCCGGAAGGTACACACTTATATCCAATGGATAAAAGAATGCACCTAGAGGGTACAAATCCATATATGATAATATCACACCACATTAGATTTGCAAAGCAAAAGAGCTGAAATACCATATATGGAAATCCATCATAATCCATAATGCTCAATACATTACAATAGAATAAATTTTAATTATTTAATAAGAAAGATGTACATATAGGAGGAGGGAAGTGTAACTACTACCTGAATCAGTGGTGAAGAAATCTCACTAACTGATACTGGTAGTTAAGTTAACTCGAAAAGACTAGTAAACTAACTCAACATAACTGAGAAGCTAAATCCACACAACTAGTACACCTAAGCAAGCTAACCCAATAAGTGTAGGGCTAACACAAGTGTAAGAAGTATCCTAATAAATAAATAAAAGGATAAATAATAACCTACACCATCAACATTCTCCTATCAATGACATCGCATGCACCCCCAAAGAGGGGGGCATCATTTGGGGATTTTTACATGCTAACACAATGCATTTACACCAATTTAGTTAAGTGCACTTTCCACCCTTAACACTGTGGGTTATATACAACGAGTGGGTTCAGACCAGTCTACGAGCCCCATATACAATGGATTTTATACCATGGTGTCCTTAGCATTCTGGGAAGTAGTTACAGGCTTGGAGGTTACAGTGGGTGTGTCTCTCTATACTACTTTGTCTAGTGGTGTCGGATCACCAAAAATACTAAGACATACAAAGGTATCTATGCACATTTAGGGAAGCAATTACAGCTTGGAGGACATAGAGCATTTCCTCCCTACACTTATTCGGTTTATGACATGAGATCACCCCAAAAACTCACAGTACATTATATTCTTCTACACTCTTTATTTGAACATGGATCAGGTGCACATGTTCCATTTACATCTGCATATTTTACATTACATTTTTACACTTACATACATACATATTTGACTACTTGATCATTTTCTCCTTGTAGGTTTGGTTGAATGAGAAACAAGCAGTCAAATGGGGGCAATAAAAAGCAACAACAACAACATTACATGACAACACACATGCTTTACTAACCATGCAAGTACACTACACACTGTAGAAGCTACACAAGCATTCCGCCCTAGGTTAACTCTCATCAATTTTTTCTTTGCAACTTTTTCAACTTTAGTTTCCACAGTCTTCCATATTTTTTTCATTTCACGCTTTGTCTAGTCCTTCGGCACACCTTCTTCATCATTCTACATCCATATCAAGTACACGTGTCTATCTACTTTATGTTATTGAGCTTTCCACTCACCAACATAAAGTGGGGGGAAAAGTCACAAAATCATGCACTTAAGAAATTTATTTATCTCGATCTCATTATTTAGAAGGTTCTTGAGGGAAGAAAGTACTAATTCACCCCTATCCTTTGGCCACTTTATTTTATTTTCTTTCTTCATTACAAACCTCTTACACCCATATGCCCAATTAGATTTTGTCATTCCGGGTCATTTAGCCTCGACTGGGGCGCCCGTGGGCACCCTGGTCCCACCATGGGGCCCCCAATCCTTCTAGATCTTTCCCACCTCTTTTTGGGCTCTTTCTAGCCATTTAGAATCTTTATCTTTCTTTTGGTTAGCTTTTTAAGGTTAATTATGAAATTAGACCAAGATACCATAATGAGGGACCTAGCATCACTTACTACTATCACTCCATCTAGAGTTGCATCCATCTATTGCATTGGAGATCACTTGCATCCACATAGATCCATCATCAAGGCACAAGGCTAGGACATATGCATCACACTTCATAGGGGAAGGGATTTTTTTATTTTCCCTATATAAATTCTATTACATTTTCTACACATAGTTATTACTCGCTACTTCACAAAGTGCACACACTTGCACATAGAACTACATCATGTCTAAGATGTAGTGGAATGCTCAGTTAGTAATTCCACCATTTTGGAAACTGAGGTCAGTCCAACCCCTTCATATGCATTCTTATTTTTTAGAGTTTGAAGCTTGTTTTGTGGTCTTGTATGTCTTTCTTCCATCGTGAGTTGTTGGCAACATACGAAAAAATACAAAAAAAATGATGTGACAGATAGAAAATATTACAGATCACCTTTCAGCCCTGTGAAGATTAGATCTAGAGATTTTACACAAACTAGGGTGCCCATATTGCAAGCTAGAGCCCCCGCAGGTGCCCCAGTCCTCCTCTAGGTGCTCCAGTCCAGCTAGATCATCCAGCTCAATTATTTTTGGAATTCCTACATATTCATTCCTTCTTCTACTTTTTCCAATCTCCCATGTGACATACTCCTGACACTTTGTCAAATCAGCTGAGTTCTTTCCTCTTTCTTCTTGCACATTAGGCTTTATGTTTTCATTAGTTTTATTATTTATATCTTTTACATACTGTCTTAGTACATTTATTTACTACGTTTATATGTCATCCTAGATTAGATTAACTATTCTTTACTACATCTAATTAGCTAATTTTAATTAATCGGTGTTGGTGTTGGTATGCTCCATGATGAAACCTGTAACACAAAGTGTAATCAATTTCTATGATAGGAATTGAACTTTAATTAAAAATATAGATAATGCATGTAACTTTAATCTTTACAAAAATGTAAGTAAAGAGATATAAAACATGGAAGGAATGCACACCTATCTTTTTAGGGAGGGAGGAGCTCCTATTTCATCTTATTCCTTAGAGAGTTGGAGTTGTTGAAATACCTAAGGAATAGGGGTGATTAGTCCCTAATGTTGTACCAATGGAAATGATTGAGTGTTGACTTTCAGAGATTGTGAGAAGAGAAGCAAAAAAGAACCCATTTTTTAAACTTTATAGAGAGGAAGGTATAGAATACGAAGAAATTGTCTACTTTGATGCCTCCCCATTTGGTAATATGGTGATATAAGTGGAAAGATCAATCTAAAAATAACTTATCCATTTTGATTATTTCCACTTAACCCATAGATTGCACCAATGTAGATGGATCTAGTCCCAATTTGTACTAATTTTAAAATCATACCTTAGAAGGAATGTACATTTCCATGCCCAACATAAGGTGCTACTGTAGTTGAAATTGATCACGTAGAATTTAAAAAATTGAAATGGAAAAGGAGGCGCATGCCCCCAAATCCTATATTTGCAACTAAATATAAATAGTGTCATGAAGAAGAAATGACTTACTCATCCCATATATTTTTTTTGAAATTTTTCATCTGTATTAATACCTATGTGAAAAAATTGTAAATAGTTGACAAAATCTATAGAAATTGAAAAATTTAGTGAATCTACCCTTTATTAAGAAAGAAGGTGATTGGAAGATTTACATTGATTCCAGAGCCATGTGCCTCTAGGAAATATTTCCTTTCACAAACAAGCCAAAACTGAATCTCCAATTTGAAATTATATTTCCTTCTTTTTCACATCTACATGTTTTTTAAATACAAATATTTTTCTTTGAACTTCTTGTGAACTTGTTGGTTGTTTTCCTTCATATATTACAAAAAATCTTCAGCTTCTATGATATTTCTTATATCATCACTAATATTTTGCAACTATGTTACTTTGCTTAAGCTACTATCATATACTATTTGGAATGGTGTCTTCCCTAGTCTTCTATTTATGGAGTTATTATATGTGAATTATGTTTGCACTTGTTCTAAGTACCATCTTTCTTTTTGTTCTTTGTATACACATATTTTTCACTTTTGTTATGTTGATGAATTGTATATTTCCATTCAAGATGAGTTTTACATGATTAAATTATTTCTATATAGGAGTCCCATTAGTTTATTCTAAATGAAAAAAATTGTTTAGAAAATAGGGAAATGCACAATGTAAGGGAAATTTTCTTCACAAAGGTGGAGGATTTTACAATGATACACAGATTCATGTGGAAAAAGGAGATGACATGTCCTCACATGATAAACATCATGCATAAATAGGTGGAGGTAGATCTTATTTTGAAGTAAGAGGATGTAAAATTGGTAGGAGATTCAACATAACATGTTTCTATTGTTAAAATAATGGATGTTGCACAACCAAATGTCCACAAGCTATGAAAAATAGTAACATAAGGAAGAATGAATCTAGAAACATTTTGTACAACATGTAGAAGAGAAGATTAATATGGTGAATAGTTACATATAAGAGGCCATGCAAAGAATATCTCATGATGAAAAGAGTATTGTTAAAACTAGAAAAGGTGGATAAGGCACCCATGCAAAGGAATAATCTATGCAAAATCATATGCAAATATGGACTTAAGTGTTTCAAAGTTATTATTGATAGTCACAACATGGACAACATTGGTTCTAATGAGATGGTTGAAAATATTTATTTGAATAGGATCCTGAATCTAAATTTGTATAAGTTGTCCTAGTTGTTGAGATCACATCATTTTATTTTGAATGAGTAATGTAATATGTACATAAACATTAGCACATATGAATATGAAGTCTTTTGTGATGTTATAACAATATACTTATGCCATGTTTACTTAGTTGAACTTGGAAAGTTAACAAAAAAGTGAAACATAGTGCTTGCACAAATACTTCTACTTTGATGAAGGACAGAAAAAGTTACACTTTGAACTCTATAAGGGATATAAGTGTAGTAGAGGTGGAGAAGAGTCTATAAGTATTGTTGATTTTAGATGAATTATTGAGTTATGTGAAATGGCATAGTGAACGTTTCAAATTCATTCTAAATCTTGCATAGAAAGAAGGGGACAGAGAAATCGTGAAGAAAGGAGAACACTCACGTAAATTGAAGGAGATGTTAATTGAGTTCAAAAATATCATGTTGCTGGATATCCTAGATAGTTTACCACCTAAGTGCAACATACTTCATTATATGGATATTATTCAAGGGTGTAATATACTAAATAGGTATTAATATAGGTTGACTCGTATGGAGAATGAGGAGATGAGAAAACAAGTACAAGTATTTTTTAAGAAGGGATTGATTAGAGAATATCTCAACCCATGCATAGTTTTTGTAGTATTAACACTTAAGAAAGAAGGTGATTGGAGGATGTACACTAATCATGTAGCCATGCGCCTCTAGGAAATATTTCCTTTCACAAAAAATCCAGAACCGAATCTTCAATTTGATATGCTACTTCCTTTTTATTCACATCTACGTGTTGTTTTAACTAAAAAACTATTTCTTCCAACTTCTTGGGAACTTATTGGTTCTTTTCCTTCATATATTCTAAGAAATCTTCATCTTCTATGCTCTTTCCTATATCATCACTGATATTTTACAACTCTATTACTCCCCTTAAGATACTACTATATACTATTTGGAATGGTGTCTTTCATGTTCTTCTATTTATGGAGTTATTATATGTGAATTTTGTTTGCGATTGTACTAAGTACCATATTTATTTTTGTTCTTTTTATCAATTATATTTTTCACTCTTATTATGTCAATAAATAGTGTATTTCCATTTAAGACGAGTTTGACATGATTATATTATTTATAGATAGGAATCTTATTAGTCTATTCTAAATGAAAAAAGAATTTTTTTTGTGTAGATGATAGAGAAATGCGCAACAGAAGGAAAATTTTCTTCGCAAAAGTGGAGGATTTTGCAATGATATGAAAATTCATGTGCAAAAAGGAGAGGAAATATCCTCACATGATGAATGTCATGCATAAAGAGTTAGAGGTAGATCTTCTTTTGAAGTAAGAGGATGCAAAATTGGTAGAAGATTGAACATAGCGTGTTTTTATTATTAAAAATATGGGCATCACATGTTCAAATGTCCACAAGCTGTGAAAAATAGGAAAATAAAGAAGAATGATTCTAGAAAAAAATGTTGTACAACATGTGGATGTGAAGAGTGATGTGGTGAATTGTTACGCCCTTAGTCCTATTTGTTATATTGGATATGTAATGCCAACTTATGGCTTACGAAATCTCTCTTCTTATCATATGTCATTCATTTATGCTTTCATATGTTTAGTAGGTCAGCGTTGATGCTATCCATAACATAGTAATCATATATATAGGTGGTAGTAAGGAGTAGTTAATCATCATATTGAGCACTTGAGTCTTATTGTATAGTCTGGAGGTTGCCCCCTCAAAGTATCTAAGTTTTTCTACTTTCATATTGTGATCATTTATCTATACTTTTGTTTTATTTTGTGTTATATTGTTGGTAATATTCAAATTTATCCAAGTAATTTCATTACAATTGGTATCAGAGCTTGATCTCAGTAGAACTGCATTAAAAACCTAATTTTGAAGGTTCAGATATATCTCAAAACCAGTAGAAAAGTTTTCTAAATTTTTTTATGGTGTTGCAAAATCAGTCAAGTAAGATCCTCTCCAAATTTCAAGGTTTTTTGACTTGATTTGCAAAATTTATATCAATTTTAGGGTTTTTCATAAATTCACTACCTAGGCCACAATTTTGCGAATTTTTCCAAGTTTCTTATATTTTCAGAAATATTGGAAAAAATTATCTAAGGTTTTTTCTATATGTTTCTCTCTCTTCACCCATCAACTAAAAAAAACCCACGCCTTAAATTTCTACCCTAACTCTGGTAGCCCAAGACACCAACCCTACATCATGACATGGAGATCAATTAAAGGCCAAGGGAAGGGTCAAAATCCTAGTAAGGAAGATGTGGATTTTGAATCTTTAGCTACGTGGGCATTAGATATACTCTCCCAACTTGAGGACATGGTAAACAACCGCATGAACAATGTGCAGGACGATCTTGGTCATAGCTTGAGCGCAATGAAGGGATAAATGATGTCATAATTAGATAATGTGAAGGGTGACATGAAAATGGAATTTGATTCATTAAAGAAGGATTTTCTACATATAATCTTATGCTTGAAGTCTAGAAATAATTTCCATTCGAATTATATGGGATCCTTAAGCAATGCACACTTTGATTCCAACCAAACCAACCATGGTGGATCATCTGCACAAAAAACTAGATCTTCTAACCAATCATGTGGAATTATTCCAAAAGAGGAAATGCGTAAATTTGATGGAAATGATTCACTCAATTGGATTAACCAAATGGATAATTTATTTGATCTACATCAGATCCCATCAAGATAAAAGGTGACCATGATATCCTTATATCTAGAACATGACCAATTTGTCTGGTATTGTTGGTTATGTGCTCAAAGGAATAAGAATGACCTCAGTGTCACATGGTAAGTTTTTAATAAAGAGTTGAAATTTCACTATAGTTATAGTGTGTCAAATAATTACTTCATCCAATTAGCAAAGTTATGAAAAATGGGTTCAATAAAGGATATGTTCATTAATTCCAAAATCTTTCCTTATGTGTGAAGAATATTACATAAGGGTATTTGAATGACTTATTTCTCGGGGTGGTCTTAAGGACCACATTGAGCATGAGGTATGCATGTTTAATCCACCCATGGTTTCTGATTCTATTAGTATGGCACATAGGGAAGAGGAAAAATTTATTTCCAATAGAAGGCATACTTTCACTAATATAAAAGACTGTAGAACATTACCACCATCATACTCTGAGACTATTAGATTGATACCTCAAATAATTGAAGAAAAAATAGAAGAAGGGCTATGTTTTAATTGTGACAGCAAATATGGACCATGTCATAAATGCGTTGAGAATATATTTTCCTACATTGAAGGGACCAATGAAGAAGAAGAAGATGAGGAAACATCAAGTGATGAAGTGAAAAAACTAGAGAGGAGGAATCTAAAGATCCCCAACTGACTATTTAATTTCATTCTCTATCTGGTAGTAGCACTCCACAAACCATTCAGGTTGTGGGTTTCCTTAAGAATAAGAAGGTGAAAATATTGATTGATTCCAGGAGCACACATAATTTCATCAATAATAAGCTGGTAGCGAGGCTAAATTGTTTCATCTACCAAGCATTTAAATTTCAAGTAATGATATAAATGGTGGCACAATCTAATATTCAAGGAAATACCATAAAATCAAACTTATGATGGGTGAATACATAATGGAATCCACTATGTTCACTATTCCCATGGAGAGATCTGATATTGTCTTAGGTGTTTAGTGGTTCATAACTTTGGGCACCATAGAGCTAAACTTCTAGGAGTTGTTCATGTGCTTTCATTCTAAAGGAAGACAATTTGAAGTTTGAGGACTACAGGAAAAACTCCTCAACTAGTTAGTTCTCACCAAATGCATAATATTCTTTAAAAGGGGGTTGAAGGATTTGTAACATGATTGTTCTCCTTCGAAGTTCAACCAACAATTACTATAGCATATCCTGATCTTTAGAATTTTATTGATAAACATATAGTTTTCTTTGAGGATCCTAGAGGATTGTCTCCTGAAAGAGATCATGATCATGCCATTCAATTAATTCTAGGAATCTAACCCCCTAACATCAAGCCTTATAGATACCCATATGAGTGAAAGAGAGAGATTGAGAATATAGTTGAGGAAATATTGGAAATAGGTATTATTCATCATAGTCAGAGTGCTTATTTTACTCCACACGGTGATGGTGCGTCGCAAGGATGGAAAGTGGCACATGTGTCTAGACTACAAATAAATTAACAAGTACTCTATCAAAGATAAGTTTCCTATTCCCATCATTGATGGTTTGTTATATGAGTTGCATGTTGTATTTTATTTTACAGAACTAGATCTTTGTTCTGGGTATCACCAAATTAGAGTAAAGAAATAGGATATTCATAAGACATCCTTCAGAACTCATTAAGGGCATTATGAATTTTGAGTGATTCATTTTGGTATTACTAATGCACCATCCATATTATTTTTTATATTAGGTAATAATATGATTTTAAAGGGATCAAAATGTTGTACAGGAAACCTCGTTCTTGCGCGGGTGAAAGCTGATATTGGAATCCACCAAAAACTTTGAATGATGGAGGAATTAGGACCTCAGATGCAGATGTGGATCTATGGGTGCAAAGAAGATAGATATGCAAAATTGAAACAAATGTGATTAGATAAAAATATGCAGGGGTTTCCTAGACAATCCCGGTTCCAAGAGGATGTTAACTCCCTTAGAGGATGTCAACCCCCATGTCTAGAAATATAGCAATAAACGATGAACAATAGATATAATGCTAAAATAATGAAATAAAAAATGACAAGTAACTGAAATGATGAGGGAAATTAGCTTGTGTTATGATATGGAGATGAACCGGGCATCAGGATGGAAAGATGAAAAACAATGGCAAAGATTTCTCCCTCAAACTAGCAGAACTTAATTAAGCTCTTTCTTCTCTTCTCCTACAAAACTTTAGTAGGTAGAGATTTCATATAGATTCTTCCTCCTTTCTGGGTCTAGGTCCTAGGTCTCTCCTTCCAGGTCTTCCCAGGTATTTTCTCTCCTTCCAGGTCTTTCGGGTCTTTTCTCTTCTTCTAGGTCTTTCGGGTCCTTAGAAGATGGGGGAAGATCCATATTTATAACTTGGAGGTGAGGTTATATTGGGGTTAACAAGTAACTAGGGTTGGGTAAAGTAACCTAAGTTAAGAGGTATGATTTGATCACATGGGGCCAAAAGTTTGACTTATTAGATGGAGTGGGGAGCATGATTGACATGGTAGGTGAGATAATAGAATCCATATTTTGAATTTAAAAAAGGGGTGTTGGATGGGTATATTAATACCCATGAATTGAAGAATTTGTGACATGGGAGATAATGCCAAAATTCTAATCATCAAATGGGTCCACATGGAGCCCATTTGATAATTGATTAAATAAGGTGATAAAATGGGTGAGATTTATTCAGATGTAGTAAAGAGGAAGGTGAGAGGGGAAGTTGCATGAAGGAGAACGGATGCGGGATGAATGAGAGGGGTGTTATACCAAAAATTGGTGTCTACATTTTCCCCTTTTTATTGAGTGGTTTGTGATAGCAAGCCACGAGACAAAAATAAAAAGGGTTAAATGAAATATGTGTCCGAGGACGGATGAAGAAATGACCAAAGGCAAGATGTCCCAAGCAAAAAAGAATTGCAATATCAATGAAAAAAATATGGTGGTGACTCCAATATCACATCAGTAGAGGACGATTGCAGTCTCAATGGAGACAAATGACAATGTTCTACAGACCAGTGAGTGGGTGAAGACCACTGTAGTATAGATTTAAACCAAGATGACCAATGGGTCATCGAAAGACATCAAAATATGCACAACTGAATGCGAAAGATGTGTGAAATCCTTTTTCGGCTAGGAATTGAGTGAAAAATCATGCATCCGCTAAAGGGATGAGGATGAAGATAATGATTCTCGAGTATAGGACATGAAGATGACATAATGGGAGATTATGTTGAAACAAAATATCGGGTAGGGGGAATAATCATAAATTTGGACATGATGAGCCAATAGGATAGAACGGTGAGATAGAATGCCTTAAAAGGGTGATAAATATGACGGTAATCATGTTTCATAGGAAAGATGCATAAGTGTTAGAAAATTAGAAGGTGAAAAAGAAAAGGTAGTCTCATTTCTTTGATAAGTAGGATAAGAATTCAAGATACTTTTGTGACAAAACAAAAAAAAAGAGAAAACATTTATGGAAGAGAAGAAGATCAGGTAGGTGATGGCATTATGGTATCTTTCAAGAAAAAAATGTTAAAGGAATATGGGAAGAGATTCTTAGAAATGGATATGATGATGCCTCTGCAACAGGACTGATGATTATAAAAGATGTGACAAGGTTATCAAATAGAGAAAAGTTCAATGATGCAGAGAGAATAACGAGAACAATAATGAAATGGATTGAAGGTGGTATATAAATGGAGAAACATTGGCATTGACCATGAATTCTAGGTGTCAGGGGTGTTGAGATAGAGAAAAGGGAATGGACATGAGGACTGGTTGATTATGAGAAGAGTAAGAAAGACCAAATGTGAAGGTGACAAGGATATGGAATAGAGGGGCGGAGACGGAGGAGGAGAAAAAAAGGAATGAAAGGGGAGGAAGAAGATAACAAAGAACGATTATAAAGGAAGGGGAAATGAAGAAGGAAAAGCAAAGAGAAGACAAGAAAAGGACAGAGAAGAGGGTGAAATTATGAAAAAGGGAGAGAATTATTTAAAAAGAAATGTGTGAAGAAGGATAAAGCAGAGGAAGGTAGAGAAGTAATGGAAAATGAAAGAGATGATAGAGAAAATAAAATTGAAGGAAGCCGATCATAGTGAGGAAATCGAAGGCAAAGAATATAGAATTGACCACATGGAAACGCATGTGGATGGTGGGATGATAAAAAAGATGGGACAACGCTGAAAAGTTAGGTTATCAATGGGGAATTAAGAAGGAAGTGCAAGGTAAAATGAGGAGGAAGATGATATAAAGGAAGTTAAATAAGATGAGGATCATAAAGGAGGAGAAGAAAACAGAGAAATTTATGTAGAAGGAAGGGAACCAAGAACAGAGATCTATTCGATAAAGAGTGAGAAGCATAAGGAACGTAAAGAGAAGCTTAAGGGGAGGAATGACATGGATTGGAAAATATGCAAAGATGCATGAGATGAGGATAATTTGACGACAAGAAAATAGAGAGAGGGTGCATGATGAAGACAATGAAAAATTGGCAAGGAAGAATGAAAGATGGAGAGGTGGTGAAGAAAAAGAGAGGAAGGGATAAGAGAGGTAATGTCAGGGAATGGATGTTAGGAGATATCCAGTGATAATAATTAGTAAGAAAGGATGGGACAAAAGATAAGAAAAGGTGGAAAGTAAAAGAGGAATAGAAGGGGGAACGCCAATGAATGGATGTTAGGAGAAGTCCCCCGATAATGATTAGAGGGAAAAGAGAACCGAAGGAATGAAGATAGAATGGGGAAGATCAAAGAGAAGGATCCAAGCTATGTAGAATGGGGATGAGTGATTTTTAGGAGAATTCCATTGATAATTACTAGCTCTGAAATAGAAGATGATGATGAAAGAATGTTAGGGGATGATCAATGACAATGACGAGTAAGTATGGGGGTAGATATGTGGGAGAAATCTAGAAGATGGAGTGGAAAGAGTAAAGAGAGGAGGGATAACGAAGTGTATGAAGATGAAGGTGAGGAGAGGACGTAGTGGATGAGAATGAATGAGAGAAAAATGAAGAAACAAGACACAAAATGAATGGGGAAACAACTGTTAAGTAATATTACCAAGCGAGGGATGATGGAGATAAAAAGGAGGCAAGTAGGAAGTGGTGTTTGTGAGAATGGAAGAGGAGGTGAGAGGATGTGATGATGGGGAATGACGAGAAAATATAGATGGTGAGAATGTGGAGTTGTGGGCAAGTTTAGGATGACAGATCATGCTTAAGAGGGACTCTTAAGTAAGATTGTTATTCCATAGGAGGAGTTAGGTAAGATAACCAAACCAGTAGTGACAATATGGAAGGAGAAAGACAACATTGTATTGGATATAGGTGTGGAATGGTTGGTTGGAGTGGATGAGTATGATGAGAGGTAGTAGACAGAAGATGAGGAAGATATGATAGGAGGTGGAAGGGTCATATGGCAAACCATTCTTAAGAGGGAATCTTAAGTAAGATTGCCATGCGGCAAAGACGGCTAAGTAGGATTGCCAAGCTGAAGAAGAATAAGAATGATGAAAATACTGAGCAATGTATACCAAAATGGAACCAGAGATGAAAGGAGGTGATATTAAGGTGATAATAATGAAACAAAGGAGTGTGATATGAGTGGATGGAGGGACATATGCAGTGCAGATGGAGAGTGTAAGGGAAATTCTTAATTAGGATGCCCACGTGGTGGGAATGATGATGTAAGAATGTCCAACAAAAAAGGAGTGGAAAGACGTTTGTGGTGGTGATTGACATCTACTGAAAGAGGAAATTGTGGAGAAGCTTCTACTACGGGAGGATCCAAGGAATAAGATATACCTTAACTAAGATTCGATGGCTATATGGATGGTTAAGTAAGATTGTAAAACTGAAAGTAGAAGAGTAAAAGGGAAACTCAAGAGGAAAGACAAGTAAGATATCTGGCATGGTGTAAGGGGACAGAAAGGTGAGAAGGATGATGTGGAGACAAATGGGGATGAGTGGAAATGGGGAGTGAAAATCAATGGATCAAAGACAATGTTGAACGTGTTAGGAGATAAAGAGATGCAAGATAATGAACTTGCCTTGAGAAATATCCTCAAGTAGGATTCGTAAACTACAACGGTGATCAAGTAGAATTCACAAACCGAAAAGTGTATTTGTAAGCGTATTCATGGATATTATGGATAGATATAGAATTCATAGTGTGAAATTTGATGTGATTTTGATAAAAGATGACCTTGATGAGATTAATGAAACATACTTATAGCAACGACATAGAGGGAAACTATGCTTCGAACTGTATTGGAGATAAACAAGAAAGGTTACCACACAAGGCATTGCACTTGCAGCCAATAGCAGGTGTTAACACATAACCAACAATAGTTAGTTATACCAAAATATTGTGAGGGGAATATGGATGAAAGATGCTCGTAATCCTAATGTTGACATGACAAAGGGATTGAAGATGTAACTTGTATGCAGGAAGAAGGCACTCCAAAGGTGGTGTTCCTTAAGTCTATGCCCCATCTCTGGGAAAGGGAAAGAACAATAGCAGAAAGCTGATCAACGCGGGAAGCTTTCAGAAAAGTGATAAAAGGAAGGTTGATTAATGCGGGAACCTTCCAAATTCCATAACGAAATAGTAGCCATCCTTTGAGGGTATAGTCTAATATATACATAATATGGGTGGCAAAAATAATATGATAGCTGTCCTTCAAGGGATCAGTCCATTTCCTTTGATTTTGCTTTAATTTTTTATTTGTATGCTTTTCTTTTAGTTTCTTTTTTTTGCATGAACACCTGTTCTTCGAGGGATCAATTTGTTTTTGATAACTTTGGTTTTTCCTTTTGCATACATGAATTTTAGCTTTACATGGGGGAGAGTTGGGAATAGCTAAGTAAAACACTTAGGAGGGGATATTGAATGTACAAGATACACCCCTGGACCCTTTGCATGCCTGCAATATGAGAATGATAAGGTGATGGATGTAATGGTTATGGGGTCACATCAAAGTAGTAAAGGTGGACCACATAATTTAGATCATTATAATGACAAATGGAAGTGGCTAAGGATGACGAAATGATCTAAGGATATAACTAAGTGCTCATTAGTAGATATGCTAACAGTAGACTGGTTGCAAGTGCAATGCATTAAGAGGTCATGTCTCTGGTTTGCCACCAAGGGACAAAAGACATTAAGTTACAACAGGATGAGATGATATACAAGCATGAAATAAAATTATGTCCTTAAGGAAGCAAAAATATGACCACGATGGTGGATTTGGATGAAAATCAATTATGCCCCAAGAGAGACATAAACATAGAAGGAGAAACATGGCCTCAAAGGAGGAATTTATTAAATAGACGGTGCCCCAAAAGAGACACAAATATAACCACAATGGTGGACTTCGAGAAAAATGTCCCTCAATGGAGAGACAAACATGGCCTCGAAAGAGGACTTCGATGAAAATGATGGTGCCCCAAAAGAGACACAAATATAGCCACAATGGTGAACTTTGATAAAAAGGTCCCTCAACAGAAGGACAAACATGGCCTCAAAGGAGGACTTCGATGAAAATAACAATAATGGTCCCTTACCGAAGGACAAAAATGGCCACAATGGTGGACTTAGAATGAGATGAGGATTCAGACAGAAATAGTTTAGATTGGATGAATGTGAAGGAGGTAGACAAAACAAGTCAATGAGCGAAGTCCCCTAGTGACAAGGGAGTTTTGCGGATGATATACTCAAGGGCAGGGGAAGGCTTCTCCCCTAATGAATTAAATGTGAAGGAGTTAGGATGTTTAAAGAGTTTAGATGAGATTGTTTTAGATTTGGATGAGATAAATTATTGGAGACCATGAGTGTGCTTGACAAGATAAGCGGTATTGATTAACTATGAAGGACCTTCCTTAGGAGGAATTTCATGTACATGAGGGATATTAAGGGATGATATAGATGGAGGAATCATGGGAAACTCAACAGATGGGATATGAATTGGATTCAATGTAGATGGAGAAGGAACTCTCCCTTGAATGAGGAAATCGTCTTTCTCAATAAGATTGTGGACGATTGTTTGAAATGCCTTACAATGTCATGGCCTGGGGTACGATGATAAGTGTAATTACAATTAGGATTGAAACATGATGGATTTGGACCATTGAGACTAAAGGCTCTAATGGGAGGAATTTTGATGGAAGATATTCGAGTTAAATGTCGAAGGATATCTGCGTAAGACCCCATTGAAGTGTCATGGGGAAGGTAATGCTTGTGGGTTTTAATAGGACATCTCAGCTTGGAGTTAGGAGAAAAAGTGGATGTAGATTAAATGGGTGAATTGTGTGTTTTGGAAGACAAATCAAATTTAGTCTGAAGGAGTGTATTGTTTGGATTCATATTTAGGTGAGGATGTACATTGGATGGGTAGATTATATGTCTTAGATGACAAATCGAATTGGATTGGAGGATTGGATTGTTTAGCTATAAATTTATAGTTGCGAGATGTTGTAGATGGAGCAACTGATACTAAAATAGATGTTGTGGCATTAGATTGTTGAAAAGAGGGAAAGTTTGAATGTTTTTGAGTATGAGCAGGGGACTATCGGGGATGTTTTCCACAAGCCTTAGACTTTGATCGAGAAGATTTACTCCTAGCAGGGATGATAATAATCTCAACTAGAGGATCTGACAGTGGTGGTGTAGTTATTAATGGAGAAAATGTCCTAAAACAAGATGAGGATGTTAATGGAGAAATAAGTGTTTGTATGATGTGATTAATGAGATCTATGTGAGATGTGGATTGTTTAGGTTTTGGCATGGAAAGAGTTGATTTTGTAGAATTTAAACCATCTTTATTTGATTTAGGTGGATGTGTTGGTTCAGTAGATGTTTCAAAGGGTATCTTTGATAGGGTTGCAGATCGAGAGGATTTGGTTGTTGTGATAGAAGGATTAGGTAAAGAACATTGGGGTAGACCGGGTGATGTGGCCATGGGCAAGGATATATGTAAAGATGTCAAGGTAGAGATAGGTGGATTTGTTGATATGATAGATATAGGGGTAGGTGGGATAGATAGGGATGTAGGCATATTTGGGATATTTGGAGATGTGGGTGATGTGATAACTGATGGAGTAGACATTATGGGTAATGCAACAAATGCAGGAGTATTTTCCGGTGTAGAAGTTAGGTGGGACTAGTTGTTTCATAAATGTTTCGAGGGGTAAGAATGATATGTTTGCTAATGGGGTTGATGTTGAAGGTGGGGTTGTAAAGGTGCATGTAGTAGAACTGAGTTTAGTTGGGATGGTTGTGAGTAATGTAGGTGTAGTAATAGGTGTGTTTGATGTAGATTTGGGTGAAGGAATAGGTGTGAGAGATGTAGGAGATATGTGTGGATATCAGTGGGGCTGAAATAGGTGCTAAGGATGAATCTAATGTGGTATATTGGGGTGTGATCGAAGTGGATGAAGTGGATGGTATAGTTAAATTTGATGTGGATGTGATAAGGATAGAAGAAGGTGTAGGTTCAGGACAGGTAGTAAAATTTTGATGTAGGTGTGACAGGTTCCACATAAGGAATGGAAATAATGTCCACTAGGTAGGAACATGCGGAGTTAGTGATAAGATGGGATCTTGATTGACGGTGTTAATCATATAAGAATTTGATAGTTGAGATGTAAAGGGCATGGCTTGATTTGTTGGTGGTTGATTAGGTAAAGTTTGCGCAGTGGAGCTATCAATTTGGATATCCCCTTGATTTATGAGTTGTTGGACATGATCTTTGAAGGAACGACATTTCTCAATGTCGTGACCTTTGACTCGATGATATTTACAATAGTGGGCTTCATGATACCAAATAGGCTTGGCTTGCGAGTTTTCCATGGGTCTGTATGGGAGGAAGTTGGATGGAGTTTACAGTCATCAATTTTTCAATACATGGAACTATATGATTCTCCCAAGGGGGTATAGTTGACTGTTGGTTGAGGGGCTCATTGTTGAGACCATGTGCTTGATGTAGATGTTGATGAGGGATTAATAACCACAGTGTTGGCCACACCTTAAATTTGTTGTTATGTGTGAATGGTTTAGTAGATTCAATTTAGGTTTTGCCAATATGAGTTTAAGATGACCCTACTCAATGACACATGAGTTTCGAGTTTTTGAGCCATTGTGAAAGCTTCATCAAAGGTTTGGAATGATTGGATTTACAAAGTAGATGATATATGTTTTACACATGAATGCGAGAATAATTCGATGAGTTTGGTTTGTGGGAGAGTGAAGGATAGTTGGTTTATAACACCACACATCATGTGACGAAGTTGGTGATGGGCTTGTCTTCAAACTGTTGGATGGTGTATAGGTCAACGATAGTAGTTTTACGTGCGATATTGATAGAAAAGTGTTCTAAGAACAACTATGCAAGTTGGGTGAAGGAGAATATGGAATGTCGTGGGATACTGTTGTACCAGTCCAACTCGGGACTGGAAAAAGACATGGGGAAAGTGTGAAGAAGTAGATCATGATCATGCGCAATAAGACAACATGCGTGTTTAAATGCGAGGAGATGATGTTGGGGATCTTCCTTGTTATTGAACTTAGTAAATGCAAGAAGTTTCCAATGAGGAGGGTAGGGTTTGATTGGAATCGACAGATGAATCGGTTCATTACAGATTGTTCATAGGATAAGGTGTCCTTGGGTGCCAAGGTAGCGGTTTCTAAATTAGCCAACTGATTCATTAAGGCATGAATTGGATCATTTGACACGATTGTTAGGTTGAGATTGAATTGGTTGTGTGGTTTGAAAAGTAGTTTGATAAGGTGAATGATACGTTTGTGGTTGTGTGGGTGTTTGGTGAATTGTTTGATAAGGTGGTTGATAAGTTTGCGGGTGGGATGTTTGATAAGATGGTTGATAAAATTGTGGGTGTGTAGGTGTGTGGGGAACTGCTTGGTAAGGATTAACATGTGTCATGGGTTGGGATTGTTGCATAGGCTGAATTTGAACAATAGGGACATGATGTGTTTGTTGAAGTTGGGTAGGTTGTTGTGGTAAATGATAAGCGGGGATATGTGTGTTAAGATTTTGAGAGCAAAGCATGTGATGGGAAAGGAATGTAAGTGTGAAGAGGTTGAGATGGCTGGACAGTCCTATTAGTAGCAGATGAAATAGAATTGTCAAAATGGGATGTGGGTGGAATGTGATCCACCAATTTAGGAGATTGGGAGGATTGAGAGATTGTAGGATATTTTTGGAGTAATAAGTCATATATGGGGTTAGGAGGAGGCCCAAGTGTCTCTAGAGGAGTGGGAGATGGTGATGTGGTTAGTTTAGGAAGATTGGCTTGGTGAGGGATATGAGGATTAGTTTTAAGATGGGAATAATCTGTGGATGACATGGTTCTCATGAGGTGAGACCATGGAGACTGGAGGTTGAGTAATTGAAGATGTGGTTTTGAGTTTAGAATCTTGTTGGGTGAGATCATTAGGAGAAGTAACTGTCATTGGGTGGAGCGGATTGCTTGTTTTGTTTCAATTTGAGAGAGAGTGATAATAGATGTGAAATAGAGAAACATCTGTTTATGTATTTTGTTGACAAACAAATCAAGCAACATATTTTTTATCATCATGATTAATTACAAGATGTAAAAAGAAAAGTAAGATGGATAATGAAGGTGCCTAAAGAAATGGAATTCTAAGGCTGGTTTCAGGTAGTTTTGGCTTGGGATATGTCTGAGATGGTTTCCTGTTGGGTGTTCAAGTCCCAATCAGTGAACCAGGTGAGAGGAATATTTCGATGTGTTGATTTTGTTTGTGAAGTTTTAGGTAGTGTGTGATAATGTGAGATGCAGAAGGTTAGACCCCTTATTTAGGCTATGTGATCAGGTAGGATGCAGAAAAGAAAGGTTCTTTTTAAGCCAAAATGAAATGTGACATTCGATGCAAACAATCACTCAGGAAAGGGAAATTACAATGCAGAAGAGAGAAAATAGAGAAAAAGTGAAAAACCTGGAGAATGCTTTTCCCTATTATTTGATTGCACGTGATGATGGTGTACTTGGAAGCGACGGTCAGTGGCCAGGAATTCTCGAGTACCCTAAAATTGCACCATTTATAATTGTGGATGTGGTCGGTAAAAGTGTTTTTTGCAGTGTGTTTGATTTAAATATTGGTCTTTGACAGCGTTATTATTATTTTTAGTTGCAATGTTGTAGACGTTACCTGTAAAAAGAAAAGAAATATAATTAGATGATGTGATTAAGATATAAGTGTCATAAATATTTTGTTTATAAATAATGTCATCGTACAAAAATAAAATAAATTAAAAATAATTAATCTAATTAATTCACAAAATCGTAGTAATTAAGATACAAAAACTAGTAAACTATAAATTAGAAAATAACCTAGGGAATAATAAATTCATAAATAAAAAATCACAAAATACTTGAAGTGATTGCAAATGAAATTAACAAATACAATAAATGATGATTGAGATGAAATTCAACACTCATGAGCGATGCTTGTCTTTTGTTTAATCTATAAAGAAAACAAACTATAAACAACAAAAGTCAAACAAGTTGTTGAATGGGTCGTGGGTTAGGTTGGTTGGTCAAAGTATAATGGAAATGGAGTGGTTGGTTGATGAGAGGAAGAATGGATCAGCGGGACATCCTGCACATGGCCATGTCTTTGCACATGTTAGATATCATAATGAGAATCACAAAAAATCTAAAGGAGAAATATTTAATTGGATATGGTGCTAGAAACGTGTAAAGAATTGTAAGCCAGTTGTGAAAGAATTTTACAGTCATGATCACAAAGTTTGCATGCATTTGAAACTGCGTTGGTTAGTTGGAAATTTCACACATAAAAAATCTTTCTAAAGTTGCATGGTTGTTCATGTTATGGTAAATTGTGGTTTATTGGAGACGTGGCTTGCCATACGACACACAAATTTAACTCTTCACTTATACGATGGCAATAATGAGAATCACATAAAATCTACAAATAACAAGAAATCTACCAAAAATCTAAATGAGTAATAGATGATTGGCTATAATGCCACGAACACTCACTGTATATAAATGTATTCACTACATATTCCTTATCAACGGAGCTTGGGTGAATTTGAAATAGATCTGGAAATAGTTGGAAGTGGGTCAGCTTAGAATCTTGTAAGTCTATGTAACTATATTGTTTCTTCTACGTGATAGGTTGAAAACCATAGGCCTTGGGAGTGGAGAGTGATAAAATCTGAGTAGAGGGAAGGATCTGTGTGAGAAGGAAGGCCAGATGGGTGAGAGTTAGAAATGGGAGTTAGGTAGAAAGTGGAGTTTGCGTTTGAGGAGAGGAAAGATGGGTGTGGTGAAGCGATGCATCACTGGTTGGAGGTAGCCGTTAAAATTAGGATTGACCAAGAAGATGGGAGAATATGTGAGGATGGGGTGGATCAGATTTGGGAAGTGGGCAGTTTTGAGGAAGGGTAGATGGAGTAGCTTGACTCAAGAGGACTTGAGTTTGGTGAGTGTAGGAGTTGGAGAAAGTGGATTAGAGAAGGGAAGTTGAGTTGTGGTGGGAAGTGGGTGAGATGGGTAGAGGTCATAGAGTTGGAGAGGATGTTGAGTCGTGAGGAATTCAACAGTAGAGAAGGCGGGTGGTGGAGTAAGTCGGTTGGTAAGATGGAATGAGTACGTTGGATGAGGGAAGGGAAATGAATTGGGGAGTTGGTAGGTCTTAGGTAGGAAAGAGGGGTAAGTGAGGTAAGGACTGGGTTGGGTGTGGGAGATGGGGAGTTGTGTGAGTGAAGGAGCTTGTGGGGAGAAGTGGATGAGTGTGGAGATGGCTCGGTGATAGGAGTGAGGGAGGAGTGGTGGAGAAGTGGGTTGAAGGGAAGTTAGGTGAGACATAGGTTGGAGAGGTGATGACTTGATGATGAAGTGTGGAGAAGTATCCAGGGTTGGTGTGGTGGAGTTGGGCTCATGGGTAGAGTAGGTAAGGAAGGAGATGGAAGGTGGGGAGAGGGAGTGTGGTGAGGAACCAAGGATGACTGAGGAATGGGTGTGGGGAGTGGGTGAGGTGGCTCGTGTGATAGAAGGGGGTAGGTGGAGCACTTGAGAGAAATGGGATGAAGTTGTGTAGTGGAATGGAAGGGTGAGGGAGTTGGGTGAGGATCGGTAGGACAGGTGATGGAGCTCGAGAAGGTGATATGGAGTGAGGAATGGTAGTCGGGACGAGGAGAAGAAATTAGGTGGTGGTTGGGTAGATGCCAAGGGTATAGTGGAGATGGGCTTAGTTAGGATAATTAGGATAAAAGGTATATCTTTTTTCTTTTTTGTTTTATAATTTAATTTAATATTGGTTTAATAATTATTTTTTAATTTTAATTGTTATTTATTTAATTGTAATTTTTATTAATAGCACTATTATGATTTAATACCAAGTACACTTTCTAATAAAAATGATACTTACCACATAACTAGCGAAAAAAACCATAAGGACTTACCTTATGGCAGGATCAACATTAAACCACTGTAATGTAAAGATGACAGTTTACAAATGAAATAATACAAAATATGAACAGGTGAGACCAAGAGTACTTATAATACGTAAATTGATCAATCAAACTTGGATGACAAATCAAACAATAAGGTTAATTTCTGGATTCATTTCCCATGCGGGTAGATCTCAATAGAAAACAAGAAGAGCACATACCTCAAGGTGACTTCAACGAGTGACATGTACTAAACTGAGATCGACGAATATTAATATTTTGCAAACAAGCAAGTTAGAACAAGATGAGTAAAATAACAAAAAAATGACCAGATCTAGGATCTTGGTCCCACCGGGCGTGCCAAAATGTTGTACAGGAAACCTCATTCTTGCGTGGGTGAAAGCCGATACTGGAAGCCACCAACAACTTTGAATGATGGAGGGCTTAGGACCTTAGATGCAGATGTGGATCTAAGGGTGCAAGAGAAGATAGATGTGTGATAAAATAAGATAGATCTGCAAAACTGAAACAGATGGGATTAGATAAAATATGCGGGGGTTTCCCAGACAATCCCGGTTCCAAGAGGATGTTAACTCCCTTGGAGGATGTCAACCCCCATGTCTAGAAAGATAGCAATAAATGATGAACAATAGATATCATGCAGAAATAATGAAATACAAAATGACAAGTAACTGAAATGACGAGGGGACTTAGCTTGTGCTCTGATATGGAGATGAACTGGGCATCAGGATGGCAAGATGATGAACAATGGAAAATATTTCTCCCTCAAACTTGCAAAACTTAATTAAGCTCTTTCTTCTCTTCTCCTACAAAACTTCAGTAGGTAGAGATTTCATATAGATTCTTCCACCTCCTTTCTAGGTCTAGGTCTTTAGGTGTTCCCAGGTCTTTTCTCTCCTTCCAGGTCTTTCAGGTCCCTTGAAAGAGGGGGGAAAAACCCATATTTATAACTTGGAGGTGAGGTTAGATTGGGGTTAACAAGTAACTAGGGTTGGGTAGAGTAACCTGAGTTAAGAGGTATGATGTGATCACGTGGGGCCCATGGTTTGACTTATTAGATGGAGTGGGGAGCATGATTGACATGGTAGGTGAGATAATAGATTCCATCTTTTGAATTTAAGAAAGGGTGTCAGATGGGTATATTAATACCCATGAATTGAATAATTTGATATGGGAGATAATGTTAAAATTTAATTATCAAATGGGTCCACATGGAGCCCATTTGATAATTAATTAAATAAGGTGAGTAAATAGATGGAATTTACTCAAATTTAGGAAAGAGAAAGGCGAGAGGGGAAGTTGACATGAAGGATAAGAATGTAGGATGAACGAGAGGGGTGTTACACCAAAAATTGGTGTCTGCACAAAAAACCTTGTACACTTAAAGATAATCATCAAGGCTCAAAAGCAATACAAAGAGGAACGGTCCACAAGACTATACAAGAAACACACAGACAACCCAAGATAAACTATAAGATAAAATCACACCAAAGAAAAGGAAGGCATCAAGAAGGTAAAAAAAACTTGACCGCCCCTAGAGACATTCCTTTCTTCCATGGTTCTCTACCTTATAAGACTGGAGGTTCATCTTAGCGGTTTAGTAATGGGTTTTCCTTTCTTTTTGTTCACTACCATCCATCCTTCACCCTTATTTGGATCCACATTCTCATCTAGATGAACTAGTAGAATAAATTCAACAATCTCCTTGTTTTTTGGGCTCTGAAACTTCAAGGAACTAGAAGGTTGAGCAACATCCTCCTTCTCTTTAATGTGATTCAAATGCTTATCCTGGCTTGAGGAAACAAGGTTTTCCTCACATATTTTTTCTTCAAGAAGCTTAGAAGGATCTTCATGCCCATAAGAAACATTGTTAAACTCATTATCCACACGGCCTTTGACAACCAAATGGTCCGGATTAAAATATTCCACCAAGAAAATAGGCCCCTTAACTGTATTTTAACAATATTACAATCAAAGGCCAAACGGATGAGAGAAAAATAGGTTTTGCATCTTAAAGTAAATCCTTCATAATCTAAATCTTGTGTCCATATTTTATCCTTGACTCTATGCTCCATTTTAGTTAGAAATTCAACATTCGTGTCCATATCCACCGGAATACAAGCGTAGGTAGTATGGTCGAATAATTCAGTTTTGGAATCAATGTCAAGGAATTTTCCCAAAGCATTACCAATGGCTCTAAATCTATCCTCCCCCATAATTGCAAAGGAAAATAAGGGATTCTAATCCAGACATATATGGTATTAAAACTTTTAGTTAAAGGATTGAACTGGGGAAACCATGGTTTTAACAGCAAGAGATGTGACTGGAACTCCTATATTTTCCCTAAAATTTCCTCCTTATCATAGGGGTTTTCAAACACAACAATGAAAAGACCACGGGCTGAGGGGTAAATATTGACTCTACCTTGTAAGAGAGGACGTCATTGTTCAGAAATCCACATGTACAGAGCTGGAAGGCCCAAGAAGACATTTGTAAACCAGAAAATCAATCCACAATGCTACAAAAACTCCTCAAATTCAGTGACTTCGTCCCCGAAGGAGACTGACGGGGTCATCTTATCATAGGCCATGGGCTTAACCCACTGGTGACCATCAAATCTGGTCACTTCCAAGAATGATCTTCTGCTCCTGAGGTGTCCCTTCCCACCACAACCAACCTCCTTGATCAGTATGCCACCATTATGCACAACACCAGTATGCAGAGAAGAAGGGGTACCCACAACCCCCACATCCAGACCACCAAAGCTAGATCCCTACAAAAGAACATCAGACAAAACACCATAGTCCTGACATGGGGACTGCCAGCCACTGTTGGAACTATTGTCAGGTTGTACAGCAGGGGGAGTGCCGCCAATAGCTAGGGGACGACTAGAAGGACCACGATGACTCCTATCTCAGCTCAGAACAAAGCCCCCTTTGCCTCCGCCTCCATACACTTAGCCAATGAGGGCCAGACCATTCTCCGAGTCCACTGGAAACAACACAACCATGTCTTTACCCACCAAAAACTGCTCCGATCCACACGCAGAGTCGCCAACTGGATATGGGGTGGAGGGTTTCAAATACTTAGACGTCGCCCCGCCATCGCCACAGCAAAAGGCATGAATATTTTTGCCACTTCCCTGTGAAGGTCAAGGTACGCTGAAACGTTCCTAGGTTTCATGATTAGTTGATTAGGGCTCATCTTCCTACTCCTTCAAACTTTAGATGGTAAAATTTCATACTTTCATACTAATTTAATATATAATTCAGCATAACAATAATAAATAATTACTCAAAAATTATTTATTTGGAAAAAAATCAACAACATCCTCATTACCATCATTGTATCATCCTCACATAAGTTTTTACAATTAAAATATTTCAATATTGCTATAAATATAGTGGAGAGAGGAAATGAGGGAGAGAGTGTGTGTGTGAGAGAGATCCTAAAAAATGGCCATCCATATTTCATATTTTGATGAATTATGTATTTCGATCATTCCTACGGAATTTTGTCTTAGTATTTTTTATGATATCCTAATCTACAACAAATCATGGGAGAAACATTTACATCATGTAAATATAGTCTTGGAATCCCTAGAGAAACATCAACTATATGCCAAGCCTTTGAAGTTTTCTTTTGGGGTACAAGAAGTGGAATACTTGGCCATATTGTCTCTCATAAAGGTATTATGGTGGACCCTCGCAAGATAAAGGCCATGGTGGAATGGGAAATTATAATAGTCCTCAAGTATTTATGAGGTTTCTTAGGTCTCACATGTTACTATCACAGATTTTGAAAGAACTATGGAAGTATAACATCACCACTCACAACAATATTGAAGAAAGACTCCTTTCATTAGAATGAGGAAGATTCTAGGGTGTTTGAAAAATTGAAGGCTGCGATGTACACCACCACAACATTGGAAACCCTAGATTTCTCCAAGACCTTAATAGTTGAATGTGATGCTTCAGTAAATGGGATATGGACAGTACTCATGCACTCCTCTTCCCGAGCTTAAACTTGCTCGGCCCTATATCAAACTATATTTTTCTGGCTTAATCTACCCGTGTTTTGGCTCAAGCTCCATCCATATTGGCTTATCTCCTTTTTTTAGATCTACCTCAACACGACTTGAACTTTTCTACCCTATTTGGTCAATATTTCTTTTATTTAACTCAAAATATGGACAGATCATCTTGGATCTCATGAGCTGCTTGACCTTTCTAATTTTTCCAGTGCTATTTTACATTTTTCTCAGCTTGAATAAGTGGTCTCCATGGCATCTCGTTCTCATGCTTGAAACCTCAGCAAACACGTGAATGGGCTTGTCTCACATATAAATCTACTCGCCTAGCTCTCTTTGTCTCTTTGGTTTGTGTTGGGGTAGCATTATTTAGACCTTCATAGTTGAATGTGTTTAGAGTCACTAAATCCATTGCTTATGACATTTTTATTTTTGTTAAATAACTTAGATTTACATTTGGTTTGTTATTGTAGTAAGATGCCTTTTGCAACTAGAGCTTTCTTTATTTGACTTCTCTTTTCGATGACCTCTTAAAATATGTTGGCATAATGAATTTTAAGATGAAAGGATATTTCTAGATATAAGTTAGGCATAAATATGCTAAGAAACTTATTTTAATTGATAGAATAGGGGAAATGGTTTGTTAAGCCCCTCCACCATTGTAAGAATACAAATAAGTTCTCATCATTTCACTATTTGGCACTACAAAGGTCCAGCAAGGCAACAATTTTTTCCATGTTGAAGGAGAAATGTTTAATCATTATTTTTGACATGTTTGCAAATGTGGTGATAGATCCCTTAGTGAGATGGAGGAATTATTCAAGAGCTTAGCCTCATAAGCTATGTGAGAATAGACATTTGAGATAGTTATTAACAATGTAGGTGACTTCTTGGAAAGCAAAGAAAAAGTCTTTGGCATGGTCCCTAGGGTTGCTCTTTTCATAGTTTTTGTCAATTTTTGGTTGGTCAAAGATTGACAGAAAGGGGATGCACAACATTTTCTCAAGATGAAGGGATAAGGGCACATCTCCTCGAATTGATATTTCTTGCTATGTCCAATACTTTTTTCCCAAATTGACGTTAGCCATATTTGGTAACTTTTGCATTCAATCAGATGATTTTCTCAATTAGATTTTTCTTTCTAATAGTAGAATGCTAGCATGAGACTTGTGTGTGTTTTGGGAGTAGGTTGCCGGTGTTTATATATGATTCCACTTTGGGAAACATGTTGATTTTAGCACATGTTGGGGAATGGATGTATGAGTATGCCTAATTAATTAGCATTGGGAGTTATTAAGTATGTTGAATACTCCATGAGAATTGGATTAGCTTGTATAAGCCTTTTGAGATTAAATAAGAGGGAATTGATGTGATTTAGAAGTGATTTGTAATGGTATAGTAGAAAATTAAACATAGAATAGTATTCTATTTAACATATTTATGAAATCAATACATAGGCTATTAAATAGCCATAAAGGTAGCCAAACTGCCTCCTAGAAAATAGGATCTAGTCAAGGGTAACAACAAATAACAAATTATAACTCATTTTAATGCGTATATGGGTATAACTTATTAACCACCTATTAATATTTAGCCACAGTCAGTAATATTCACCCAATGTAAATACTAATTTTCCTAGCATTCCCCCCCTTAGTGTTTATATGGTAGAAAAATATTGACACTTCCTCTGCAGCTTGCTTCCCATGCTTGCTCATGATCTTGGCACACACTCGAATTGAAGGTAGAAGAAGGAACACATTAACTTCTTATTAATCAAGCACTGTTGGGAAGACATCTAACTGAACTAGTGTGAGAACACATATAGGAACCATCTGCTTATCAACCAAACACTGTAGGGAACACATCTAACCTAATTAGCATGGGAGCTCAAGCAGGAACCATTTGCACAACATTCAATGGTTTTACAAAGGTTTGCCAAAAATCTAGGTATGAACAGGAACACATCTGACTGTTCAACCTCTTCAAGAATCACAATACAACATTTCACTTTGTTATATATTCTTCACTGTGTTATTAAATCAGGGAATTATGTAGGAATAACCGTATGAACCTCTGCACTTATTTTTTCACACCACAATGAAAATATGAAAAATTGAAATCCACACGACACAACTAAAATTGTAACATTGCACAACTAAACATCAAATACTCACACCACAAAGATGCCACAACTACTGATATGCAGCCCCGTCGTTGGTGACTAAGAAGGTCGTTGATTGACCTCCATCCTCTGATGCATCCATCCTCAAGTTAATGACACTTCTACCTCAGCAAAATGTGATCACGTCGCTCAATAATTTCCACATTTTTTATTGTTTCCCCCACAATGTGAAATCATTTATTTTTTAAATGTCGGGTAACACCAAAAATATGTCCGTAAGATAATTTATTTTAATTTTTCGGACTTTTACAATGACTCAATTTTTCGATTCTTTGACAACTTAACTATTAACTTGGAAAATATGACAATATAAAAGACAACAATCGCTAGACACTTAGAATATTTAAAAAGTAACAATATGTGATTACTTTTTAAATATGACTTATTGTATACTTTGACAAGAGCTCAAACCTTATTCTTTTTTAACTAATGATATAAGACCGTCAAGTATACAAAGCACAATAAGAAACTAAAAGTAGAAGGTAATAAAGTGCAATTAATTTTTCAACAAGAATTTGGAATGCGACCAGTCCCTCCCACAACTTACAAGTATTGCTCCGAAAAAGGTGACTCTAGATGGCATGTAGGTTTGGAATCCTCAAAAATTATATCTAAAGTGGGATAAGACGATGAATATGCGTTGGAGAAGCATATCATTCAATAAGAGCTGACACCATAGTCAATTTAAAAAATGGCCAAAGTTCTGTACTGAATGCCTTTCTCGAAAATCCAATCCACTTAAAAATTCACGTGAATACAACAATGATCAAATCGAAAACCGGGTATTTCACATAAAATTTATTTACCACTAGACATTTTACTCCATTAACAAACTGGTTTTGGCTGAGGAAGTTATTGGAAAGGCATATTGTCTTTGCCACCAGCTGATCTGTTCTGATTCCGTTCAAATCTTCTGGTATTGTTCTGGGGAATCATAATTAAGACCCTACAAAGAACCCACCAGTGGCCTGACCCCCATTCCGTCACCTGTTTAGACATCCACTTCGACATAGAATAAAGAAAGAGATAACACATTCTCTCTCTGTGCATCGTAAGTTCCAAATACTAGAAAACAGTTGAAATGATGATAATCCACGATGAGAAGCTCAAGGATAATGAAGCTCTCAGCAGGCCAAACCCAAGTTTGGAAACAACCAACCAACTTAGATGAAGATAAGATGCAACAGGAAAGTATATATTCAAATCATTGTTAAAATATAGAACAAAAATAAATCCACCATAAAGAAATGTGATTATAACCAAATGCAGCTGCTGAAAGTTATTGCACGGAGCAATTATGCCTTCAAAAACAGAGAAAGATGGCCAACTCTGGATGTAGCCCAAAATAAAAAGATTAGTCGGCAGATCAAGGAGTAGTTGTAATGAATGTCTTATGTAGTGCCTTAAATAGATCTGCAACGGGAAATACCTAGACAATTTCAAAGCCCAAAATGCATACGCATAACCGTGTTTTTTCTAATTAATTCAAACTTTAATTGAAAACTGTTCAAGCGATAATATTTTCTGGGTGGCTTATTCGTTCACGTTTTACTTGAAAATTTCCATTGTGTGTAGACATGTGGCATGAATGCGGTTCTGGGGAAAACGGATTAGAAATAATTTTAAGATAAAGTCGAACAAGAAAATAGCGAAATTTCGAACATGTTCTTCGAGTGAATTCCTTGGGCAGCAGACATCACTGCCCAATAAAAAAGTAAGAGCAAAATCACAGTTGAAAAATGAGAGATGTGCAGAAGCTGTGTAAGTAGCACAAACCATGAAGAACACAATGACAGTAGAGGCACAAACTCTTCAGTGTACAATGTTCAAATTACCAGTAAAATATTTATAATATCAAAAAACACAACTGAATCAGGTAAAGGCGGATGGAATAGAAAGTTATATAATAAGAGGTGGATTGGTTGTTTGTAATGTACATGGAATTTATATACATAGATTAATCTAATACAAACTGGAATTGCAATTCGAAAGTGAACTTAGAATTTACAAACAACAAAAAGAGCATACAAGTCATCGGTGTAGAGGTTTCTATTTGTGTACAACTATTTCTCCGAAAGAGGTGACTGTAGATGGCATGTACAAACAAGGGTGAACAACAAAAAAGGATTTGCATTACAGAATTATAGATGTCTGTGTGAATGTACTTGTACATAGAAGACAAAAATTAACGTTAATTATATATGAATTTTGTAGAGTGTAATTTTAAGGAGAGTAGGAACTATTCTATAAAGATGTTTATATACCTTACTGGTGGAGAATAGTTTTGATGTTGAGAATGACATTGCTTTGATTGAGTGTGAAGACACCTTGCAACATAAATTATCGAAGCAAATATACAATTGCACTTTTGTTTTGTGGGTATTCTTCATGAGTTTTTTGTATGAGTAAGGGCAAATATTTAGCCAATGGAGGACCACAAAGTATGTATTTGATATTTAAACTTTTTTTGTTGTTATATTGCACACTAGCCTATATGCGTAGTGAAGGGCAGATTCTTGGAGGAGTTTCAATTTTGGAATTGCAGTTGTTGCATACAAGCTCAAATGGCTTGGAATATACATTTGGAATCGAAAATTTCCCTTGTACCTGATGGGCCAAAATATGAAGAGTAAGTGCATGGTAAGAGATAGAAAATGCAAGTTATAAATTGAATATGGAAAACGATCCACCTGAGTTGACATTTTTCTTACCTCATTCATTTCATTGAGTAGTGCTTGCAGCTCTTTGAGTGTTTGTTCTATCTTCAGAGTGGTTATAAAGGTAGTCTCACATGTTCTCGATGCTTCATCATGACCAGTTCTCTTGACCACATTCTTGAACAAGTAGATGGGGAATTCATTTTTGTGGAGCTATTGTTCAACTTGTGCAAAGAGAGTTGCAAATGTCTCAAACAAGTAGATTTGTGGTTGTACAAAATGTGGTAATGATCAACTTATCTTTGCAGAAAGAAGGAAAAAAAATAGAAATGTTAGAGAGTGTAGAGGTAGTAGTCATTACCACTGCTTTGTTTTCTGGATTGTGTCTGTCTTTAATTTCAAACATAAATTATGTACCTATTCTTTTGGTTGCAATTACAATAGCTGCAATTGTCATTGTTGCAAATATTTCTTCATTGATTAGTAGTTGTTTTATTGTTGTGTCTAGTGAGAATTTGTACTCCATGCAAATTTGGGGTATGTTCTTTATGTTGGTGTTATCATTCACTAGAAGTATGTAGTCACAATCTCCTCGATCTAGCTATTTTTTGGTGATGTGATGAACTTTCTGATGCACACTCCCCTTGATGGTATAATTTTGTGTTGATGCTCTTCAATATATTGGCTGGTCACGTTTAGCATCACTGTCAATTCACCTTCCTTGTCTGTTAATTCTACACGTAGGAGTTATCTATTGAGCTCTTTGTGAAGTGTTGTTTTGTATGTGAAAATCACATCACCTTCAAACAAATCTCCAATTTTGTAGCTATTCAAATCATCAATCGATGTCAAGGTGCAAGGTGATGTGTGTATCCTATGAATATTAGTGGAGATGATATTAAAATCTGGAGCTTTTTGTGTTACGTATAATAAATGAGTCTCTTTAATTTACTTACCTTTTAGCTTGATTCTGCTGCTCTTCATGTGCTTTGTCAATCTCAAGTGACCTTTTAATTTGGAGTATGTTGTAATAATTTGATTTTTTAGTATTAAAAACATAAGAAATAGACTTTGTATGCAATATGTTGTTTTTGGGATGATATTTATGTCAATAGCTCAAGAAAGCATGAAGAAGTTAATGGCGGATGTTTGAGGATAACATGAGTGCATTTTGTTTTTTTATTGTGTTGACAGATAGTCAATAATGTGTTGGTTTGGGCATGTCGTAGTTGTTTGTATGTTTTGCTTAAATGTTATTTGTTGTTGGTGAAATGTGTTAGTTTATTTGGATGTGATCAAGGTAATATTATCATGATCAGTCCAAAACGCATCAGTTCTAAAAATTTGGTATTGATTGGTTGATCTATTGGGCCATATGTGATCAATATTGGTTACTCGTATCGAATTATGATTTTGAATTAAATGAATGTGATGTCGTTTTTATTCATATGATTTTCAAGTGCTTGCGCTTTTGAACTATGTTTTTTCATGTTTATGTCGAAGTCGCCGACTATGTATATTTCTTCAACTGCAATTGCATCTGTAAGAGCTGCATCAATGATGGTTATAATGTCTTTGATTTTTGTGTTTAGCACGGCATATATATTTATAAGCGTTGCATGTCGCTTGTCGATTGTAATAACAGTTAGATTTTCCTCTGCATTGTTTTATTTGTAATTTTTTTGGTAGATACATGGATGCTTTTGTTTATAGCAGTCAACAGTCAATGAATTTCGTACACAACGAAACAATTTTTTGTAGTTAAACAAATTTTGTTCCTTGAAATCTGACATGTGTGTTTCTTGAAAGCACAATATGTCTGAAGACATTAAGGCATGGTTGTTGAGTACATCTTGAAAATGCTCTTTTAGGATCCTCATGTTCAATGTAGAAATTATGATATGGTTCCTTGTAATAGCCACATCGAGATCAAAATATAATTTCCAAATTACCATTGTTTTGAGGTGTGCCATCTCAGTGGAATTGTTTTCTTAAATGTGAAATTTTTCGTTTTGATAGGGGACAGGAGGAACAACATGTCCATGTCTTTTTACTCGTGACAACATTGTATAAGCCGATCCATGTTTTTGTACTCCAGAAGGAGAAAACGTAATTTCGTCCATTGTTAGTCCTTGTGACATGTGTATTGTTCTTCCACATGCAATTTTAACAGGAATTTGTTTTCTTATTGTTAGGGTGCCTTTTTTTTGGTAGTTTGTATTGGCTTTACAACTCGTATAATAGGAACCCAATCTTGCAGAATGTCATTGTCAAATAAGTTGGAATATTTTCTTGCTTGGGAATGTCTGACTCTCGGATCATTGAATTTGATCCATAATATGATTGTTCCATGTTTATTGGTGTATGCTTGGAATGTTTTGTTTGATCCATTTAAGATTCCATCTTGTATGTCATAATTTCCAGCATAAATGGGTAAGTGCACGAAGTTGGTGGACAATTTCCGTAGACATAAAAACCTAAAATTCAGAAACTGCGATCGCTGGTTTTTAAATAGCGATTCGGGGATTCTTGAATTTTAAGTTTGGCAATTACCAAACCTAAAATCATGACCATGGTTTAGAACCATGAGTGCTGTTATAAATTGCGATTACGTGGAACTATGAGACAAAAATTAGCAGTCCTGCGAGTCCTTATTTTCCCCATTTTTCATTTCAAACCGTGATTTCTCCTAGATGTTTTTCACTCGAGCTTTGAATACCACCTCAAAATTGCTCATCAGACTTCTAGATCGTGATAGATTCAACCATGCCGCCAAGACGAGGAGGTAAGCCCCCGATTTTAATCATTTTTTTTGCATTTTAGGTTTTTTTTTACATTTTCATGGGTTTTTTGAAATGTTTGTTTATGTATACAATTTTCTTGTTTTATCAATTGGTTGGCAAGCTCGAAATCATGCAAACCGTCAAAACATTCCTCAAAAACCCACCGAACATTCCTCAAAACCCTCTGAACATTCCTCAAAACCCTCCTCCAAACATAGATCCGCCTCTTGTGGCTCCTTTCTGTCCCCACTGAGCCAGTAGGAACACAAGATAATATCATTGGAAGAATCTGAGAAAATAAAATTGTCATTGAGAACCTAATTCAGACTATAAGACAAAATCATGCCACAAATCCATCCCGCATGACTTTAGCCAATACATTGCAAACATTGATTGGCGAAGTCGAGTCGGTAACCAACCAAATACATAGATGGAATACCTTTAGAGGTGACTGTAGGTGGTGGTATGCGGATAAACTATCCCATGCGGCCGTAAAAGACAAAAAAAATTGGAAAAGACCTCATTTGTGCATTATTTACCGACCCTAGAACCAATGCCCCCCCGCAGTTACTTGCAAATGGTTCCCAATCCATTGGTGCCACGATGACCGAATCAAAAACAATTTTTGGGACCGATGGTGGATGGTTTTTGATTATCCACCATGCAACAACAATGAGGTTCCTCTTTATTTTTTGAAGAAATTATATTGCGAGTTCATGCTCAATGAGGTCCCGAATTATTTTGACTTTTCTGACTTTTTTTGGTCGAGGAGGTGGCTCTGCACAGAGTAGACCTGGTGCATGCATAGGTCAACCTAGGATCCCCCATGCCCCAAAACCCCCACTGCCTTCAGTTATCCCTCCTACAATGAAGGAGGTTGTGGAGATTGATACACTGCATGCATTGAGGGAGCTCACTGACACTCTGACCCAACATAGTGACCAGATTGCATCTGGTGATGTTGGTGGAGGCACCAGTTCTAGCGCACCACACCACTGTGGATCATGTGGTGCCGTATGCACTGCGGGTGAGACATCATTTGCTGGTTCACATGATTTCTTTTCTATAGATGAGATGTTGGGGAATGTTTTTGGAACTGGTGCCACTAATATTGGTCTTTCACAGGTAAATTTCAAATAAATATAAATATATATATATATATATATATACAATAGTTTAATTCACATGTTTGAGATTTTAATATATATGTATTTGATTGTACGTCATGTACATACATGTAAAAAACTAATTTTTTATTTTATTTTAAATAGCAAGAGCCGGTGAAGGAAACATCTGGCGTCGACATGCTAGCTACTGCAGCTGGGCGTGTTTCAAACGTAAGTTTCAAGTTGTACAAACTTACATTTTTAATTTCATTTGATTGCACTAGATTATTATTATAATGTTTCACGTGTATGTTGTACATATTAATATGTTTGTCTTTTATACACAGGAGCCTGGCAGGTCATCATCTGCTCTGGGAACTGAGGCTACTAGCACACCTCACATGAGTTTTACACAGGTTAGTAAATCTTTTTACACTTTGTTTCTAATTACTGGAAGTTCACGTGGATTACATGCTTTGGACCTCTGTTATGTGGTGCACAGTCATGTAGATTTTAATATTGATTTGTACATGTTTTTTGTATAGCTTATGACTGCTAGAGAGACTCCTCCATATATGCAGACTGTGGAGGCTGCTGTAGATACTGCCATAACATCTGCAGATCCACTAACTGAGGTACAAATTTTCAAATTTGTTAAATTTTGGAGGTTCATTATTTCTTATTACTTAAATCTACAATATCAAATTTTGTATGTATGTGAAATATTTAATTTGAAAATTAATTATTTGTATGTAGCTTACCCCTCGTGAGTCTATTGTTGTCCCTGCGATGCGTCAACAACAAATTGATAGGGATCATGACATTGTGGTAAGATTTCACATGCATTTTAACTAAATTGTACAAGTTTCTAAATTTTGAATGTATTTTAAAATTTTGGGTGTTAAAAACTTGTTGTTTATGAATGTGTAGGTTAGGTTGCAGGCATGCTTAGAGACATCTAGGACCACACGAATGAAATCCGTAGTGGCATCTCCCTCCACTACATCCCCAGGTCGTGGACGTGCTACTTCTAGCAGGGCGAAGAGAGGGAAGATGTTTCATGAGTAGATTCATAGTCCACCTAGATGTACATAGATATATATATGGGCCATCTTGGTCCTAGTGAACATGTTTCTTCATATAGTCCATTGTATATATATAGCCTTTTGCGACTGCATGTGGTCCTATATACATTATGACACACTTAGTTCGAGATGTACACATACATTATGAACTTACATATATTTTCAGAGACGTGCGTTCTGGAGCACACTTTGTTTTTGATTCTTATATATCCATGTGTGTATGTTTTCATAACCATTTAAATTAGTTCTAGATATGTATGTTTGATTTAAAATTTAAAAACCATGTCCCGGAGCACTATATGGTACAATTGTTAAGCAAACCTATTCCATTAAGCAAAACCATGCTAGGTGAACTACAAAAGGGAAAAATTTACGTACAATTACTTTTTTTTAAAGCTAACACTCAATCTATTGCATATCAACTAATGCAAACATTGATAGAAATAAGCGTGGTCCTAGAGTTCATCTTGAACTATATATGTTCATATTTAACGTTACTTATGGTGCAACATTGAAGATTTTACAATTTTCCCGATTTTCAAGTTTTACAATATTCATATTTCTAGAATTGAAGATTACACAGAGGTTTCAAATTTTTTTCTTTGTTATCAAAACTTATTATTTTTAGTAAGGCTCGTATGCCAATTTAATAATAAATATTTAATCATGTCTTCTTGTATTTGATTGAGATGAAATTTTTTCATTAGATTAGGTATTTTCATATGGTTTCCTGCTTCAAATTTCAAGTGTTTTCGATCTCCAGAATTGCAAGGATCTAAAAAGGTAAGTTTTTTCTCTGAAATTTTAAATGGGATGCTATAAAAAATTAGGGGTACCAATGGAAAATATTTTTAGATCATCTTCAAGGAGTTCATGAGTAGAAGTTACGGGCAAAATTGCAGGGGAAATGGAGCAAAAATGAAGGAGATATGAGCAAAAATGTGATTTTTGCAATAGGGTTTCTTGAAAATTTAGTAGCATAACTAAATACTAGCAACAATGAAGGAAAAGGAAATATTAAAAAGGGATTAAAAAAATGGCTAAGTGTATGTTTATACTCACCTCTTAACATTAACCTAGCTAACTCACCTTCTAACTCATCCTTGACCATTCTGGATTAACCCGGGTTACATGGCATGACAGGGTAGGGTTACAAGCCTTAAGTGACAAAGGGACTTAAAGGGGTGATAATGTGTGAAGGGGTTAAGTATTCATGAGAGGGGGAAACATAATCAAGTTGGGGTGCTGAGGAATTGAATACCTAGTGAGAATGTTACAAGCCTTAAGTGACGAAAGGGAGAGATTTCATGTGGTGGTGCATTCTGATGTCCCAAGTTGAAAAGGGTAAAAATTTGACAGTAAGCCCTTATTAGTATTCTTAGGTTCCACCCATCACATGAAGAATCCTCCTCTAATGAAGAATCAACTCATGTCTTCCTCTAGCAGAAGATCTTGAATGATGAGGCTTTTCCATAGACCATCTTGTTGAATCTGGAAACTACAAATGAAACTTTCTCATCTTCCAAGATGTTCACATGCTCCAATGTGTTGAGTCAATTCTCAGGAATGGCATTGATATTTCCACATTGACTAAAATATTTTTCATTTAACTCTTCATAGGATTCTAGAGATATAACCTATGATCTCTACAAGGGCTTCTAAAGTATTGACTATTGAAGGAAAGGGTCACAAATATTTTCCTGAACCAATTCTTAAAATTTGAATCCTGAAGATTCTTCATGTGGAATTATTCTCCCTGAGAGGAGTACCAAGCTCATGCATTCTTGTGCCAAGATCTTCCAAAAAGTTTGATACATTCTCCTCATGGGATTCAAAATCAGAAATGGCTTCTTTTAGAGCATCAAACCTCTAGGTGATGGTATGGGACAAAATATCATACAAGTTCTCTGAGTCAGATGAAAACACACCTGAGATCACCAAGGAATGAGAATCAAAATTATTCATCTCACTCGCAAATGGGAGATTATTTTCCCAATGGAATTTCTCTTTCTTGATCTCAACTCTATTCCTAATGATTTTCAAAAATATGACCAAGAACAATCTACACAAATAGATAATCTCAGGAAATAGATCATGTTCCCTTTTTTCAAGGATCATGCTCACCCAATGGTCACATGTTCTTCTTTGCAGTATGAATGCTTGATCTTGCTTGATGGACTCGCGGGGTTGAAGTTTTAGATGGGAGACATTGCTTCAATTTGAGGCAGAGATGATTAATCTCATGCAATCAATGATGGCACTTATGAATAAAAGGTCCTCACACATGTGTTACCTTAATTGTTTGATGATTTACTTATACTCCTAATTCTGTGTAGTGATCTGTGATGAAGAATCCTATTACAATGCAAAAATAATGAGCATGTAAGCACATAGCTGGGGTAGTAGAGGATGGAGAGAGATCACCACAAAAACATAGCTCAAGAGAGAAAAGTCAAGGATAGTGATGAAGCACCTAAGAGGACAGAGCCAAGTCTAAAGAGAACAAGAGAGATGGAAGGTAAACATAGTGACATTGAATGTTTTGAGTCCTAGGAAATGAACGGAGGCGAGGAGTGATAAGTTCATGCCTCAGGACGTTGTGGCACCGAACCAACTGCGCCAGCACCTTCGGGTGGCCAGGTGAATGCTAGAGGAGGTGGTGTTTTGCTACACGATAAGGTCGTTACTTCTGGGCTACTTCGTTCGGGCGTAGTTCCTTAAGAGCCCTGAGACCAAAATATCGTTCAACTTTGACGGGTGACTACTCGGACTCCATGGCACCTAGAGATGCCTCGTCTGATCCAACACCTTTACGTAGGGACCCTCTACAATAGTCTCTATCTATGGTTTTTCCATTCTCATATCGGTGCTCTCGCTGCCCTATTGTTTGCAAACACGCGAAATAGTGCAGTTGGAGCCAGTATAAGGTTGTCAAACGCTATATTTTGCAAACGGTGGGTCGTGGCACCGAAACCGACTGCGTCGACACATTTGGGTGGCCAGGTGAATGCTAGAGAAGGTGGTGTTTCGATGCGTGACAAGGTTCGTTGCTTCCGGGCTACTTCGTTCGAGCATAGTCCCTTAAGAGCCCTGAGACCAAAATATCGTTCAACTTCGACGGGTGAGTACTCGGACTCTGTGGCACCTAGAGATGCATCATCTAATCTGAGACCTCAGTGTAGGGACCCTCCACAATAGCCTCTCTCATTTTTTTCCTTCTCATCTTAGTGATCTCGCTGCCCTATTGTTTGCAAACATGCAAAATAGTATAGTTTAGAGTCAGTGTAAGGTTGTCAAACGCTATATTTTGCAAACAGTGAGTCGTGGCACCGAATTGATTACGCCAACATGTCTGGGTGGCCAGGTGAACGCTAGAGTAGGTGGTGTTTCGGTGCGTGATAAGGTCGTTGCTTTTGGGCTACTTCATTCGGGCGTAGTCCCTTAAGAGCCTTGAGACCAAAATATCATTCAACTTCGACGGGTGACTACTCGGACTCCGTGGCACCTAGAGATGCCTCGTCTGATCCGAAACCTTGGTGTAGGGACCCTCTACAATAGCCTCTCTCGGTTTTTTCCTTCTCATATCGGTGCTCTCACTGCCCTATTGTTTGCAAACGCGTGAAATAGTGCAGTTTGGAGCCAGTGTAAGGTTGTCAAATGCTTGTATTTTGAAAACAGTGGGTCATGGCACCGAACCGAATGTGCCGAGAACCAGGTTAATACTATAGGAGGTTTCGGTCGAAAGGTCGTTGCTTCTGGGCTACTTCATTTGGGCATAGTCCCTTAAGAGCCCTGAGACCAAAGTATCATTCAACTTCGATGGGTGACTACTCAGACTCTCGTGGCACCTAGAGATGCCTCGTCTGATCCTAACACCTCAGTGTATGGACCCTCTACAATAGCCTCTCTTGGTTTTTTCCTTCTCATTTCGGTGCTCTTGTTGCCCTATTGTTTGCAAACGCGTCTAAAATAGTGCAGTTGGAGCCAGTGTAAGGTTGTCAAATGCTATATTTTGCAAATAGTGGGTCGTGGCACCGAACCGAGTTAGAACATCTGGATGGCTAGGTGAACAGCTAGAGGAGGTAGTGTTTTGGTGCGACAAGTTCATTGCTTCTGGGCTACTTCGTTCGGGCGTAGTCCCTTAAGAGCCCTGAGACCAAAATATCGTTCAACTTTGACGGGTGACTACTCGGACTCTGTGGCACCTAGAGACACCTCGTCTGATCCAAAACCTCAGCGTAGGGACCCTCTACAATATCCTCTCTCAGTTTTTTCCTTCTCATTTCGGTGCTCTCGCTGCCCTATTGTTTGCAAACACACGAAATAGTGCAGTTTGAGCCAGTGTAAGGTTGTCAAACGCTATATTTTGCAAATGGTGGGTCGTGGCACCAAACCAACTGCACTGACACATCTGGGTGGCTAGGTGAATGCTAGAGGAGGTGGTGTTTTGGTGCGCGACAAGGTCGTTGCTTCCGGGCTACTTCATTCAGGCGTAGTCCCTTAAGAGCCCTGAGACCAAAATATCGTTCAACTTCGACGAGTGACTACTCAGACTCCGTGGCACCTAGAGATGCCTCGTCTGATCTGACACCTCAGCGTAGGGACCCTCTACAATATCCTCTCTTGGTTTTTTCCTTCTCATTTCGGTGCTCTCCTGCCCTATTGTTTGTAAAACATGCGAAATAGTGCAGTTTGAGCCAGTGTAAGATTGTCAAACGCTATATTTTACAAACGGTGGCTCGTGGCACCGAACCGACTGTGCTGAAAAATCTGAGTGGCTAGTTGAACACTAGAGGAGGTGATGTTTTGGTGCGTGACAAATTCGTTGCTTCCGGGCTACTTTGTTCAGGCGTAGTCCCTTAAGAGCCTTGTAGACCAAAATATGTTCAACTTCAACGGGTGACTACTCGGACTTCATGGCACCTAGATACGTCTCGTGCCCTGATCTAACACCTCGGCGTAGGGACCCTCTATAATATCCTCTCTCAAATTTTTCCTTCCCAGATTGGTGCACATGCATAGGTATGGTCTTGTAAACACTTGGGGAGGAGTTCGTTTTCAAAATTTACAACTTTTTCAAAATTTACAACTTTTTCAAAATTTACAACTTTTTCAAACAATGAAAGCTTCTCTTAGCTTCGTAGAATTTAAAATTCTCTACTAACAGTGCCAACCACGTGAAGGTGGAAGCTTTTCTGGCACCACTAACCTAAACATAAAAGTGTTAGTCAAAGAAATTTAAGTTTCAAATCAAAACCATATACTATCTATATATACAAAATACACAAATTTAAAATAAAATATATTCAAACTTAAATCTAGATCTTTAAACTAACAAATTTATATATATATTATATCAAAGAAATTATATATACCAGACATGAGCATTGTAAATTCATTCAATGAACCATCAGGATCGGATCTACTCTGAATAGCAGACAAGATTGCTTCATGATCTAACTCTCGAACCTTCCAAAGAATCTTGTTATTAGGCCTTCCTCGATATCTATACAACTGAAATATTTGTCGCTAGAACTAGATGCGAATATAAGAGTATTTTCCTGTGTGTCTCAAAGTCTTCAAACACCCAAACAGAGGAGTTTTTTAATGGATACCGTCGAAGCCAAGTTCCAGTAACTACCACTGACCCTATAGGATACTCAATATCTTCGCCATCTATAATAGGAGAAGTCAACTTCTTTCTTTCCTTGATGCAATGACATAAGAAATAGTTTGTTCCTTCTTCATTGTCTTCTGTCGCAATTACTGCAAACACATGTCCTACAAAAAACAAAGGTTGAACAACTCAAATTTAAATTACATATTAAAATTTCAATTGACATAACTCAATACAAAAATTAAATAAATAACCATAAATACCTTGTCACACAAAAATCAAAATTTCATCAAAGTCCTTGGATGTTGCAACTTCATCTGTAGAAACAAGTCGTAATGCTTGTGGAGGTTGATAACTAGGAAGCGGAGTTAGAGGCCTACAAATCCATCCATCCACCCATTCTTGTGAATCACACTCAGCAGTGACAAATTTGATACAAGATGCACAAAAACATGTCAACTTTCTTGTCCATATGGCCCACGAAGTAGCGTCTAAGCTACAAAATGAGTGCATATCACTGGACCCAGTGAGTGTCATACAATCCTCGTAGTTAGCAATTTGTTGTTCCTCTATCAACCAAAAATATCTGCGAACTGTGGAATTTTCTTGAGAACCTCAGGCCATGTTGTCAATACACCATTCCACTATGCTCTTTGCATCTTTTAATTTAGCACCATCTTTGTACTTCAACTCTTCTCTTGTAAGAGCTCTTTTCACACATGCCCCTGCACCGTCATGCTCTCCTTTTCCATGTCCAAGCCTCAGTGAAACTCCAAATATGTTGCACACCCATCTTGACGTGCATTCTGCTCATCCAATAAAATATTCGTGCATTCTTAAACTGAGACGTGTAATTATCTGACCATATATAATGTTGTTTGAAGTGGATGTCCCTATCAGACAAGTTTCCATAAAATAACTAGAAACACCCTTGCACAAATTCAGTAGAATGAGTACAATCATCACTGATATAAAATTGGTACTCTCTTAAATAAATTTGATCATTCTCTGTACTGTCAGGAGAATGTAGAAATGCTATATGCACAAAAATGGTCAACTTGTACTGAGTTGTAATATTGCGATTGAACCTCCATTTGTGGTTGCAATGTGTAATTCTCTGCAAAATCGACCACTGAAACAATAATACCAATAGGAAATGTGTCTTTGTATAGCTTGAACTGTTCATCCAACTATCGAGCTCTATGTGTATGCCTAGCATACTCATAAACAATTTCATCCTTAAATTTTCTCAAAAATTAGAAAACAGACATTTGTTCTATAACTAGCTCACACCGTTTAGACTCTTTTCCATCTTTCAACTGGTATGCAACTGATTTATATTTATCAAACTTAACTAAATTATGTCCTATTGTACCTTCAATTTACTCATGGATGCAACTTTCCAATTTAGGTAATCCGCCGCATGTACTACAACTTCCATCTAAACAATCTTGACTATAAAAAAATTGTCCAACTTCTTTTTCACAAAATATAGTAGGAATGAAATCCCTGGAAGATATTGGTGGAACTTGAACACCACATTCCGATAACATAGTTTTAGAATGAAAATTAGAATGAATACGTAAAAATTTAGCATAATGCATCGCAAATTCAACATGTTGCCTACAACAACAAGTGGTGCGAGCGTGGTTGATTTTCACATAGAATGGTTTCAACATTTCAAAAAAATGTTGACTAATTTTAATTTCTAGATTCTCTTGTTCAAACTTACGAAAAAATTGAGTTTGAGTCATATCTAAGAAATGCTTTGGATGTGGTTCACGATTAGTAGAACCAACTCTCTGTTTTATAACATCTCTTGTATTAGGTGAAACTCTAGTGTTATCATGCCAAAATTTAATAACTTCTCTTATAGCATCAAAATTATTTTGTCCTTACGCGGTGCTCTAGCAGAAAATGCCCAAAAATCGGCATTATTGAGTGATTGAAGGATATTATGTCTTTCAATTGCTTTCATTAGATTTTTTCGATTAACTTGTAACATTCGACTTGTTTGCGTAATCAAACGTTGTTTTTTTATTGATTCACTTACAACACTAGTAGCAAGTACACGATGCACAATATTACTATCCCTAGTGCGTCTCTTGACACCAACAATGTGATATGCATCATGAAGGTTTTCAACAATTGTAGAGGTTTGACTACGTATATTAGATGTTGTCAATCCTAAGGTGTTTAATGTAGGTCTCATTTTAATCAATTTCATCAAACTAACCAACAACTGACATCTTTGGGAATCATTTAAAATTTCAAAATGATTATCCCAAATTTCAGTGGCTTTTCTTCTGATTTGTCGTTCAGAAAGTTTGTCAGACATTGGTTTCAAAATGTTTTCATCAATTTCAATAAAAAAATTAGGTTTCTTACGTAAAATCCTAGGAGGTGTTTTTGTCAAATTTTACCTGTCTACAGTTTCAACATGAATTTCCTTATTCACATTTTCATTGTCTCCTTCAATTTCAACATTTGTTACATCATGAGTATTTAATTCTTCTTCAACATTGACGGTAAAAACATCTTCATCATGAGTATTTAATTCAACTTCAACATTGACAGTAGAAACATTACCTAGTTCTTCATTGCTTACAATAGTTGGGGTTGAAGATGAACCTCTTCTTGATTCACGAAGTTTCCGCATTCGCTCAGCATTTTGAATTTTATTGGCCTCTAATTTGTTTGGTGTTTTTTTACTTAATGACTTCCTTTTTTGACTTCGTTTCTTATCTCCCATGATGTTTTGCTTCTGGTGATAAGAAAAACATGCAGAAAAAGACATAATTTCACAGTAATTCGTACGGTAAGATCAGAGAATAAAAATCACATGGTAATTCAGACATTGGGATGTGTGTAAATATGATTTATGAACCGCGAGTGCGCTTTATAAACCGCGATCACAGTTTATAAAGCGCGCTCGTGGTTTGTGTTAAAAAACTGCTATCGCACTTTACCACAACTTGCGATCAGATCTATCTATCCAAACCTAAGCCTCGAGGAAATCTTTGTTTTTCCCCAACCAAAGCTATGGAAGGTCATTATGAATTGTAAAAGGTCAAAAAACCTCAAATCTGCTCTTCCAAAGACTTGAACCATGCTAAAAAACTGAAAAAATTTCACAAAAATGGTGCCATCGCATAGGGGAGACTGTTAGCTTCGTAGAAATATTGATTTTAAAGTGAATAGAATAAGATAAATATCATTTTATAATTTTTTACTAACAATAGGTCTTTAAGACATTTTTTCTTGTGAATGTTCATGTCTACATTTAAGACTGTAACTTTTGTTTCGCTTATCAAAATGTGATAAAACTTATACCATCCCAAGCGTGGACAAATTCTATACACGTTAAAAATATACATATTTGATTTCGATATTTTTTGATATAGTTATGGCGGGTAAACGGAAAGCACTCCGTTTTCTAAATATTTTCAGACCACTTTCATGGAAAAAATCATAAAAAAAAATATTGCTCAAAAAAATACAAAATAAAATCCATCCCAAGATAGACAACTACATCTAATGTTTCACCAAAGGAAAAAAAAAAAAAACAAGATTTGGTCATCCAAAATGCAGGCAAATGGACTACAATCTTATAAGTTTTTTCAAAAAAAAAAACTAATTCATATAATTTTAAGTGTTTAATATAGCTAAACTTGTCCGTTTTTAAAAAAAATAGTATTTTAGAAACTAGATTCTGAATGCTACGATTCATATTTATATAAATTTTTCTAATTTTGAGTGTGTGTGTATAGCTAATAATCCTTACAAGTTGAGATTTTCACTATTTTTTGCAATATGACGTCCATAGATGACCCTATATTTGTCCATCAACTTCCTGCACTTACCCAAATTTCTACTAGCATCTCAGGTTTCAAGTAGATGTGTTGAGGGAGTGTTGTCGATGGAGTATACATTTGTGTTTCTGCATATGTGTTGTCCTCTTCATCAATTGCATTTAGGATAATGATGTTTTCGGGAACATTTAACAACATTCTTTGATTATGTGCGTCAATGTCTTTGTTCTTGAAAAATAGGTACGGAAATGTTACATCGTTGGGGGGTGGCCATATGTAGTTTTCGTTAATATAATTTAATTCTAGTTGTGTTTGAGATCATGTTCTCATTCTATTGAGGATTTCAACAAATATATGCAACACTAGAAGCAAGCAACAATGTGTTTTTATGATGTATTCACTATGAGGGTCTCCCAAAAAAAGTGTCAGGAAGTTCATTTCCTCAGCATACTTGTCTTTAAATATGCCAAACGATTGTATTCCTTTTGTAGGTGTAATTTTTATCATCTTGTTTTGAAGGTCATGAATAGATGTGGAATCTATAAATGCATGCACCATAGTGTCCATTTCCAATTCATATTTGTCGCTACTACTCGTGTTGCTTTCATCAGTCAAATTTTCTTCTTCTTGACTTGTCGTTTCCGCATTACCAATCACTTGTTTCAAATTGTTTTTTATGTTGACATTATTCATTTTGTATAGTCTTATGTAACATAGTTTCTTTAAAGCATGCATAATTATGTTAGGCGCGGAACCTGCCCTCTTGATATGCATTTTTATATTGCAGCCACCTCTTAAGTGATACAAAAATTCAGTTGTGTTTTCGTTAATGCTTCATGGGAGTTCTTTTTGTATAATTTCAATGTTCGATGGCACGTTTATAATTGCTTTGGTCAGTCCAAGTTGTGGTTTCTTGTATCCTAAATGTTGTATTTGTGAAAACACAGTTCTTAGGGACACATGTCATTCTTTCAAGTTTGCAAGTTGTCCCACATAAGAAAAGGGTGTATTAAAATGGATGCGGTATGGCGGAGCATATTTTGGAAGATCTATCCATGTTTTCAATGCATTATTGCACTTTGTACATATAGTGTTTGCAATAGTTGGTTTAGTGTCTTGTATGAAATTCATATATGCTTGTATTTATTCTTGATTGAAGGTTGACATATTGTATTTAAAATGTAATTGCTTGTAAATTGGGCAAGGATAAGTAGGTGTTTCTTCAATATTTGTCATATATGTTTGTATTGGTGTATTTGTGTGTTCGTTCTTGGTGCGCATGACTCGTTGGTAATTTTTGGACTAATAATTTGGTTTTTTTTTGTAAAGGCATATTCTTGGTAAAACCGGATTTGGGACGTTGTATTGGATTTGATTTTTTCTAAGGTGGTGGTTCACGTATAATATGGTTGGTTTATTTTGGTTTCGTATAATGTGTTTTATTTTTCGAATGTTTATTGTTGGTCGCTTAGTGGAATCCATGTTATTTTAGATATTTGTTTTGTGCGTAAAGATTTTTTTTTTTTTTTGCATTCACCTAGCGGATCATAGTGAACATGATTTTTTATTTGTGTCAAAGCGCATAATGTTATATGTTGATGATGGTTGCACACAATTGGATTACATATTAGGAATGTGATTTTTTTGTGAATTCCATATCCATATTTCTACATTAAGAAATGTGGACAACCATTCCAAGAATAAATTATTCCCCTCAATATTGCCCACTCGATAAGGCAGGGGCAATTTCACTATATATGCTTACTAATTGGAAAAAAAAATCTACATTTTTTTATCAAATTGTAATCTAAATAAGTATGCAGCCATGTAAGCACCTTTGTGTTTCTTGACACAATCACATTGCAAAGAGAGTGTGTTAAATATATCCTTATTCATTGCACATCAAACTCCTTATGCGACAATTCACAAACCGAAGCAAATAGGCTATCGCCACAATCAAATGTACGCGTATTTATTCTATATAGTCCATGTACGTGTATTGTAGGTAGGATGCATTGCCAATATACTTCAAGGTTGTTGCCAATTTTTTGATAGGATAGGACTTGAAAGTGGAGTATCAGTGTGGTGGTGTTTTTTGCAAAATAAAGGTTTGTAATGCCCGAATATTGGATTGTTGTCGTTGAATAAAATGGAATATGGAATAACGTTTAGTTATTGATTGAATTAAAGGTACTTAGTTCTTATTGTCAATGACCAAACAATGTATTTCTATGTTTAGCCATTGTGATAGATAATTTATATAGAAATTGTCACCCCAAAACCCATGCTCTAGCTCAATTGATTCTTTTGATGTTGAGAGTCACATTTTTCGGAAATATGTGTCAATTTCATTTACACCATGCAATTTGAACAAATCCTTTGTATCTAGTTCAAGTTGGTATGATTGAAGCGCATTTGGGTCATTATTTTCTAAGAAAATCAAAAAATGGTCAGTAAATCCATTCCTTAATTCTAAATATGTGTATCGAAAATGGAGTAGCACTTGAAATGTGTCAAATAGGAAATCCCTGATTCTATAGTAGTATGATTGAGCTCGAAGAAAATCATGTTTTACTAGAGTGTCATCGATTGTATTATAGTACGGTCTATCTATTTTTTGGTATTATTCTATGATTATAGTTTCTGGACATGGTTGATTGCAGTTTATTTTGTGATTATCTATTCAGAATTTTACACTTTTAAATGCCACAAAAAAATGCAAAGTCATAAAATATTCATCTCCATACACACATTTTTTTATGCACCTTTTGTTGAGTGCTATAATATTTGAATTTGTTTTTTGTTCCTTTACCAGAGGTACCTACACAATGCAAAAGACAACATTAATTTTACAACAATATTCTTGAAAACTATGTTTTTTCCAATGTATATGAATTTTAAAATTTGTGAAACAAAACATGCCACCAATAACAGGAAATGTTGCAATTAGAAATGTGATGACTCAATTTTTATTACAATTATGGGCAGTAAAAGTATCAATTAAGACCCATAACTATGATGGAATAAGCGCATAATATTATTAAGAAGGTGTTGAAGAGTTAGACGTCTAAGGAAAAGGCTACTAAGAGTTAGACTCATTGATCTGGTCTTTTGCAATGTAGTTTTTCCTTTGAGGCAACTATCATTGATGTTGGTAACCAAATAAATTGTTCAATGTTGAGAAAAATAGTTTATTTTTTTATTTTGCACATGTGTGGAATATTTTTCCATAACACTTATACCCTTTCCTCTCAGAGAATACAAGGATTTATTATATTGAGGCCTAGCGTTTTTTTGGTATTGCGATTTTTTTTTAATTACATTCAAGCGATTATATATAATCATATCCGTATTGCTCTATTGCTTTGAATGATACTGATTTAAAATTGCTTATTAGCTTCCCTTGAAACATATTCATATTCACTTTTTTTGCTTCTATGTATGCTCTCTAGTTTTCACTGAGAATATTAGAATAAGACCAGTCTGAATTTTGATTACAGGATTTTGTCACACATCCAACCTAGTTTTTGTCTACGATATTTCTTTGCCTATTTGAAAACAATGTATTCATGCTTGTGATGAAATCCTATGCAAAACAATCATTATGCACTCCAAATTTGTCTATTTTTCTTTTCAATATGCCTTACTTTATTGAGCGAAATCTCATCCAAAAGGTCTTCCAAATTTTTCTGTTGTGTTTTTCAATATGCTTAGATTAAGATAGATAACCTAAGTTCATAGCTAAATGCATTGTGATATAACATATGAGAAGAGATATTTGTGAAATCCTTGCATTTAACAAAAGGAATAAACATGCAACAAATACAGGCCAGACCATTCATTTTTTTGGGTATCACTATCACCCTATCACATTAGGTGAACTGTAGAGAACAAGTTGAATAGAAGAGCCAAGGAAGTTGGCATAAAATGTAGAGAATGATATGATCACAGGAATAACTACTAACATTTAAGAATCATTGTTAGTTTCCACCTATACGTAGTTGTTGGGAATTAAGAATCATCTTCACCTATTCAAATGGAGAGGAATTCGAGAGGTTATCAAAGTTGGCCCAAATAAAATTGGGAAAAATTATAGAATGTAATGCTTTGGTTATTTTCATTCTATTGTGAGTGGTCTAGTATTACGATTTCTAATTCATTGAATTACCCTCGTTGGTACCATCTTTTCCTTATTTCCATGGATATTTGTTGATTTATTTCTCTCTCGTCTTCATCCAAATTTTTCGAATGATTTTTTTTTTCATTAAAATTTCCAAAGAAGAAAAATATGCAAGTCTCTAAAACATGCATACAAATATTCATGAAGCAAACTGCCAAAGAAAAAAAATGGTAGCTCTAGAGTCTTGAACATATTTATCAAATATAATGGAGAATAAAAATCATTGTGCTATAAAACCTAATTTCGCTAGCTGTGGAAAATAATATTCATGAAAAATATTGTCAAGAAAAAAATGTTAGCCTACACTTGCACAACATGTATGCCTAGGACAATAGCACATAACTATACAGAAAAGAACTTGGAAACATAAATTTAGTACCATTTCACTGATAAAATATCAAGAAAACAATGAAAATAAATAATAAAAATGGAAATAGTTCAGAAGAATAGTGAGGAGGCTTACACTCATACATATACTATCAAGAATCCAAATACCAAAAGAAGTCTTGGAAAGGCCTATAAAATTGTCTCGTATCTTCCTGCAACCATGCAGGACTTGTCGATGAAGGTTGGAAATTAAATCTAACCTATGTGTCATTTTTTGGGCCCTTAAATGATAATCCAATCATTGAAATTATGGACAAATGGTATTAACGAGAATTTTTAGGAAAATAACAATAAATCACCTAAAGTGGCAGACGATACCCTGACCCTCAAATTTGTCATACTACCAATAGACAACAAAATTTTCTATCTGTGATATGCACATCAAATTTGATCGATGGAATCATATTATATAAGGTAGATTAGATTATATTACATTTTAATAGTATTAATTAACAAGCGCTAAATATGCTCTATGATAAGCATTATGCATGCGTTGGAATATAGTTTCATCAATGTTAACGATAAAATAATTTAATATTTATGGGGGAAAAGGAATAAAAAAAATTCCTTAAATAAATGACTTCTCCTTTAGGATGGAAGAAAAATTTTCCATGTGGCACATTAATTTGCCACTAGGCGTATGCACAAAGATAGGAGGCCAAAAGTGGACACAAATCCATTTTTTGGCCATTTTGGCCATAAATTGATCATTTTATGGTTTGGTCCGCATTATAACGTGAAAAAGGGATAATCTAGGTTGTGTTATAATTCAATCGCATTACGTCTCGGGTTTACCAAGCCGAAACGCACTTGTGTTATAATGGATAGCGTTATAATGCCCTCACGCTTATGGTTTTCTGTGTTTTTCCACATTATCCCTCCCAAATGGACATATTTCGCATCGGAAATAGGAATACACTCACATTTCATATTTTTGGGGTTTGGAATATGCAATCCAAAGGCTTGGATGTCCAAACTAGAGGTTTGGACTGTGTATTGCGTGATTAAAACTATGTTTCACATAAAAACATCAAAATTTCACGTATGCACCCCAATATCTCGTGCATTAAAACATAATATTTAAAAAACAAACTATACAACGATGTCAAGCTCATTTTTACCTTGATGACGACATAATTCTTTCTAAAATCTTATTAGTTTAAGGATTTCATCCATAATTGCTTTTACTAGTGCCTTGTTTTCCTTGCAAAAACCTATGCGTATGTTTTGGTGCACAATTTACAATTTTTTCATCCAAATTAAAAAATATGAGGTTTTTTCTAAACTCCATTCTAACACAACACTCAAAAAAAACTAAAAAATAACTTTTTTCCTCAAAGTTATCAGGGTGCACCCACAAATATTTTCTTTTCGGGATATGTGCACTTTGAAAATTAATAAAAAATTATCTATTCATCTAAAAATTATGAAAATATAGTGGGACCTTGTACATGGTCTTAGCTAACTTTATACCAAACGTATTTGAAAAAAAAATTATACAACTCAAAAAATGCGGGGCGTGCACACACAATAGGTTCTTATCTTTTTTACACAAAAATAGACATATTTTGTGTGCGCACAACATTTGAGCCTCTTAATCTCAACAATTTTTTTAAAAAAATAGTAGTTTATAAACTATATTATGAGCTCTACGGTACTTATTCTTATCACTTTGTCAAATTTTGGGCATAGGCATGCCAAATTATTTGATGAAGTTCAAGTTTCGCTGATTTTAGGAAAAAGGTGTCCCTTTTTACCCCCTTTTGGCCCCCAATCTTTGTGCACTTACCCCACTTATTATATGTCATTAATTTTTTTGAAAATATGAACGAAGAAAAAATTTATTTGGAAAAAAATCCAAGAATAAGTAGAAATTGAGAAATATTTATGAAAACTTTAGAGTTAATGATAAAAGAAAAAAAAAATCAATATAAATGATTGATTACAAGTTCAATAGCTAATATAAAAATGATTCCTATAGTTACCCTGCCTACATTAGGGGACTAATAATGATTTAAATAACTGTAGACTGGAATAAATGAATGAGATAATAAATCATATGCTAAGATAATACTTTGAAATCTTCATGAATGCCTAACCGTCATGTTTTGAGGATATTCATTTTGCCATATGTTACCTCGAGTCTTCCTTCTCCAAATAACACAATACCCATAGATCATGGATGCATAAAAAAACACAAGCATTTAATGTTTAATCCACGTGTTGGATGGGAACTCAAGTCTGTTGAACTCAATGATTTTTATATATGAATGGAATAACACGTGGACAACCTTACAAATTTCCAGCTTCCACAAATAATCACAACTAGAGCGACCTTGTAACTTGATCCAAATAATATGCTACTACACATTGAATAGTTCAATGTAAAAAAAAAACATATGTGAAACTTGTTGTTGGAGATCAATATATTTGAGGGGATGCATAACTGAGAAATATTGGTTAAACAAAAATCCTTTCCACACTTAGATACCTCAATTTCTCTACAAAATGCCTTGTTCCATCTAATGAGTGCGTTAATTGACTTATTATATATCATTTATATGGTTATTGGTTTGTCCCTAAACATGTTAATTAGTGCATGGGGATGTTCTATATAGTTATATCCTAAGTAAGGTTGATGCATTTATCTTCTTTTTACTTCATGTGAACTCGTGACTGTAGAAATTCCTAATAACTTCTTATGTGAGTAATGTGATGACGTGTGCAGGATAATAATGAGCATTTGATGCCAATTATGGGAAGTTGTAATCAAGAAGTATGATTATTTTTCCATCATGTTGTCATGGAGGATTCTCCCATAACAAGCCTACAAACAAAAATCTTGTTTTCAGCTATATCATAGGATTTCAATGAGCTTTAATGAGGTTGTTATTGCTTGAATTTGGTGCCTATAATCATGGTACATTTTGTAACTAATTGTGTCTATAAAGACACATTCTTGAAGAAAATTTAGTAATTAGTTGATGATAGTAATTTACAGTACAATTTTATATCAGTTAGCGTCTACTTCTAGTCTCATATTGAATATGTTTTGGAACTCTTTTGAATCAATATAGTCGATGCAGTTTTGAATATTTTCCGGTGTTAAAAGTACCTCAATCCCAAGGGAGAGAAAGGGACAACTCAACCAAGGCGATTAGAGGATTGATGTTTCATGCATGCTCATTATTTCTGATGAGTTCAAGTTTCAATGCTTTTATTTGAATGCTTATCTGAATGTATTTGTTTATTTCCTTTGTTATTATATTTCCTACTACTATTTCAACATTATGTGTTATTTCAATTCCGCTATTTCAATTTGGTGTGTGTATTTCAAGTCGGTGTGTGCATTTTAAATTTAGTTAAAGTATTTCCTTTAAACACATTTTTATCACAACAACATTGTTTCAGTATTTTAGCATTGCATTTCTGTAGATTAGAGGAGAGAGAAGGGGAACCGCACCAATCAAAACCCCCCCAAAAGGAACCACCAAAACAACTGAGTTGCATAAGACTTCATTGCATACAGCCTAGGACACACAATCCCTAGTTTTATAATGACACTGACAGTTGAATCTATTGGTTAAATGATTGGAGAATACAATGAACCATCACCAGCATCAGACCCGACGTCTTAATTGGTTGCAAGCTCAATGCGACCAATGCATGAAAATTTTCATTCTTTGGATCAGAAATGTCAACATCTGAAGACTAAACTGTAGGATGCACATATTTTCTCCTCAAGAATATGTAGTGCTTAACAAGTACCCGTGGATCAAGATTTGGACACATACATAAGTCTACAAAGAGCATTACCCAACCATACAAATTCAAAAAAGAATGTATAAAACATATATGGAGTCAGGAACTGCCATTCTCCATTAAGTAAAACATGAATTAAAACTCAATCAAACCCTCTCCATCCACATGGTGGATACAAATGAATGCTCCAGACCAGGTGGACTATAACTCCTATACAACTTCAAGATCTCACAAAGAATAACTTTAACGTGGGGATAAAAATTAATATCGATCAACTACACTACCTCAACCATTTAGAACACATAAATTAATGTACAATGAAATTTCATCAATGGGGCAATAACTAAGTGACGTGCCCCTCAGATCACTAAAAACAGTTTCTTTCCATCACAAAAATTCCACCTACTCTGATACCAAATAATAGTGTAGTAGAAAATTAAACACAAAATAATATTCTTATTTAAAGCATATCTTGTAAAATCAATACATATGCTATTAATTTCCGAGAAAATAGGATCTAATAACCCAAGATAGTCACAGGTGATAAAAAAAATAACAAATAACAAATTATAACCCATTTAAATGAGTATATTAGTATAACTTACTAACCACCTATTAATATTTTCTCACAGTAAGTAATATTCACCCAATGTAAATACTAATTTTCCTAACAATTCAAATCCATATTTAATTAATGGAATTTCATTAATCAATAGATGAAGGGGAAGCTTATTATTTTAAAAGGGGTTGTTAATTATCAATAGGAAGAGGAATTTAATTAACGAAAGGTCGTTAATTAGTATCTGAAGGATAATTTTCATTTAATAAGGGTTGTTAATTAATGAATGAAGGAGGATGTTAATATGATTAGTGCAATTTATGATTAAATCAACAAAAGAAATCTTAGGTGTCTATAAACAATATTTCAATAGATTACAATTTTCTCATATTCTTCTAGACAATAACATGTTTCTTATACATGTTGGGATCAAATTTCAGCATTCAGAGTAGGATCTACTACTTTTTTATATAAATTGTGGGGATTTTACACGTGATTCATTCCTTTTTAGCATTGCATAACTTGAGAAAAGTTCACTATGGGATATGGGGCATGAACCTTCATCTCCTTTTACTATATTCATCATTGCACATCTGATACTCATAGGTACATCACATGGTAGTGACATGAGATAAGTCATCCCCTTTTGAATTTATGTTATTTTTCAATTATACCTAGATCCATCTATAGTGGTTTCGTCCATGGTAAGAATAATTTTATGGTGATTATAAATCCTTGTAACACGTTATAACTCTTTCTAAGAGGATGTTTAGGTGACTAGAAATCCCTATGACAATGATCTTTATTCTGAAAGGTTCTTGGGATGACTAGAAAGTCTTGCAACACCTTTCCTTTTGGTGTTAGGTCAAGTTATACCAAGTCCTCTACATATATTGCATTTCTTTCTACAAAATTGTAGAATGATCACCCCCAATCATTTAGTAGCTAAATTCCAATCCAAATCTCCAAACAAAACAAGATTTGAGAGTTTCTCATTCGACATAAAAATAGGTGTACTCCTTCCATGATTCTATCTCTCTTTCTACATACAAATTCAATTTTTTAGTTACAAATATATTTTTTTGACTCTGTGTTACAATTCAATTATTTTATGGACATTGATTACACTTTGTGTTGCAAAGTTTCATCATGAAATGTGTAAACATTCTAACAAAATAAACAAATTCAAGAGAAGAAACAGTGTTTGTACATGTTATGGATGTTTTCCTTTAAACATGTAATTTCCATTTCATTTTTAAAGGGGAGAAATTTATGCACCTATTTGTGTCAATTTATCACCTGGAAACATTAGAATATTGGCTTTGCACCTAAAACATGACTTGTGCACACATTCCAAGCCTGGGTGACTTATCTTTATGTATCTTGCAAGACTTAATTCTCTATTCACACTACTTAGTCTCCCAAATAACTAAATGCATTAGTCCACAATAGTGTAATCCTAATAGGAATGATTTCCTAAAATTTGTAGGATTCCATAAACTGATTCGTCTAATGGATGTCCAAATCTGATGGTTTAATCCCTAGCCACCCAATAGACACTTTCTCCAATTTGGTATATTTTCATTTTTGTTTCATATCCCATAGGTTGGCCTTAATATGAAATTGAACCTTTGAATGCCTATAAAATCAAGTCTAACTGACCTAACACTTTCAAGAGCATATTTACAAAATACATTCCCAAAGCACTTCAATCCCTCCCAAACCTATTAAAGTAACAAAACAACCTAGGAGTAGCCCTTAAGTAGGTCTAAAGCACTCCTAACTAGATTTAAAATTCAATATTCCCATTCTAGATACCTTTAAATTAAAGCCAATATTGAGCATGACAAAGTATTATTTCTCATTATTAAGTGATCAAACTGCCAAATTAGTTTCGTCTATATAGAGATCACACGTTAGGAGAAGAAATCCACATTGTTCGAGGCCTATTTGAAGATTATTACCAATTTAGGTGTTACATGGATTGCACTTCAACCCAAACACTAACCTTTAAGTAGTGTTCTCATACTTATTAAATTAGGGTTTAAAGTTGTTTTACATCATACTAAGAGTTTTATAAATGTGTGACACCTATGGTTTAAGAGTGAAGGTCACCATAGTTAGTTGTAGACACACAAAAAATTACAAAATGCTAGTGCATCGCCTTACAAAACCATTTGAAACTTCAATACCTATTGGACGGTTTCATACCTTTTTATTTTTACACTCTAGTTCAAGAAATCAAGCACTTCCAAGTCATTTCTAGTCTTTATAGTTACTCTGCACTGTTAATTTACCCTCTTACCTCTATAATCATCTAAGTGCATATACTTCTTTTTGTTTTAGCAATTATTTCCATGTTTGATCTTTAGAATTGCTAATTAAAGTATATTTTGATTTGTGTATTTATGTTTATTGATTGTTATGAATATACAAACCCATTATTAACCCTTTAACCCTTGGTTGATAAGAAAACCTTTCCTGACATCTTAATTATTCATTTTTAGAGTTAAATCACATAGAAACCAGTTATAATCCTGACTTAGAGATGTTTGAGATTTAAACTAGCATGAATGACATGAGATGTGATTGGGCCACTATTGATTCCAATTTTTTTGTTCCTCATTGTCAAACCTACAAGACTATATAGGCGTACCCATTAGGTCAAACTTTCCATCAATCATCTTTAGAAAACAAAAAATTCTTATAAAGTGTCTTAATTAATGGTAGTGGCCATCCTAAACCAATAGGGACAATATTGTATGTTTTATAACCTGTCATCCTTGACTACACTGAACACTATACATCTACAGGGACATTACCATTTCCTGAGATGCCTTTTCTATCCTACACAACCAATTTCATACAATTTGAGAATAAAAAATATATCATAACTCAAGCTCTCGTCCTCTACACATCATATTCAAACTAATATTCCTTAGGTCCATCATAAAATTTGATCACATATATTAGATGAATGGGATCTAATCAAGGAGATCTCAATCCTTCCAAGTCAATTTCATTTTTTTAAAATTAATCTAATCTCCTCCTTAACATTTAAATAAACTCATGACATCACTTTTTGAAGTGAATATCCTCCCACCACCAATGTTGGGGAAATATTCCCCCTTCTATGCTTCAAATTAGAGTATACTTCAACAATGTTAAGAGATTTATATCCATGACAATATTACTACCAATCAAAATTTATTAATTCACCAATCAATTTTATGATATCGGATGGGATTCTCTTCTAGCAGACGATTCCTCTCTTCATATTTATCAATATAAGGAACATGCAAGTCAAAAAAGCTCTCATCGACAAGGGTTCGAGAACATGTGTATCTTCTTTGGAATTCATCAAATTCTTAAGCTATTTAATTGACAACTTAAAATCTACCCATATCAAGTGTCAATCATATGGCTTAAGGAAAATCTTTCCCATTAGCTCCATTTGGTTACCTATTACTCTACCTTCTTGTCCCGTTCGAGTGCAAGTTATGATCTTAAACTTTCCTCCTTCATATAACATCCTTTTTGGCCAACTATTGATACTGACACGGTCAGGGTACGTTCCAAATAACTTCATTACTTCAAAGAGTTTGATAACATCTCCACAAAATTTGTTTTTTTGCATGTCCTACAAACATGACATTCCATGAGACCACATCTCTTTGAAGCATTTTTTCAAATAGTTCAAATGTTTCCACATTTTACAAACATATTTCCCATCACACCTGCAACTACACCATCTAATAAAATTATCGTCCCATCGTGCATTATTGGATGTTGACACCTTGTTTCAAATATCCTATTTTAGAAGGTTTGTAGGCTCTGTATATAATATTTAAGGAAACATGAACATGTTGAAATTTGAATAATTTTGTAGCAACACAACGTTTATCTATCCCCACCCACACCCTCGAGGAAATACCTTATGTACCATTTATTAATTATCAATTCTTTAACTATTATGTTTATTCCCTTCAAGGCTATAGTAGACACTCCGAGATTGTTAAGAACATCCTGCCTAACCTCCTCAACTGAAAAGATAAATTATCATGACAAGATCAACATCTAGAACAAGACTTTTAACCTTCCCAATTTGATAATTGATTATTTTCCCCTTCTCTTTAACCTCATTAACACAAGAAGGTGATATATGTAATTCCCATCACTATGTTCTCTTCTTCACCCTTTATAAAGGAGATTCCTACTTCACCATCTAGGTAAGTTTTCATTGAAATCCTTAACATCTATATCACTACACATAAGTATGATGATTATCTTTCACTTTTTTTTGTTATGCCCAAGCTAAGAATGTGGAGGTCCTTTAATACTAGAATTTGTTACTCTTGTCTCAACACCTATGACTTTGTATCATACCCAGAATCCCTATGATAATTTTTTAACAACAACATTAAAACCATTCATCTCACATCTCCTTCGGCTCCCAAGGACAAAGAATTTAAGACCGAATAAGATGATCTGATGTGGGATGATCCTGTTATTCTATCTCATCCCTAGGAAAAACCAACTCAAGTTCAGCCTCATGACTTACTTCCATCGAGAAAATTAGATTCCAAACCACCATCCACATTGGATCTTCTGAATATCTCATACATTATCAATCATCCTTGCAACTTGGTGCCTAATTCACAACACACATTATATTCTTTGATTAGGTCTACTTCCCCAAATTTTCTCTAATTTTCCTCTACAACTACACATAAACCCCCTACCACTATAAACACATAATCCTCCAATGATTTTATGTCATACTGCACATGGCATGATGCATCGAGGCATGATGTAAAGGATTTTTGATATTATCAATGACACATGAAGAAGATATAAGATGACATTTGAGATTAAAAAAGCAATGACTTATTTATCGAGCTACCACTTGTAATGAAGCTATAAATCCCTAGAAATACCAAGCAACCACTTGGTTTATAATAATTTTGACCATTTACAAACACAAGTTACTTGACTCAACAAATATGGTCACTAGATCAGCTCCTCTCTTTCTCTCTCTCACCGCTTTACATAGTGAAATTCCCACACACACTATGCTCTCTTGCTTTCACTCAAATTGAAAATCTATCAGCATATACAAACATAATTTACTGTACACAAAACACTCTTAAGGAATCACCTAATTCAAAGTTTGATCTCTGTTGCACCTTGATCTTCCATGACTACTCCTATCTATGATTTGTCAATTTTTGGCTCATCAATTTTGTAACCTCTGTTAGGATAATTAATTATGCATTGTATAATTAATTGTTATTATTTAATTATTTTTTTATATGGTTTTATTAAACCATATTTGTTTTATTATATTCACGTATATAATTTTTATTTTGTTATAACAATTATATCATTATTCATTTGTGCTTCACATATGATATTTTGGAAGCTTTTGTATTCAGGCATATTGTTGCACCTGTGCAACATATTTATTTGTTTGTATATTGTTGTCCAATATGTATAAATATTGCAGCACTCCATTGTAATGGTTGATTAATTTCACATTAATAAAATATACAGGCTTCTGTCCCTATTTTTGAAATTACATTTGGTGTCAGAGCAGGTTGAAGGATATTGGAGGATTGCAGTAGAGTTTGAGGAGCATTGGAGAAGCTTATGCAAGAAAAGGAGACCAGATTTGTTGCCTCTGCAACTTCCCAGCCCCATCCCATGCAATACTGCCATCAAATTCATCAAAACTACCTTTATTCATTGCAATTAAGTTTGAGGAGGATTGAATACACCAAGGAAGAAATTACAAGCTCAAAGGAAGGAAGAAAATTGATCTAAGGTGCCATACACACTCAAAACCACCTTCATTATCACCAAAACCGCTTGTCATTTGTTCTCTTTGCTGGAATTTTTTCTCAAAACTACCTTTCCCAAACCGTCGTTTTCTAAAGAGGTATGATTTTACAGTTTGGAAGTGTTTAATTAAAGTTTGCTCTTTATACATACTTGTTTAGCTTAGCCCCCCAAGTGGCTAGCATAAATTTTGTAAGACACTTCCCATCAAGAGAGGTCAAGGGGTCAAATCCCCCTCCCTCACCCACTACCAAATTTGGCGGGAAATTTAGTGGAACCACTAAATTTAGCAAAAAATTAAAATTTAGTTATAACTAGAGCCAGAGAGATTTGATGAACTAAATTTAGCGAGAAAAACCCTATTTTAGGGAAAAACTTTTTTTTTCTCCGCACTACATATTTTACATTCTGAGCACATTTTTTTCCAAAGGAGGGTTACCTAAAAACTTCATTTTGATCTAGTTTTGTACGTTTTTTTTGCTCAGCAAGCCGTATTAGGCTCCACAGACCACCAGTGCTCGCAAAACAAAAACATTTGCTGCCATTCAATTTTTTCTAAAAAATTTTAATGTAATTACATGCTTGAGTATATTTTACTAATTTGCAGGTTTCCATAGTCAACTGCAAACTTTGTAACTACTTAGGAACTGACAGAATATTGTACTCAAAATCAATAAAAATTAGTTCTGTAACACTCACGAGATCCTAGATCTCATTCACAGTGTTCGATATATACAATGCCTCTGGGAAGTGCTTACGGGTAAAGCCGTTGCAACTACTACTGCACTTAACACCTAATATAGTTGCAACAACATCGTCTGGGCATTGACCATTTAAATCAACATGGAGTAATAAGGTCATAGTGCACACACTATAAGCCATCCCATCTGTTTGTGAATGATTACACGACATAAATCTGGACTAAGAAATTATCCAAGTATATAGCGAAGTTACACATGCATATGAGGATATTTCTTTGAGCCGGTGTCAATAATCGCACAGACCCCTCTCAGTATTGTCTTGGTACCACGTATTGAATTCTTTCCCATACATTAATCCATCTTTCACGTATTGTCAGGTATATAGAAAGGGCGAGCTTCTTCCATGTACCACCAGGTATATCAGAAGGGCGTGTATATAGAAAGGTTCGGTATATCAGACTGACAGTATATAGATTGGGAGACCTTATACCTAGAGTGATAAGAGCCAAACCCTGTCAATGATTTCTGTAAAATGGACACCAATGCCCCAAATTTTTTTCTTCTAGATTCACAACGACTCAGAGGAAACAACTATGTTGCATGGAAGACAAAAATCAAGACACATCTTGAGTTTGAAGAGATCTATCCTACTGTGAATGGTACTCTAACGAGATCAACTACTGATACAACACAACAATGGTAGTTTGATAAAGTAGATCAAAAGGCCAAACTCATCATCTTGTTTGGAGTTTCCGACGATGTGCAACCCCACATTTGAGATGCCAAAATAGCCAAAGAAGCATGGGATAAATTGTACACAATATATGAAGCCAAAAACAAGAATGTTATACTGAATTTTTAGAGTCAGTTACATACACTAAAGTTCAAACAGAATGAGAAAATCAAAGATTTCTTAAGAAGAGTAGTAGAGTTGAGGGCTTCACTTATAGCCCTGGGAGAAGTGGTCTCAAATTATGCTCTTGTTCCCATTGTTATAACAGCACTCCCCTCTTCTTACCGCATTTTTGTTACAACACTAAACATGTCAGATATGACCGTTAGTTTTGATAAATTGGTAAAATTACTACAGCAAGAGGAAGCCATACACAATAAGCATGATGAAGAAGAGCAGGCACTCTCTTCACATCAAAAATGGAAAGGAAAAGGTAAAGGAAAATATAATTCCTATCAAAAATCCCAAAATCAAAATCAAAATCAAGGGGGTAGACAACAGAAGAAGTAATTTCCTATCTGCAAAAGAGGACATGACCTAAAATATTGTTGGTATAATACTTACAAGAAAGGTTCATCCAGTAACTCTGGACATCCACAACAACAATATTTCAAGGGACATTCTAACTACAATCAATGGCAGAAAAATGGGAACTGGAAAAGAAGACCCCATCAGCAAGGAAATATTGTTGAGCAAAAAGAACATTCAGATGATGAAGACTTCTTGTACATTTCTCGATTAAGTGAACCATCCACATCATCTAGTGATGTCTGGTATGTTGATTCGGGAGCCACTCGACACATGACTGACCAAAGAGACTGGTTTATTTCAATTAGGGACACGCCATCAAAAAATCATGTTTCATTGGGAGATGATTCTTCATATACAGTTTAGGGGATTAGGAACATTTCTCTACCCCTTGGTTCACGCAACTGTAGAATTTCAGATGTCTTATATGTCCCTGGGTTGACAAAGAATTTGCTTTCAGTCAGTCAACTCCTTGATCACAATCTAAAAATTGACTTTGATAGTCATTCCAACAAGAAAACGTGTTTGATTTGAGATAAATCACGAGGCTCGAATATAATTGTGAAAGCCTCTAATGTGGGACTCATGTTCCAACTTGGTTTTGTCCACAGAGATGATCAGGCACTTGTGGCTAAGAAATCTACCTCAGCATAGTTGTGGCATCAGAGACTTGGTCATGTAAGTTTCAAGTATCTCGAGACACTTCGCCAACGCAATATGGTACATGGGATACCATCTCTTCAGAAGGATACAGAAAAGTGTCCTCATTGTGTAGCAGGTAAACAACACAGAGCTTCATTCCAGAAGAGTACATATCGAGCTCATGATCAACTTGATCTGGTTCATACCGATATTTTTGGTCTAATCCAACCAAGTCATTCTAGATTTCAGTACTTCATACTATGTGTTGACGACTATTCAAGGAAAATGTGGATTTTTTGTCTTCACAAGAAAATTGAAGCTTTTGAAACTTTCAAGAAGTTCAAAGTATTAGTTGAGAATGAAAATAGTCGTCACATTAGAACTCTCCACTCAGATCGAGGGGGGGAATTCACCAGTAATGAGTTCAAAGACCACCTACAAACTCATGGGATTCGTCGACAAATTCCTCCTCCACACACACCGCAACAGAATGGTGTTGTTGATAGAAGAAATCATACTATCATGGAAATGGTGCAATGTATGATCGATGACTTTGGACTTGCAAAGACATTCTGGGAAGAAGCAACAAAGACAACAATGTATTTGTTGAAAAAAGTGCCCACAGTTGCTCTTGATGGAGTAACACCACAAGAAACATGGTCAAAGCGAAAACCATCTATTGCACACCTTAGAGTATTCAGGTACAAAGCAAGCATGCACATACCCAAGCAGAATAGAAAGAAATTGGACATGAATTCACAGAAACTTGTCTTCATTGGGTACAGTGAAGAGACTCTTGGATACAGATCAATGGATCCTAAGACCAGTAAAGTCTACACCAATAGAGATGTTGAGTTTTTTGAGAAGTAGGAAGTAGAGACTCCTCCTCCAGACTTACTAGATGTAGATTTTTCACCAATTGTAAAAATTAAAGTTGATGTTCCCTTAGAAGATGAAAGTGACGATGGGGATGATGGTGTTGATCACATAGAACCACGACCCATGGGAATAGTTTAGCGTATGCCCAAGTGGTGTACTAGCACATTACGAGATGCAAGAATGGATGCTCCACTAAATACATCCACCCCTGGACCACAGACTCGAAGTAAAGCAAGAGAAGAAGTTAACTTTTCTTTGATGAGTAGAGTTATTGAATCTGATGAGCCCTCTACAATCCAGGAAGCCCTATAGTCAAAATCTTGGAAAGATGCCATGGATTCTGAATATTAATCAGTGATGAAGAATAACACTTGGCAGCTTGTCGATCTTCCACTAGGAAAGAAACCCATTGGATGCAGATGGATATTTAAAACAAAGTACAAAGCATATGGGACATTGGACAAGTAAAAAGAGAGACTGGTAGCAAAGGGGTATGCACAAAAAAAGGCATAGACTATGAGAATACATTTGCTCCCACAGCTAAGATCAAAAAAATCAGAATGATCTTTTCTCTAGCTACACAGTTTGGCTGGAAAGTCCACCAAATGGACGTAAAAAGTGCCTTCCTAAATGAAGATTTACAAGAAGAAATCTACATGACTCAACCTAAGGGATATGTAGTACCTGTTCAAGAAGCAAAGGTATGCAGGCTCAAGAAATCTTTGTATGGCCTTAAACAGCCACCCCGAGCATGGTACATCAAGATTGATGAGCATCTCGTACAACATGGATTTGTTAGAAATCCATACAATCGCAATCTTTACCTTAAAAAAGCAAGGGGGAGAGATTGTGATTGTTTTGTCTATATTGACAATTTAGTCATCACTGGAAGTTCAATGAAGATGATCGATGCAACGAATAAATATCTTAATCGATCGTTTGACATGACAGATCTCAGGATAATGCATTATTGTCTTGGATTGAAAGTATTATAGAAAAAGAATCACATATTTGTTTCTCAGATGAAATATACCAAGACAATGCTCGAGAAATTCAGGATGATGGATTGCACACCAATTGCTACACCTATGGAGAACAGATTGCAATTATCTCATTCAAATCTATCTCTTGAGGTAAATGCCACTCTCTATCGGTAGTTGATTGGGATTCTCATTTACCTGACCTACACTAGACCAGATATCATCTTTGTAGTGAGTTATTTATCCAGGTTTATACAAGAACCCAAAGTTGTTCATTGGAAAGCAACAAGGCACATTTTGAGATATCTCAAAGGATCAGTGGATCTTGGTCTAGAATACAAGAAGAACGACAACTTCTTCTTGACTAGATATTTGGATTCAGATCATGCAGGTAACATTGAAGATAGAAAATCCACTTCTGGATTTGTATTCTTTATGGGATTTGGACCAATATCATGGGGAAGCAAGAAACAACACTTCATTTCTCGCTCTTCCATAGAATCCGAGTATCGTTTTGCAAGAGAAGCTGTTTATGAAGCGATATGGATACGTCGCATACTAGAAGGACTTGGAATACCACAAAACAAACTGACCACCATGTATGTTGACAATGAAGGTGTTCTCAAACTTATTCACAATCCAGTGTTTCATGAAAGAACAAACCAAATTGAGGTAAAATTTCATTTCATACATGAGCATGTGTTGAAGCACAACATCCAGCTTCAATTTTTTCCAACATCTGAATAAAGAGCAAAAAACTTCACGAAGTCACTTGCACGTGATAAGTTCAAGTTATTCAGAGAGTTCCTCTCCTCATCCCTTATACAATGCAAAATTAAGGGGGGAATGTTAGGATAATTAATTATACGACCTATTCTCACACTTCTCTACAGTCTCTTACATTATCATTAAACTTATCACATCAATAAAATTCTTTTACATGAAGGAGGGAATCACTAAAAACAAAACTACCAAAAAATAAACATTATACTGCTGACATTTTCAGTTATGAAATATTTTCCATTCTTGGCCTTTAGCATATAAATCCTTACTTCTCCTTTGATCATGAAGAATCCTATGATATTCCTAATTTAAAATGACATCTTAACCACCTAAAAAACTTTGAATCTCTTATACAACTGACCTTTACAAATTGACTTGTAACTGCCATGTCATTTTTGTCCTTTAGTGCACAAGTGAGATCACCTTTTGTTTTTAGCTCATAAACTTATCCAAATGAGTTAAAACTTGGTTTTCATATATCAAGGGGTCACACAAGCCCAAATAACTCATTCCAATGTCAATAAACTTGACACATCATAAAAAATCAGTAATAATACTCCTAGGTGTTCTCAAATCAGCATCTACAAAATACAATTATGAAGATCATGCTAATTGAAGTGCTTCCACTTACCTTCAAAATACAAAAATATACCAAATTTAATATTGGGAAGTATAATTTCATGAAATAAAATAATTAATATCCAATTAAAATCATATGTCATCCAAAAATACCTTTTCCCAAGACTTTCCTAGTTGGTTCCTAGGTCTCAGAATTTGGTCTGCCAAACTTCAGCTCATTCACACCTCAAAACTCCACATCGTGGGGAAAGTAACCTATAAATGGAAATATATTGGAATATAATAACTCATAAAATATTTTTCATTCTCCAATTCATGTCATAATGCCTTAAAAAACTTAAAACTCAGAGATTAGTTTAGTTGATCTTGAGAGCTCAAGAACTAGTCTTTCATGTAGCATAACCAGACACCTCCAAAACAATTCTCATGGCTTCCTATAATATTGTACAATTCAAAAGAGATGTATATAAATTTTTCAATCACTTGTAACCATAGGTAAAATTGAGAAACATTCACCTTCATACCCATAGGGCAATTTTGGCTTAATCACCTTTAAGTAATAAATGAGCTTTCCAAAATTAAGCATGCACTTCCACACATAATATGACACATAAGAAGGATGATCAAGGAAAGAAACAACATCATTACAATGTAATTCAACATGGTTACCTTCATTCTCCTTCACTAGCTTCTCAAAACAAGCTTCGTTTGTCTGTAAGCTCAAATATGCAACCATTACTCCCATTTCTCCATATTAGTAACCCAAGTGACTTAATGAATTTGAATAAAACATACCCAACATCATAAACCTAAAATTTTAGTAGGGGTTCATTTTTAAGTCTCTAATGTACACTGAAATCTTCACAAAACACCTATTTTCTAGTGGGGCCCATTAAGCATCATGAACTCAAAATATCATGGAAATGTACTCTGAGGAGTCCTATCCATGTTCAAATATATTTAAAAGTAAAAAATTTGCATTAACGCACCTACCAAACTTAACTTTCCAAAACTGGTCCAAATTGGGGTTTGAAGGGTTCACATGCTCACAAAAATGGATGCAACTTCTAAAATACTCAACTAATCGCTGAAAGAATTATTTAGCCATGATTTTATCAAAATTTACTCCATTTTTTATCTCTCATTATTTATCCTAAAAATCATCTACAATTTTGGTTGAACGCTAAGAATTTTGGTGCTCAATTTGCATACCTTAAAAAACCCAATTTCGGGAAAACTTGTACAACTTACAAAATATCCATTCTCAGCTTCTAAAATTTTTCTCACACCTCAAGGACACATCCCTATAACACTTGCAAGTGATAGTTTTCTTTGGTTCATCCTACATCTTTCCATCCCATCTCATCTAGGTTCCCTTTGGTCTCTGATTCTCAGCAGTTGTACTATGTTGACCTATAGAAATTCCCAAAACATCTCAATAATTACATATAAATCCTTGTAAACACCATATATCATATTGCCATGCTCACACCATGTTTGGTTTGTATCATTACACCTTGGGTCAACATTCCACACATGTCTTGTTTGTGGATTGGCTTGCTTCATACTGACTTGATTCAGTCTAATGCACCTAGTTTGTATCTTGTAGATCTTTCTACACCTCATGTACCACCTCATAGTTATCCATATTTTCTTTTCCTACTTTGGTTTGATTGAATTATTGTGTTTTCTTGATTTACTCCATGTACTTGTACTAAGCCAAGGCCTAGAATGACTTGACTTGACTCATACACTTCATGACTAGGCCATGTGGGCATGTTACAAACTCATTTACACCTCTCACTAACCTCATGGACCATGTTTGACTTTCACACCACCTTTAATATACTCAAGCCACACATATGCACTTTTGGAGACCCCTAGATAACCTAGCCATACTCTTAAATCACATATCCCACACACCTAAATCACTTAGCCAACACACCTAGATCACCTAGACCACTTTAATGTCAATGGACTTAGCATCAATGATAACACAAGTGACAGAAACTTCCAAAAAACTCCCCCTTTTTCATTGATGGAAACCATCCTAGAAACATTGATGGAAACCATGAATGCACACACACTTAGTTGACCTCATTTGCATGTTTCTTGGCACACTTCTCCCCCTTTAACATTTATGAAAAAGGTATGCATGGACTTGACCTAGAAACCCGTGACTCATAATGAGAACCAAGCTCATCAAGATAAGATAAAGATAACTTACATGAATATAGCTCCTCCTTGGACTGTGATTTCTCTAATTTGACTCTAAAACAGTACGAGAAGGATTCAAGGACCTGGTTTAGACATCCAATAAGCTCCCCCTGAGATGATAGTCCATCATGTTGGCTCATATGCACTTTCAATACTTATTCCTCTCTTGAGACCATACCAATTTGCACTTAGAAGCACAACTATGTCCATATACCCTGTTTTGTCCTTCTTGAGAGCCCTAGTAGTATTTATGTGTATTGTGTGAGTGCCTACTAGCTATGCTCAACTCCCTTAGGAGTGGAATTTCTCCTCTAATCCATAGTTTGAGCTATAGATCACAATTTTGAATTTATTTCATCAAACACATGTACCAACTTTCCATGTTCTTCTTATATGATTGTACCTTGTCATTTTCTTGGTTGATATGGATGCCCTTGAATCTTTGAATGGTCTTACATCTTATGCCTAGCTCCTTTTGGGTGATGAAAGAAATTTTTGAAAAAAAATTCTTTGCATAATCCTTGAGAAACACCAATATGCATGTGTTGCACCAGACTATATCCATTTGACCGCGAGTGAGTGTTTCAGTGCATTTTGGAAAAACTTGAGCATTTTCTAGGAGCACCCAATCATTCTCTTCTTTCTTCCAATTGCCTTCATATGTTGTTATGCATGTATATCTTCATACAGACACCATCATTCATCCACCTACTCAAGAAGATTCATGTAATTAATTCCCCTTGAATCTGTCTTGAGGATCTTAATCATTTCATTTCTCAAGTTAGAATATGTTAAGCAAGTTCTTCATCTTCCATTTGTCATGTCTACCAAACACTTAAATGAGATACCTTTAAGAGAGATTATAACATCATCTAGGATGACTCTTAAGGAGCTTGAGTAATGGGGTTCTTACCTTAGATGTAAACTATTCTAACTAGATCTTGAGTGACAAGATGCTAGTATACCCCTTGGAAGTTCTTCAATTTTGACGTAATGATTTCAAATTTGGTTCTAATTGTCTTCTAAGTATTCACTTGTCCTCAATCTTCTTGGTTTTTTCTTTAGGATAAGTCTCTTTAGTTGGTCGTCTCATAAGTTTAGACTGTGATAATACTTGGAAAAAATTTCATTGTAACACCTTAAATGGCTTGAAACACCTTTTCGAACTCATTGTAATGCTACTTGACTAAACCTACTCCACTCTTCTCTTAATCACTCCACCTTATGATCTTGGCTTGTTCACCCTACTACTATACAACATAGTATTCTCTAGTTCCTATTGTCATGAATCTCTTGGAGAGGGAATTAGTTTTAGCACCTAGACCCTAGATAATGAGTTAAAGGAAACCCCTAAGATCAAAATGTCAATATTTCTTACCTTATCTCCTACATTTGAGCCTTCAAATGTCTTTTCTTGACAATTTCTAAGCCCTCACTAGACTATCCACATTGTTTTTTACCAATTGTCAAGAATAACTCGAGCTACACTGAAGGATTCAATCTACTTCCTTCGCCAATACTTAGCCAACACCCTTATAGGGATCATTACAAGTTTTCAGGGGGTTTTGGTGGTTTAAATTTGAGAATCAACATTTTGTTTATTAAACCCTAGCTTGGGGGTTTCTCCCACTGTGTGAGCCCGAGAAGGAAAAACTAGTGGTTACTTCACTATTTGGTCACCTCCAACCTTCCTACAAAATTTAAAAGGATGGTACCAACCCTTGTCAACCTTCAAGGTGCATGAGATCTCTTGAACTATATTATTTTCTCCCTTACAATCTTGTTTTCACAGTATTCTGGTATGTGTAAATGCTCAGTAATAGGGCATCTACCCTTTCAAGGAATTTCATCAACTATTGACTCTCCTCCTCCACTGTGGTTGTCTCTTCAAGACCTACACATGCCATCAACTCTTAGCTCAATCCCAATACTAGTTGTGTTCTCATACCTTCTCAGAAAACTCATGTATGCATTGTATTTGATTGGAGGTTCACTGCTACAGGTTCATTGGCTTCTTAAAACTCTAAAACCTCCCTTAATGCCACTTCTTAATCCAATACTCTCTTACAACCATGAAGATAACTAATGCATACATGACACACCCTTGGTTTGTATTCACTCATTCATATGAACTTTCCCCTATACTGTGATATGTTTGGTCAACTAGTTAAATCCTAGGGAATTGCATGCAACTCAGATAATCTATTAACAATAATTAGAAATGAAATAACAATGTCCTCTCACCCTTTTGTGATTTATATGAAAAGGCGCAGATCACTTTCTTCCTTAGATTATATTTGCTAAATGATTCGTATCACTGTTACCAGGCTTCTTGTTGGGGTTTAAACCATATAACAGTGTTGCACAGATGTATAATCAGATAAAGAATACAAGCAATCAATGCAGAAATAACCAGAAGATAAAATAAACAAGAGAAAGATTACACCAGATTTAACGTTGTTCACCCAGTGTGGGCTACGTCCACCAAGAAATGACCAATATTATTATTCAGTGCTTTACAGAGGAAATACAATGAAGATATATTGTCTTACAACACCTCTATGGATGTTCAATGCTCTTTCCTCACTCAGCTACACAATCTTTTTTACCAAGGAAAACATCATACAAACTAACTGTTATCTTCTTACTTTACTTTCCTTACACTCCAAACAATGCATACATGCACGTGAGTCTATTTTAGGAAACCTATATTTTATTTTACAAACAATAAATAAACTTTAAAAGAATTGATTTATTCTAAACTTCGGCCAAAAATAAAAGCGTCGTTACACAAGTGACCGGCGACGGTTACACCCCAACCTAATCTTCTCAACTGGACTGACAATGGTTATGCCTTAACCGACACCGGTTACTGTCAAAACAGTAACATTGTAAAAACAAGTTTCTTGTGAAGCAATTTAGCTCCATACTCAACAATCTCCCACTTGGAGATCAATTGTTGCACTGTACTGTGCATCACCATCCTTGGTTCCTTTTCCTTGGCCCGTTTCTTCCTCTTCAAGTCTTTAAACTCAAAGACCAATAGAAGTGGAGTGAAGCTCCAACTTCTCCCTTACCAATGGCTTTGTTAGCATATCTGTAGGGTTCTCATCCATATGGATTTTCTCTAACTTCAGTTGTCTATCCTCCAACACCTGTCATATGAAGTGATACTTCAACTAAATGTTTTTGTTCTTGAATGAAATGTTGAGTTCTTTTCCAGATGGATCGTGCTCTGACTATCACTGTATAATCTGCTATCCTCTTGCTCCTTACCCAAATCTTTCATGAATTTTCTCATCCATATCATCTCCTTTCTAGCTTCTGTAGATGCAACATACTCTACCTTTGTAGTAGATAAAGCCACAACCTTCTGCAATCTCGAAATACAGCTAACTGCCATACCACCTACTGTGAAAACATATCTAGTAGTGATCCTCTTGTCATCCAAATCTCTAGCCATATCTGAATTAACATAGCCATGTAAAGAAGTATCTGACCCTCCATAACATAACTCCATGTTGGATTACCCTCTCAAATACCTGAGAACCCATTGGACTTCTTTCCAATGTTCTTTACCTAGATTAGCCATAAACTTTCTCACAACTCCCACTTCCTGTGCAATGTTTTGTCTAGTACAAACCATGACATACATAAGACTTCCTAATGTTGAAGCATAGGGAACATGTGCCATGTACTCAACCTCCTCTTGTGATGAAGGATACTGATCTTTGCTCAATTTTAAGTGTCTAGCCATAGGTGTACCAATAGGTTTTGATTTTCGCATGTTAAACCTTTCCAACGCCTTATTGATATAAGCTTCCTGAGACAAATACAACTTCCTATTTTTCCTATCTCTGTGAAATTGCATGCCAAGGATTTTCTTTACAGCTCCCAAATCCTTCATTCCAAATGTGTGAGCTAATCTTTATTTAATCTCACCAATGTCCTGCATGCTAGATCATGTAATCAACATATCATCCACATACAGGAACAAAATATCATAGCTCCCATTTTCAAGATTTTTAAAATAAGCACAATGGTCAGATTTGCATCTCATATAACAATGCTCATGCATAAAACTGTCAAATCTCAAATACCATTGCCTTAGGGCTTGCTTGAGCCCATATAGGCTCTTTTTCAATTTGCATACAAGTTTCTCCTTACCCTTGACTTCATAACCAAGTGGCTGCTGCATATAAATTTCTTCCTCCAAATCACCATGAAGAAAATCCATCTTAACATCAAGCTGTTCTAAATGCAAATATTCTATTACAACCAAACTTAGAATAGTACGAATAGAAGTCATCTTAACTATAGGAGAAAAAATCTCATCAAATTCAATACCTGCTTTCTGTGCAAATCCCTTTACCAAAATTCTTTCCTTGTACCTCTTCATTCCACCCTCTTCTTCCTTGATCCTGTAAACCCATTTGTTCTGCAGTGTTTTCTTACCTGCTGGCAACTTGACTAAATCTCATGTTCTGATTTTGTTCCAAGGATTCCATCTCCTCATCCATGCCATGCTCCCACTACTCATGGGTATCTACCTACATTACTTCTTCAAAGCTTTCTGGTTCACCACTATCAGTCAGTAATAAATAAGAAAGTGAAGGTGAAAATCTCTCTGGAGGTCTACTTACCATTTGTGACCTTCTCACTGAAATATGAGATGTCTGAGGCTCATTCTGTGTCTGTTGCATATTCGTGTCAATTTCTTTCAGTGACTGACATCGGTCACTCCTAACCGACCACGGTTCCTCTGCCTGCTGACCGACGTCAAGTCTGGGACTACCGACACTGGTTTCTGTCACTGTTTTCTCTATTTCTGGTTCTGCCAACTGACACCGGTTAGCCTGACCAGCGGTGGTCTCTGTAGAACTAACGTCGGTGTCTGTGTAATTCTGCTTTAGGTCCGAAAGTTTGTTTTCCTTCAAAATATCCTCAACCTGTTCATGTTTAGGCACCAAAACTTGATCCCTGTACATTCTTTTTTCATTCCAATTAACCTCACGACTCCTAACAATCTTAGAATCTTCTAAATTCCAAAATCGATATCCAAAATCACCAAAGCCATAACCAATGAAAGTACATCTCTTAGACTTAGCATCCAGCTTCTTTCTATTTTCTCTATCAACATGCACAAAAGCTTATGAGCCAAAAACTCTAAGAAAATAATACTTTACCTCATTTCCAGACTAAGCTTCTTCTTGTATTCCACCATCCAGTGTTGTTGAAGGACCACAGTTTATCAAGTATACTGTCGTATCTACTGCTTCTGCCCAAAACTCCAAAGGCAAACTGGCATGTATCCTCATGCTTCTAACACGTTCCATGATTGTTCTGTTCATTCTTTCTGCAACTCCATTCTCCTATGGAGTTCTAGGAACTATTCTTTCTCTTCGTATTCCATTCTCTGAACAATAATCATCAAAAGCCCTACTGCAGTACTCACCACCATTGTCAGATCTAAGGCACTTTAATTTTAAGTTTGTTTCATTTTCTACAAGGGCTTTCTATCTTGTAAAAGTTTCAAAAACATCATATTTACACTTAATACAATATATTCATACCTTCCTTGTGGCATCATCAATGAAAGTCACATAATATTGGGATCCTCCAATAGAAGCTACCTGGGTTGGTCCCCACACATTTGAGTGTACAAGCTTCAATTTATACTCCTTTGCTGACCCAACCTTGAGAATTATCACTCTCTTCTTCTTTCCATATATGCAGTGCTCAAAAAATTCAAGATCTAATTGTTTCAAATCTGACAGCTTACCCTTTGCCTTTAAGATCTGCATTCATTTTTCACTCATATGACCTAGCTGATTATGCCACATGTTTGCATCTGAATCTATAGTAGATAGCATAGAAAAGGAATCAGTAATACAGGTAGACAAATATAAAGTTCCTACCTTCTTTCCTCTTGCCACAACAAGATATCCCTTGGTAACCTTCCAAGAGTTGGCTGTGAATATAACTACGTATCCATATTCACCAAGTTTCCCTGGAGATATTAGATTTCTTTTGAGGCTTGACACATGCCTCACATCTTTTAATACCCATGTATTTCCATTCTACAAATTTAGATAAACATCACCTTTACCAGTAATATTGTATGGTTCATCATCCCCTAAATAAACATGTCCAAAATCACCCTGAACATAATTTCTAAAATAACCCTTATTAGGGGTAGCATAGAAAGAAGCTCTAGAATCTAACACCTAAGATTATAATCTATTATCCAAGGAGATAATAAGGGCATCTTGTCTTTACCTCATTTACAACGTTTTCCTCTTTACCTTTTTCTTTGTCTGATACATTCTCTTTGTTTTCCTTGGACCAATGCTCCTTCTTTACTGTGTCCTCTCTTTCCACAATTCCAGCAAAGTAAATCTCTGTACTTGGATCTAGATCTTCCTTGTCTTCACTTTGATCTCCCATTATTATTGCTCTTGGTTGATCTCTCCTTAGATCTTCCCCTACTTTATACAGTTAAAGTGTTTCCAGATGATGATTCTCTTGAGATTTTCCTGCGTATTTCCTCATTCAGGATTACACTAACCACATCATCAAATATCAAATCTTTAGAAGTAGTTGTCTGTATTACTAACAGCCATTACCGAATTATCCCAACTATCTGGCAAAGATTATAAGAATAAAAGTGTCTTTCACTTCATCATCAAACGGAATTCCTACCAATTTTAATTGATTAACAATAGACCGGAAATCATTCAAATGATTAGACACAGATCCACCGTCTTGCATCTTAGAATTAAACAATTTTTTCATCAAATATACCTTTTCAGAAGCACTAGGAGTTTCATACAAATTTGCTAAAGATTTCATTAACTCTACCGTGGTTTTTGCATCTATAAAATTTGAAGCCATTGATGTTGTCAAGCTCAATCTTATAGATCCCAAAGCCTTTCTGTCAAGAACATTCCATTCTTCATCTGTCATCGAACTTGGCTTTCCTTGCTCATCCAATGGTAAGTATAAATATTTCTGATACAAATAATCCTCCACCTGCATTCTCCATAGTTGATAATTATGACCGTCAAATTTCTCTACTCGGTATTTACTATCTTCTGCCATTGCTCTGCTCCCACTCAATCAGAAAACCCTCTGTGAGTAAATCTTGTCAACACAAAAAACCTCCAAACAAATCTCTGATACAATTTGTTGGGGTTTAAACCATATAACAGTGTTGCATAGATGTATAATCACATAAATCATACAAGCAATCAATGCAGAAATAACCAGAAGATAAAATAAATAAGAGAAAGATTACACCATATTTCACGTGGTTCACCAAGTGTGGGCTATGTCCACCAAGAAACATCCAATATTATTATTCAGTGCTTTACAAAGGAAATACAATGAATATCTATTGTCTTCCAACACCTCTATGGATGTCCAATGCTCTTTCCTCACTCAGCTACACAATCTTTTTCCCCAAGGAAAACATCATACAAACTAATTGCTATCTTCTTACTTAACTTGCCTTACACTCCAAACAATGCATACATGCACATGAGTCTATTTTAGGAAACTTATCTTTGGTTTTACAAATAATAAATCAACTTTAAAACAAGTGATTTATTCTAAACTTCAGCTAAAAATAAAAGTGTCGTTACACAAGTGACCGGTGACGGTTACACCCTGACTGGCGATGGTTACACCCCGACCTAATATGCCCGACCGGACCAATGACGGTTATGCCTTAACTAACGCCAGTTACTATCAAAATAGTAACATTATAAAAACAATTTTATTGTGAATCGATTTAGCTCCGTACTCAACACTTCTCAATCTTCACAACATGCATGAACACTCAAGCAACAAGATCTCACAAAAATGAACACTGTGAAATCTCATCACTTATCACCTACTAACCATAGTATCTTTCTTGTTAATAAATGCACAGATTGCTTCTTTCAGAGACAATGTTTTCTACCACAAGGCTTCATTAGTCACCTAAGACCATTAACATAGGCCCAAGTTCAATTCCCTAAGTTATATTTGGATAGTACAGGCTCTTCATGAATGGTAATCTTAAAAATTTTCCAATATGTTGTAGATAACATTATCTCTAGTCTTGGAGGCTTTTATATGGGAATTAAAGGATATAATCCTTCATTTTACTACTAATTCCCTTCTTATATAGTTCATAACTTCTTATGCATACACATATTTCTTCTCGATGTAGCACTTATAGTATACATGCATTCTAAGGAGACCTGAGTTCTCCTTTTACTAGGTAGATATAGTTACATTTTGAAAAGTAAGGTCTTTATGGTTCTTCATACATGTTACACCATGCATGGATCATCCCCAAACTTTGTCAGTGCCTTCTTTAGATCATTTGATGTAAGAACTCTCACTTATTTCTCTATACTCTGCCTTAAACTCCTTGTAGTCCAAACTCAAGATAAAATCAAGTATAAATTTTGACTCTTGTACCTTCTTGGAGATATAATAATAGATTAAGATACCCACTGTCATGTATTTAATACCTACCAATTCCCAAGCACCAACTCTTTATAGATCACTCCTAGCAATGAATTCTTTCTTATAGATTACTTCTAACTGACTGTGAAACTATGTCTTTCATGTTTGTCAGCTATATATTCATTGTACCTACATGGAATGACCTCAAATCACTTCTAAACCTTCAAATTCCCTTTTCATTCAATTTCTACAAATTTATATCTTTTGAGGTGGTCATACATGTGAGATATGAGAGTTTTGGCTACAAGGCCCTAGTGGAGGGTTTCTAGAAACATGAGAGCTATAAAATGTTATAAATTGCTTCAGAAAATGACTTAGGACTTCATTCCAAGATTAAAACCTATGTGGAGTCATAATCTAACTTTCCTCTTTTATAACCACCTACTGATAATATCTCCTTTATTCCCACCAACACAGTTTGCATGGAAATCATTACACATAATAGGGTATATACAAAATTAACAAGAAATTGAATCAAAATCATAGGCCAAAACTTTTCAAACTTATCCTGATGCCCAATGCTTCTCCTTCTTATGGATGTCTTCAAGAATCATAGTGAAGAAATTCCATGTTCCTTGGATCACTATAACAACATGTACTCATCTGAGGAGTCTGTTGACTCCATGCTTTCTTCCTCGTTCTTGCTCTTGCACCTTGAATTTCTTATGCACTGTTTTAGGGAAGAATTTGTGCCTTCATTTCTTGATTCCAAGTTCACCTTAGGATTTTCCACACCTTTACTATCCTCACATTGACAAACATGACTTCTTCCATTATGACTTGATTCAGGTTGAGCTCACATGACTTGTTTTTCACCTTGGTCTGTCTTGAATCGTCCATCATTATAGCTTTTCCTTTTTATTTCTTGTATTGAGTTTCGATCTCTCTAACTTCATTAGGATTTTCTTTAGAATTTTCTTGAGGTTTGGATTTTTCCACTTCCTTCTTCTTATAAACATATAGCTTAGTTTTGCAATGTTTGGCACAGTGTCCAGGTTTTAGACATTTGAAGAAACTGATATGTTTGTTATTTTTACAGAGATCCATTTGTGCAAGATTAATTCCTAGGCTCTTCCAAGCACCACCTAGCTTCATGACCTCTTTCATGGAAATTGAAACATATCCTATTCTTCTCATACTCAGGTTTGCAATCCCTCCATGGATGTTCTTTGTCTACCTTAAGCCATTTGCATTCTCTAGCCTTGTGACCAAAACCATGACATGAAAAAAATGAACCATAGAACTTACTTGGTGTTCTCCTTACATTGGGTTGTCTGATTATCTTCTTGGGCTCTTTGACTCCTCCATTTTCCTTGGAATGTCCTTGGTGTAGCTTCATTTTTACTTTTCCTTCACATTTGTCCTTTTACTTTTCTTGGTTCAGGTCCTCTTGAAGTGTCTTCATGGCTGAGCTCAGTTTATCACACTCTTCAATTTTGTCCTTGAGATCCTTAGAGATTAGTTTTACTTGTTCCTCAAGCTCCTCTACCTCTTTCTCATGTTCTTTCTCCTTTTGGGATCAACACTTCTTCATGGTGTCTAATTTGACCTTCTTGTTCCATCACCAAGGTTCTCAACTTGGTAACCTCTTCTTCCTTGAGTTTGAGAGATTCTAGCACCTTCTCTGATTGAGAATAATTTTATTTTCATTCTTGAGAATCCTCATTGATCTTGCTTTCTCAATTTCTTCTCAAGAAGGGTGATGTGCTTCTCATAAGCTTTGATGTAGGCTTTCAATTTCTTGTTTTTCTTCCTTGACTTATCTAATTCTTCTAGTGCACTCTCCAACTCATCTTCTAGATTGACCTTTACTTCCTCATCATATGAATCATGCATGGAGATTACTACAACCTCCCATTTCCATCAGCAACCTCTCTTTGTGGGCTTCATCCTGATGCTTCTTGTGAGTTGATCTTGCCATTTTGAGTCTTGAGAATCACCTTCAAGATGTTAGGCTTGTCAAGAAGGACCATGCTCTGATACCAATTGTTAGAATATTTAGGACTGAGAGGGGGGTGAATCATTCCTTACTCAAAATTTTCAACTCTTTTTACAAGCTTATCCAATAGTGCATTCCATGAATTCAACACAACTAAAGTGAGAGCAATAAAACACAAAAGATAGAGAGATGCACACACACAAGGAAACCTCATGTAAGTGGGAAACCCATAAAAATGGGAGAAAACCCACTGAAATAAGAGCTCTATATGGGATAACTATCCCTAGATTACAATGATCTCTTTAGTTGAGCCACCACTCAACAAGGAGCTACAACCCCTGGTTTAGCCTAGCTACCACTAGACAAGGAACTACAATCCCTACTTTCCCAAGCTACAAATCAGACCTATTTAGCAAGATACCACTTGCAAGGAAGATCACAACTCCCTAGAAATACCAAGCAACCACTTGGTTTACAATAATTTTGACCATTTACAAACACAAGTTGCTTAACTCAACAAATATGGTCACTAGATCAGCTCTTCTCTCTTTCTCTCTCTCACCCCTTTACACAATGAAATTCTCACACATACAATGCTCTCTCATTTTCACTCATATTGACACTCTATGATAATATACAAACATAATTTATTTCACACAAAAAACACTCAAGGAATCACCTAATTCAAAGTTTGATCTCTGTTGCACCTTGATCTTCCATGGCTGCTCCTATCTCTGATTTTTCAACCTTTTTTGGATCATAAATTTGCAACCTGAATATGTATGGACAATGTTATCAAATTCTTATTTCACTCTCTTACATGCTATAAACTTCTTACCATCACCAAAATTTCGTTCACATGAAGAGAAAATCACCAAAAACAAAACTGCCAAAAAGTAATCATTACACTACAGACATTTTCAGTTATGAACTCTCTTCCATTATTGGCCTTTAACATGTAACTCCTGACTTCTCCTATGATCATGAAATAATCCTATGATATTCCTGAATTAAAATGACATCTTAACCACCTGAAAAACTTTGAATATCTTACACAACTGACCTTGCAAACTGACTTGTAATTGTCATGTCAGTTTTGTCCTCTAGTGCACAAGTGAGCTCACCTTTTGTTTTTAGCTCCTAAACTTGTCCAATTGAGTTAAAACTTGGTGTTCACATAAAGGGGTCCCAAAAATTCTAAATAACTCATCACATGTCAATAAAATTGACACATCATCAAAAATATAGCAATAATACTCCTAGGTGTTCTCAAATCAGCATCTACAAAATACAATTCTGAAGATCATGCTAATTGAAGTGCTTCCACTTACCTTCAGAAGAAAAAATATATACCAAATTGAATATTGGGAAGTATAATTTCATGAAATAAAAACATTAAGATCCAATTCAAAATCATAGGTCATCCAAAAACACCTTTTCCCAAAACTTCCTAGATGGTTCCTAGGTCTCAGAATTTGGTCTGCCAAACTTGAGTTGATTCACACCTCAAAAATTCACATCATGGGGAAAGTAACCTATAAATGGAAATATATTGGATTATAATAACTCATTAAATAATTTTCATGCTCCAATTCATGTCATAATGCCTTCAAAAACTTGAAACTCAGAGATTGGTCTAGCTGATCTTGAGAGTTCAAAAACTAGTCTTCCATGCAACATGACCAAACACCTCCAAAACACTTCTCATGGATTCCTATCATATTTTAAACTTAAAAATATATGTATATAAATTTTTCAAAGCACTTATAACCATAGGTAAAATGGAGAAACACTCACCTTCATACCCATTCAGACATGCTTCTCAATAGGCCTAATAGGGCAGTTTTGGCTCAATCACCTTTAAGCAAGAAATGACCTTTAAAAACTGAACCATGCACTTCCACACATAATATGACACATAAAAATTATTATCAATGAAAAACAACATCAATTACAATGCAATTCAACATGGTTACCTTCATTCTTCTTCACTAGCTTCTCAAAACAAGCTCCTTTTGTCGGTAAGCTCAAATATGCAACCATTACTCCAATTTTCTCCAAATGAGTAACCCAAGTGACTTCATGAAGTTTAATAAAACATCCCCAACATCATCCACCTCAAATTAGCAGTAGGTTTCCTTTACAAGTTTCTTTTGTACACTGAAATCTTCACAAAACACATGTTTTCTAGTGGGGCCCACCAAGCATCATGAACTCAAACTATCATGGAAATGTACCCTGAGGAGTAATATACATGTTAAAATAGGTTTCCAATAAAAATAGTTTAGTTAAGACACCTACCCAACTCAATTTTCCAAAACTGGTCCAAACTAGGGTTTGGAGGGTTTCAAACATGCTCACAAAAATGGATAGAACTTCTAAAATACTCAACCAATCACTGAAAGACTTTTTGCACCATGATTTTATCCAAATTTAATCCATTTTTTATCTTATGATTTATCCTAAAAATTATCCACAATTTTGGTTGACTGCTAAGAAGTTTGGTGCTCAATTTGCATACCTTGAAAAACCCAATTTTGGAAAACTTGCATAACTTGCAAAATATCCATCCTCAACTTCTGATTTTTTCTCACACCTCAAGGACACATCCCTCTAACATCTCCAAGTGATATTTTTCTCTGGTTTATCTTGAATATTTCCATCCCATCTCATCTAGGTGCCCTTTGGTCTCTGATTCTCAGTAGTTGTACTATGCTGACCTGTAGAAGTGCCCAAAACATCTCAATAATTACCTATGAAGCCTTTACACACCATATATCATCATTCCATTCTCACACCATGTTTGGTTTTCATCATCACACCTTGGGTCAACATTTCACACCTTGCTTGCTTGTGGATTGGCTTAAGAAAGCTCCATACTGACTTGTTTCAGTCTCATGCACCTAGTTCATCTCTTGTATAGCTCTTTCTACACCTTCATGTGCCACCTCATAGTGATCCAAATTTTCTTTCCCTACTTTGGTTTGAGTGAATTCTCATGTTTTCTTGATTTACACCATGTACTTGCACTAGGCCAAGGCCTAGAATGACTTGACTTGACCCATACACTTCATGACTAGGCCATGTGGGCATGTTACAGACTCATTTACACCTCTCACTCACCTCAAGGACCATGTTTGACCTTCATACCACCTTTAAGAAACTCAAGCCACACATATACACCTTTGGATACCCCTAGATCACCTAGCCATACTCCTTAATAACCTAGCCCACACACCTAGATCATCACCTAGACCAACTTTGAAATCAATGACAACACAAGTGACACACAATTCCAACAGTTCAATCCCTTTGTTCCCTTTTATGGATATTGTTGGTAGTTCACCATGAGTTTATACCTCCTTACATCCTACTATCTTATCCCAAATTATTATTTATCTTATGAAACTAGAACTCTTCACATATATTTCTAAGTATGATTTTTTTTCAATGGGCCTTCCTCATGAATATATCATGTTGCATCCTCACCATCTTCTGAAAAAAATATAGTGCAAACATTGATTTGAAATCTTATTCATTTCTATGCTTCCTTGATTATCACATAGTATGTGTTATTTTCTCATTTCATAGATTATATTTGATGTTTATTATCATCCTTGTTTATCATATCCTATGTTTTCTTTTTCCATTTCATGGATTGTATTTAATGTTTACTATCATCCTTTTATCATATCTTAGATTTTAATTGATATTTATTACAACTTTACTATCATATCTTTTAATTAATTTGATTACTTTCTTATAATTTATAAGGTATCTTATAATCTTTGTCATACCTTTTATCTTCTTTGATTTCTTTGTTATATTGTAATAGGTGCCTTATAATCTTTTATTGTATTTTTTTTATTTCTTTGATGGCTTTTTTAGATTTGATTAGATACCATTTTATGTAACTTACTAGCACATCTTTCATTTTTTAGATCATTCTATCTATTTCATCAATTTTTTATTTTTATCCTTTTCCTTTTCATGTTTAGTCATTGATATCATCACATTTTTGCAATAAATAGAAATGAAGACAGGTAAAATATACAATCATAAATCCAACCAATAAAATCACATATGCTATGTACAAATGAGTAAAAAATGATACATACGCACATACATACCATATGTATGTATATATCTATATACATACACAGACATTATGTTTCTAAAAACATAGTACTTCATACATCACATATACAATCCTCTCCCACCCATACATATGAGTTGATGGAGTATGATTACCTATTTGTATAGAGTCAACTAAGGATGATTCCCTAGACTAGGTTCCTATAGCCTTTCCCTCTACTAAAGTCATTCGAATATATGGTGCCAATAGGGCCCCCCTCCTACCTCTATATCTATAGGCTATGGTCATCCACCTTGATGGGAGATGCAATTTGGTTATGGTCTATGTATCTCACTATTGTTTTTCAACAATAATTGTGTGGTTATCAAATAGTCTCCTGGACTTCTCTATAACCAAGGCCATTTATGACTTCCCTGACATCTTTATTAAGGCCCCCATATCACCCTACTTCGTGGCTATAGTATTATCTCTCCTAATTACCTAAACACTCCGACATACTCCACCGTAGATGGCGCTACTAGATCCAACATCAAATTAATTTCTTTCCTTTAGAGAAATCCATCTAACATCTCTAATGCTATCATTCTACGAGAACTCACCAATCAACTGTTGGATTTGCTACAAAAAATCCCACATTAACAACCATTACAACACATACAAAATCTAATATACAATAATATTACTTCCTATCATGCATCTCTACCATAGGAAAAGAAATATGTTAACACAATCCTAGTATAATCATACCTCAATGTCTTGGATGGTCCTCTACGAACATCCCATCTACCCACCCACCTAACATGACATCATCACCATTGTCTTACTACCTCAAAAAAATTAAATTTTTTCATCTCTCTCTCTCTCCTCTCAACCATCATTAGTGGCTTCATCTATGCTTTTGCTCCTCTTTTTGGATATATAAGTAAAATATCATAAATCTTGACCCTTATCTATGAGAAATACCCAACACCTAATCTCCATAGTCTCCAATCCTGATGCATGTAACTAGGCCACCCATGATCCATTTGAACTAGGGAATTTGTATATGTTAGGGCATACTACCCAATATTTCTCTCTATAACCTGCATGTGTTTCTCTCTTTTTGCCTCTACATCCAAATTCCTCTTCTTGTGTCCCTATCTTCGTGGTTGTCATCATTTCCTCCATGGTCTCAATAGTAGCACCATGAGCTATAGCCCTTGTCTACCTCTTCCCCTCGACTCTTTAGCATGACCAGATAGTATGTTGTAAGCTACAATTCGACTATGGGTTGGGGAAAACCAAACTACTTTGGTATCCTGTCCGTTGAGTACCACTCTACCCACCAAAAATAATACAATGTTAGCTCCATAATTCCATATGGAACTAATGTCGTTGTCCATGACTACCACCTACACTAAGTGACCACATATAGTCTTAATATCATCTAATCCTATTATTCCATCTGTAAGTGTTGGTTTCCTACTTGAGCCCTGTTAGTTGGATTCTTCTCCCCTGATAAAAGTCTAGGTGCATCTAATGCTAACTATAGTGGAGTCCTTGTAGGCTTTTATATAGGGAATATCCATATATCCATATCGGAAATAAAATCCCTAGCCTAATCATCAACTATTACCTCACCTTGAGCCTATATAAATCATGTGATAACTTCACCCATATGTATGGCCCCCAACTAGTACCCTTCTCCAATACAACTTAAAATAATACTATCTTAAAAGATTGGACACCTCGAGTTAAAATGTAGCACAAGATATTTGCTACAACCATCCCTATGATGGAATTTCATATATCTGGGACTGAGGAACTTTTCATTTTCTTGGGAAGACTTTTAGTTATCACAGATCATGTTGATCCACCTGTGCGCCCCACCATGCTAGCTCTCTCCTCTCAGTATCTGTCTTTAGTACTTCACAAAACATACCTCTATCGATAGATAACCCCAAGATCCCATGTGCATCTTGTTCAATAAATCCTAAAATTGAAAAAAATACATAAATAATGGGTGTGTACATATGTATATACACACATACCCAAAATTTTAAGAGCCTCCATGGGAGCTCCATGAAGAAAACATGCAAAACCAAACAATTCAAAATGAGAGCTAATGGAGGAAAAGATAGCTTTATTCAAACTCATATAGAATTTTGGTCAAGCTTTGAAAACCTAAAATCCTAAGGTTTAGGATTATTTAAACTTGTGGTCCAAAATAAATCCAACATTTTCACTTAAGGAGAGTTAAAATCTCTAATTAGTCCATTAAACTAAACATTAACCTAATTACAAGTTGGGTGTAATTTATTATTTAGAGTGGTGTGTTTTAATTTATTTACAAGAGGCTTGTTTGAATGGTGTTAACACCATATCTGCCAACTACTCCCTTGAGAATAATAATGGCCAAACTATAGGAGTCAATGGTGCAACCTTAAATGAGATAAAACTATATTAACTAATTTAAATTAATTAACTACTTTTGAGGTTAGTACGTGAAACCATCTAATCCAAAACCTTATTTATGAACACATAAACCCATAAATGGATTACATGAGTGTTAGTCGGGATGTCTGTCATACTAGTATGCCAAAGTGAAACTTAATAATGCATTTTAAAGTAAAGTTCTCATTAATTCTTTCAAAAAATCAACAATAATTTTCCAAATAAACTAGGTTAATTTGGGTATTAATCTCGAGGCATTAAAAATATCCCCTTAGACCCTCCATTTGAAAGTGTCATACCTAATATCCTAGAAACTGAAAAATATTCGTAATAAGTTTCCAATGGGGTGAGACACATCTGCATAATCCCACCAAAATCCACCATAACAACCCACACTATGTCCACATGTGATGATCTTCTAAATAAATATGGTACTCATATGGCATCCATTGTGCGACATAATCAGACATGTCTCTTCACCTACAAAATAATAAAAAAACATTCACCTTCATTCTCAGTTAGAGAAAATTTTGATAAATGAATTAAAGCATCGAAGAATCAATTAAAACCCTCTCATTCTTATTTCATTGGCCATGCAAGATAATTGCATTGACCATACAAGAAAAAATATTTTAATCATATTGCATCATCTATGCTAACTAAATGGCATGGCCATCATGGAAAACTACATCAGCCATGTTGGGACAAATAAATTTTAGTAACCCTCTTGTGACTTTTTCAGCCCAACATGGCTGATGGCATTGTGCAAAAAATTATGTGCCCTTTTTCCCTTCAAAAATTCAAAATCCTAAACTATTTACCTCCTAATGCAAAATTCTCGCAAACCTACTTAGAGTTTGTTGACACCTAAATTTTGACAACTCTTAGGGAAATTTCCGCTACTTGAATTCTCCCCGAACCTAATTTCATATTTTTCTCCTATTTACCCTTTCCAAATTTAAATACAAAATCTATGTGTGGATCATCCTCAATGTGCCATCATTGGCCTCTTCCCGTCCACCTATATTGTCTCCATGTTGTCATGCCCACAGTTTACACACCCAAAAAGAGCAGTAAAATTTATGGAATAATTTTGTTTCTTATTACTTGTTACACAACACCACATGGGCTCAAATATAGTAGCTCAAAATCACATAAGTGATCACTAGTCAAGAAATTGTCTTCATGGGCCACTCCAAGATTACATATGAGTGCTGGTTTCTTGACTATATTTACTCAAAAACAAGACTCCCCTCTTTTTTATCATTCATAAGTCATCACTTCTCTTAAGTTTCAATCAAGGAAGAATGGCAGATGACTTTATCTTGTTTAGAGGGTTGTATTCTCAAGAAATACTAGGCAAGATTCATCTTGATGTCCTTTAGACTAACATTCTAACAATGTGGATCCATTTTCATTTCTTATAAGGTGGTATACTATTTTTTTACGTTAAGCATACATGTTCATGTGGTAACCTACATATGTGAGATTTTATTTCCTTTAAGCTAAGGAGTGCCATCAAGTATAAGAGTAACTAGGTTCATCCTTTAAGTTTAAATTCACCAACTCACAATTAAGCAAAATCACTAGATTTCTTTGAAATCAACAATATACACTTCTCCAATGCAATTGACCTATAGGGTAAAAAACAAATATGTTTCAATTCCTTAAAATACCCACACATAAATAAATATTGAATCTTTCTTCCATCAATAATACAAAAATTACAAAAGTCGAGAATCAATTTTAAAATGTGTCATTTTATAAAGGTTTGTGTACTAACCATGGAATTCTCATACTTCGATGCTTCATTGCAAATAAAATTGTGTCCACTCTTTCATTATACAAGTTATGCAAGAGTACATTTAAATAGGGAAAACAGTGCTTTATTTTTTGCCTTTGAAGGACAAACATGTTAGAAAGATTAAAAAAATTAGCATTCAATTCTAATAATTATTCTATGTCACCCTGTTACTTGCAACCTGTCAAAATTTAGAAAGCAGGGTAAGCGAAATATGTTGACATGAAATTCTCCTATGATCTACCACAAACCACGATTACTAATCTTCCATTTTAAATGAAATAAAACAACTTTGTATAAATTAGAGAGGTAAGAATTTTTTTTTCATTTCATTTTCAAAACTAAAGAGAGGAGAGAGAAATAACATCATTTTCTCCACAGTCAATATTATAAAACAAATAACCAAATGCAGATCCATACAATCATATGTTAGTGTCTACAAGTTTTTATGCCAATTATTTTACTTGATAAGGGTCCACAACAATGTTTTTCTCATTTTACTACAAGTTGGTGAAAACGTCCAAATTAGCCTAAGTGGCTATATAAGTACATTCGAAAGACGATTTCAGATGGTTAAATGCATCAAGTGAAAAATACTATACACTCTCCTATATACAAGGAATTCATTGGAGTTAATGGAACTCAAAAATGGAAAACAAAGTTCGAATGGCGACCTCCTTTCCAAGGCAACTGGTCATTATTGTACTATTTTGACTTCGTCACACAATGACCAGAGGCCTACAAAATGCCCTTGAAAAACTAAATGACAAGGTATTTTAGTTTTTAACTAAGTTTTGCAAGAAATTTTCATGGATAAATACTAGACGTATGCGAAGACCAAAATTCATTTCCCCACCCAGGGCCTAAATGGTAAGCCCAAACCAAATTGAACTTATAAATTTAAGCAACGATTTGAGGTTGCAAAAAGGTCTATAGGACTCCTAGACAAGTGATGAAAAATGCACAAATGAACATGCATGGTCATTCCAAGGTTTGATACAGCACTACACATGACAGGGAACACAGTCAAAACTTGACTCTCCCATTTCAGGGACTGGAGGGGTGTTTTAGACGTCATTGAAAATCACATTTTTTAATTTGTGTAAGGTGAAAACAAAGTAGTTTTAAACTAGAAAACAAGTTCTATTTTTCATTCAAGTGGTTTCTGTTATCTAGTATGGTTATCCAAGCTATCCAAACCTCTAAAGATGTACAATCGGAAAATGGGTTTGCACTAAAACATTTTTCAGTTAAATTAAAAGAAGGGAGATTTCATTGTTTTGTGCTACAGTTCATTTTAATTGCCCAATAACATTTTCTTCCTTTGATTTTTTTATAATTTTGGTATCATTGTAAATAGGAAAACTAGAATATGAAACTCGTGCAAGATAGGGAACACAACATCATGCCTGGAATAATTGGCAAACACAGTTGTAGAGTTTGACATTGCACACATCGGATACACTTGCTTGTGGTGATCTAAGGCATAGTCAAAACTCCCTTTCGAGTGTGACATGCACCTATTGTAGAGTTGGCTTTAATCCTACCAAACACCTTTTCAACAAACTCAATCTTTGAACATCCTGAAATACCCCTAGTCCATCGATCACTTTCTTTCAAACATTTTGTCAAACAGTCCACACGCCTTGCTTTCTCATATTGCCCTATGTTTTTGTGCCAATCTATATCAAAATCTCAATGTCACATCAATATTTAGCTAGGGTGAGCTGAGGGAGGCACTACACAATCTTATTACCACACATGCCCTATTGCCAATGTTGTTGGGGAGAAGCCATCCACAACCAATTTCAATAATCCTATGGCATGGTTGGGAGGCATTGGCTAACGTTGTGGAGTCACGATTCACACCTGTAAATTGCATTTTTATATAAAAATTCTAAAATTTATTTAACAAAATTCCCCCTTTTTTTGGCTCATCCTACAAACATTGCATTCCCTAGACCCATTTCAGTCACGCATTTTTATCAAATGATTTTGCTAGAAAATTTCAAACACCTTTCAAGGCATTTTGTCACACATTCCATGTGCCTGAGACAATGTTTCCACATTTTCCACATAGTTCTACCAGCACACCAGCAAATAGAGATCTGACACAGTCTCATCCCTCCTTCACAATTGTTTGAGTGGATGTCCATACTCCGCTTCAACAATCCCATCTCGATATAGATGGGGAGGATGGTGGAAATGTTGTGGAATTTGGTTTTATACCTGTCAATTGCATCCTTCTTGAATTTTTTTTAAGTCTTTCAACGCATCCCTTCAAAGAATTTTATCAAACAGTCCATGTGCCTAATCAATGCTTCTAGTTTGGCCTAGTCCATGTGCCCAATTACTGTGAGTAGTTATGCGAAACAAAGTACCAATAGTTGTTTGAATTAAAGTTAAAAATGAAATAAAAACTAGCCAATAAAGTAAGTCACATCAAGTCACATCAATAAATGAACCAATGAAATGATGACACATAAACAACCCATAAAAGGTGATTTTATTCTCAACTAATGGGTTGCCTTAAATTCCTTTGTATTCAAAAGTACTTATTTTAAATCCCTTAAAAATATATTCTCCACATACTCAAAATTTTTGAAAGAAAATCTGTATATTAAAAAAATTATGCTCTTTAAAAGGGTATTTTAAAAAAAAAAAATTATGATAGTTAAGTGGCTCTAACAACCTCCCACATTATGATTCACGATAACTGGATCCTTTCCCCTAATGCAATGATAAAGACAATGTATGGGCATGAGAGGAAGGGCTGACAAGGTCTATGGAGAAGGACACCTTCCACCATTACTCCCTCCATTCATTCCACCAACCCCCACAACCGAGTTCAATTACCATTTCCCATGAAAACCAACAATTTGATCAACTTGTTTATTGTTATTATTATTTATTTCATTCCATCCGTCCTTGGTGTGTAATTTAGGATATTAGTTATTTCTCTACTTTGTTTTATTTATATTTATTAATACAACTTCGTTCGTTTTTTGTATTGTTTTGTAATTTATTTATTTTTAAAATTAGGTTTTAATATCATAATTGTTTGAAATATCATGTATTCTATCATTATTTTATTATTATTATCATTCTTAAAAAAAGTCACATTTTAATATAACTCGTTCGCAAAGCCACAAGGTTGAAGTGGTCAAAGTTGGGTGTGAGTTTGTCAATGAAAGAAGCATAAAATCGAGTTTCAAATTGATGTGGATAGAGCACGCTTCAAATTTCCAGATGATAAAGTTCGAAATAGAGCGCCTTAAACCTTAAACAACATACCCCTTGCATATAATGTTATTATAATTATTACTTTGTACTTATGATACAAGTAGAGATGTAGGTTTTTATTTGAAGGAACAAAAATATGATGACCCAGATGGAAAGTTGGTGCACATACTGTGTAATAACCTGTACTTATATTGTCCAAATTTTTCACTTTATGTTATTCGACATTTAGTCAAACACTTGGCATGTGATTGAAGACTCTGATTTTCTAAGTGTTTTCTTGAAGTTTTGATGAGATGTTTGATGGTTTTCAGTTTGATATTTGAAAAGAAATTGCATATAATGATAACAAATAAACATAGATTGCAAAACAAATGGAAGAGCACACATCAACTTCTTATTTCTCCTCAATATAAATGGAATTACAATGGAAATTAAATCCCATATGATTATAATTTTATTGCTACAATGAGGTATATCTTCCTACATTCAACTTGTTATTGATTCTCAATGTAAATACAAACATACCCGAATTATAGGTTGTAATATTGAACACATTTGATCAATGAGGAATGATGGAATGTAATTTGATAATGTTCTGTTGTAGGTGATGTCTTCCGATCAACAAAAAAACCTTGGAGAGGAGCTTAAATTCTTCAAATAAATTTGCAATAATAATAATACCTTCAAACCCTAAAGGCACTTGAGCTAAAATGATGGTTTCTCCTTCAAACTTCACCAAACCCTAGTGCCCATGAACAAAAATAAATATATAGAATATTTCCCAGTTGTTACCAGTCTGAAACCCTCATGTAAAACTTCCAAAATTCCTCCAATCAAGACACACTTATCTAGAAGTTATTTATAAAATATTTGGTACTCAAAATCTGCAAAATGTCTCCAAAATAGAGTCATAAACCCTAGAAAATTAGAAGCCCGAAATGGTGAATGGCTTGCAAATATGCTTAATGATGAACACACGATGAATTCACCTCATAGATTATAGTTGGGTTTTCATCCAATCTACTGATTCATGAAGGTTTTTTTCCTCAGAAATGGTTGCACCTCTAGTGAACTGCTGAAAATGAAGAAATATCAAATATGTCAAATCTCCAATGACCTCCCGAGAAGAGAAAGAGGGCCTTTATGATGAATTTCCATTTTTTTATGTTCAAACCCATGTAAAACCTCGTATTATGGTGATATCATACTACACGATGTATAATGTTGATTGTTTATAATTAATACTTTACCATCTCTTGGAAGGAAATGTTGTGCATATTCTTGTTATTTTTATCTTGTTAATGTTTATGCAGATATGGCTAAATGAAATATTTTGTGGGTATTAACAATCTATTTGGAATAACATGTGTTAATTCATCGCAGAAGTTGATTGCGAACCACCACAGAACTCATTGGTGTACTAGCATAGGACTCACCTTTACAATAGCGTAGAACTCGCCTTGGAGCGCAGGACTCATCCAGATCATCAATTCAAACTTCTTTGAAATAAGGAACTTGAATAGAAGAGATGAGTAACTTGGATGTTTGAACTAAAATTTGATACAACTGGCATCAAAACAACATGAGCATGAAATGTGTGCCACTATCTCAACCTACCTTCATGCATATTATGAGGTCTATAATCCCTATTTTAACTTCAGTTTCTTGGAAACATGATGAAGACGGACACTTATGGATTTATGATATCTATGATTCTATGGAATCAATTTGAGATCCAAAATATCTTCCAGCACCGATTGAATTCCTCAAAGGATCCAATTTTGGACCTCCTCTTCAGTAACAAGCATCGCACAAAAGACTCATGCCACTAATGTAATCCTTAAACATAGCAATCATTGTTTTGGTCAGCGTCCAGTTAAGTAGATGATAATAATTTCAAATAAACTAGTTATCTCCTAAAAGAACTATGAATCCTATTGTATAAGAGGGATAATGTATTAAGATTCAAGTTCCGCTCAATTAGTTTATGATTGTAAAATACAGTTCTTTCAATTAGTTTATGATTGTAAAATATAGTTCTTTTAATTCAATAAAATTAGAGATTCAAGGGAAAATTTTGTTGTGTGACTTTGGACGCTAAACTTGATTGAAGGGAAGGAGCAAGGGCCACTCATCCCCAACAAAAAGAGATATTTTACTGTGTTTTCCTTTTTTTATAACGTAACTATTTCAAATTCCAACATTGAATTGTTTTATTACCATTAATATTTTGTCTTTAATATTATTTGCTTTTAATGTATCTCATTTTATAATTGCAGTTAGTTATTATTTAGTTAATTTTGTTGTTAATTATGTGATGAGAGAAATTCCCATTGTTCCCTTTGTTACAAACAGACATGGGCACCACCCTAGATTGACATATATAATATAATTAAAGTACGAGTATCAACAAATCTCGTCACTTTTTGGCATTATTGTTGGAGAATTTCAAGGTGTTATCAAAGGTTAGATGTGCTAGCTAGAAGTGTTGACATGTTGTCTGGTAAGTTTCCATTTAGAAATTTTATTTCCATAACTCTTTTCTTAAGAAGTATAGAAGACCTAGTTATGACAACAGGAATCCTCTATATTTTGGATTATGCGGAACAAAAACAACCAAGTTAAGTGCTAATGCTTAGGTAACTGTCCTTAGTATGATAGGATTTTATATTTAGACCTAGAGACCATAGAGGTCGATTCATTAGGATAAATTTTCAAAACCAACCTATGGAACAACTTGTTGACCAATGAAGGATGGTTGATTAAGTAGAGAAACCCAATAGTGTAGAAAATGGAAACCCTCTAATTGGGAGAATGTTTACCTACACCGTACAAATGGATCCCATCGACCAGGATCCTATGAAAAATATATCCCCCTCAATCTTACCAACTTTTTGGGGATTAGTCTCAGAAGACCCTGACCAATTCCTTTTTAAATTCAAGGTCTTGTGCCAAACTTATGGTTTCATTTCCAATTCCCATAAGCTCAAGTTATTTCCCTCCACCTTAATAAATACAACTATGAGATGGTTTATGGGATTAACTCCTAACTCCATCCATAGTTGGGAGGAGATGGAAACAATTTTCTTGGACTAGTATCAAGACTACTATAGAGTCCAGGACAGGAAGGAAGAATTTTTTAGAATTCAACAAAAGGAATATGAGAGTGTGGAAGATTATCTGGATCGGTTCCTCTTCTTTCACAGGAGGTGTGGGACTGGCCTAGATATTAATCTTCTCAAAACCTTTTTTCTTAAAGGGTTGGATGAAGACACACAGGAAGCCTTCAATCTTATGGGAAAGGGAGACATAAACAAACTATAATTTATAGAAATAATTGATCTCTGTCAGAACTACTCCCGAACTCGCCCTAAATTTCATAGATAGAAAGGAAAAATGGCTAATGGCTATATATCCAAACTAAGGTGATAAATTACAAATTTGAGAACAGACCTTTTGGTTCAACTCAATACCATTTTGGATAGGGAGAAAGCAAGAAATACAGAGCCTTTGATCATCTACTACCCAAGATGTAGAGACAAACATGGACTTAAGGACTACTCCTTAGACAAGACAAACATATATCTTCTTTGTGAACTAAAGCATGCTACATACCAATGTGGGTTGCTTCCTTTTCTAAAGATCCATTTGAAATAGAACACACAAGATGAGTTTGAGTTGAATTATATGACTCAAAGGCAAGGAGGAAATATGTAGTCCAACCAAAAACAAGTCCTACATGCCAAAATCAAAATGGGTCCCAAATGAATGGAATGCAAAGTGGCCATATCCCCAACCTTGGGCCCAACAAGCCCCACAGGAGTGAGGGCCATAGTGGAATGCACCACCAAGTTATTATCAACAACCCTGTGCTCCACATGTAAACATTCCACCGTTTCAACAATTTAATCCTCAGTACCAAGCAGTGGAATGTACCTCAAGGATTTGGGAAACAATATTATAATAAAAAAGATCTCAAGGTCAACAATCCTTGTTGACTGGACCTCCGAATGTTGTCCCATCTGATCAACTTGCCCAACCACAGATACCAACACAAACTGTAGAAAATCCCAAAAATGTGAGGCAGGGTAACCCATCGTACAATTTGGAATCAAATAAAAACTCCCCAATCAACTCTGTGGATTGTAATAATATCTTGTTATGCTCAGGGAAGGTTACCTCAATACCTTAATACCCTATGATAGAATAAATCCCTGAGGATATAGAGAAGCCAAAAAAAACGCAGCCTATTCATGTCGTTGAGGAAACTCCTCAACCAAATGTTGGCATTCCATTTCCATCTAGACTCTCAGAAAAACACAACATTGTAGTTCTTGAACAACCAGAGTCATATTTAATTCAGGGACTAAAGAATTTGAGTATTGACATTCCCCTATTACAAGCTCTTAAGGAAATTCCTTAACTAAACAAGAAAAACAAAGAGTTATGTTTTAAGACTCCAGGAAGAATAAAGAACCAACATAAAACCATCCATGTTGACGAAAAGATTGCTAGTATTCTGGAAGGGAATATGACCCCTCCTAAATACGGAGACCCTAGAAGTCCTATTTTTACAGTTAGCATAGGAGATGTCTATATTCATAACATCCTAGCAGACTTAGGGAATTTTATCAACGTTATAACCACATATACTATGTCTAACCTAGCATTACCTAAACCACAATCAACCTCCATAGTCCTCCAAATGGCAAACCAGTCTGTAAACAGGCCAAAGGGAATTATTAAAGATGTCATTTTTTTATAATTTAACTCTTTTGACTGGAGCTTTGAACCGGCGGGTTAGGCCCCAACCTTACAAGAGTGAAGGAGATGAGGAGAAAAGACAAGAAGAAGTGAGATAAAAGAAGGATGGATAGAGGAAGAAGGGCTATTGCCCACAACACAGAGAGAGAGAAAAGGACAGAAACCTGAACAAAGCCTAAACAATGCAAAAAATGACCATTGCTACCAAAAGGGACACTTCAGCTTCAACCAATACAAGTACCAGCACGGTGATTGGCCTCCCACAAAATGAGTCTATATGCTCCACGTGCCATGTCCTTCAATGTATTCCATTGGTCAATAGTTGAATATACAGGAAAACCAGTAGCCTCGATGTCCACCTTTGGCAAAAGACGATGATCAAGCCGCTCCATCATGAAAAGGTTGTTGATGCTTTGAGTGTGATTGAGAAGATCTTTGTACTGATCACATATCCACTAGATGCCACGTCCCGAGCCGATTGCAAGTTCATCAACCTCTTCTACCCATAGAAGTGGAACCGGTAGGGAGAAGTTGGCCAATTCCTCACTAAGGCCCATGCGATGGTAGGAAAAATAACAGAGTTAGCAATGAATTCGACTACAACCAAATCCTCCTCTAGTAACAGGCATAATGAGACAAAGGCAGCTACGATGTCCGCATTGGTGTGCGCATGACAAGACCGAAATCTATAGGAGTCACCCAGAATTGTCTTGATTGCCTCGGCTTCCTAGTCTGAGGGGTATTGGGAGACCTCTAAGAGGAGGGAACGATCAATCTGCATGGTCGTTTCAATGTCTGACACCGAGCTTTGAAGGAGAACAAAAGGTAACTCGAGAAATGCTATTGAAATGTGCAAAAAGACAAACAACGCGAAAGCAAAGACAGAAGAGCACAAAGAAAATAGAAGACAACCACCTCCCTTAAATGGGACGTTGCACATGCGTGAGGCCAAATCTGACCTATAAATGCAAGCTGGTCCGCTCACGTGAGATAATACTTGAAAGACCTTGCCATGCTTCGATGGTATTTGAGATGACATTGGCGGCAAGGTGATCTATTGCAAAGTTTTCCAAAAGATTAGCTACATGATTGGTTTCCTGATAATTGTGCATGATGTGCCAAGAGCCAATCTTGCCCAACCAAAAGAAAATATGGGGGATAAAGATGTTTATTTTCCACGAGGGGGAAGAGCCTCTAGAGACTGCATGAATAATTATTTGTGATTCTCCTTCAATATAAAGTTGTGAACAACCCAATTGCACTGCCATCTTAATCCCTTCCAGAAGTGCTTGGGCTTCTGCAACATTACACGAGCCATCCCGAAGGGGAAAGGATTCAGCCTTGATAAGATGTCTAGAATCATCCCTTAGAATACATCCTGCACCTGATTTACCTGGATTCCCTCTAGAAGCACCATCAAAATTAAGTTTCCACAAACCTTTCAGGGGGGGTCTCCATCTAGCCCCTTTCCTACGAACTAATTTTCAACCTGTGTGAGACCTTTTTTAATGATAGAACCAGGGCCAGGAAACCTGATGAGAGGCCAAGAATTAAATATTTTGATATCTCGGGAGGAGAAAGTGGAATGTGACAAACTGTTGATACTAACTTTCTCCAAGATGGCCACTTCCAACTTGTTGAGGAAAACATGTAGCTCGGTTGTTTGATCCCAGAAGAGCCGGAGATTACATTCCCACCAAATATGCCATAAGAGGAAGAAGTTAGCAATGGACCAAATAGAACACAGAGATTTTTTAAGATTGAAACTTGGCCAAGAAAGAAGGGTCTCGCTGATATTTTTGCACGAGGCCCATGCAAGTTTTAATTTACTAAGGATCCAATCCCATCAACTGGAAGCAAAAGGGAAAACAATAAAAAACTGATCCAGGTCTTCCTCAGCATCACCACAAATCACACACTTGGTGGGGCCTGCAAAGCCCCAAGACCTTCTCGTAACTTAGGTTAGGATTTTCTTTTTCAAAACTAGCTAGCCAAAGATGGCTACCTTAGGAGAAATACTATGGTGCCAACAGCTTAAAGAACAAGGGAGGCCCTAGTCAGACCTTGAGAAGAGAAGATCATATCCAGCTTTCATGGAGAAAGAACCCATGCATCCCCAAGCCAAAGTAGTTGGTCTTCACTGCCTAAGAAGTGTGGATTTCTGTCATGAATGGCTTCCTTGTAGAAAGAGAATTCAAGAGCGGTGGCACTAATATTGGAGATATCTTTCCAAATCCAAGAAGGTGAACCATTGTGGTGCTGACAACCATAGTTAGCAACCAATGAGCCTCAAGTAGTTTTGGTCTCATTCATAACTTTGTTGAGTTTTGGCATGAGATTAATAGGTGGGAACTCATTCTAACTATCCTCCCAAAAGGTGGCAAGTTATCTATTGTTGATATTCCAAGAGACCGAGTCTGCTATCAAGTGTTTGGATTTACATAAAAAGTTCCAAATATGTGAACCTTTAGGGAGCTTAGAACTTGATAGCAGTAGCTCGGGGTGACCCCACTTAAGGTACTTATGAGAAAGAGCTTGGAAGGCAAGCCTTTTAGCGTCTGAAATGAAGTTTCAGACAAGTTTAGCACCGAGAGCTGAATAATGTACAGCGAGATCCATAATTCTCATCCCACCTAAGCATTTGGGCAACTTGACCGTTTCCCATTTTACCAAGTGAAATTTTCACTCTTCGTTGTTCCCTTGCCATAAGAATGATCTGATTGTCTTCTCAATTTTGTGTAGAACTGTCTTAGGGATCTGCAAGACAAACAACATATAGATTGGAATGGCCAGAAGAACTAAATTTATCAACAGGGCTCTCCCTGCCAGGGATATCCATTTTCCTTTCCATGAGAGCAATCTAGAAGATAGAGAATTTGTGAGCCCATCCCATAAAAGAGCTTTAACATTCCCAGAGAAAAGCATGATACCCAGATATCTGTGTGGAAGGGCTCCCACGGTGAAGCCAAAAATTTCTTTGATCCTGCACTGCACTCTAGGAGCAACATTAAAAAAGAATTGTGGAAGTTGATAACTTGTCCCATCACTGAAGAATAAGAGTTCAGTAAAGAAGAGAAGCATCTGACTTCTAGAATGGACGTTTGACCAAATAAGAATGTATCATCTATGAATTTTTGGTGTGATAGGGGTATAAGATTGGAATTTATGCGAATTCCTTTAAGAGAACCTTCCATATGGGTAGATTTGATGCTCCGACTAAGAGCTTCAGTGACCAAAATAAAAAGAAAAGAGGAAAGGGGATCACCTTGTCTCAGTCCCCTACTACTGCTGAAAAAACCTTTTTTTGATCCATTGACCAAGACAGAAAAATGTGGGGAAGAAATGCATTTAAAGATCCAGTTGCAAAAGTGCCAACTAAATCCCATGGCTTGAAGTGACTTAATAAGGAATCTCCAATTGATATGGTCATAGGCTTTACTAAAATCCAATTTCAACATCATGCTAGCTCTAGAAGATGAGTGAAGAGTGTGAATCAGTTCATGCAAGATAATGATCCCGTCTGTGATAGACCTCCTTGGAATAAAACCACTTTGTTCTTGTGCCACCAATTTAGAGAGGAGAGGGCTCATTCTAGTGGCAATGGCTTTTCAGATAATTTTGTAGGACGTATTATAGAGGGAAATCGGTCTGAAGTCATCCAAAGACTCTGTCAGAGAATTTTTAGGAAACATGCAAATAAGAGTATGATTGAGTGCACCCAAAAGCTTGCCTGTGCGTCGAGATTCCTCCGCAATGTGCCAGACTGTATCCCCAATAACTTCCCAGAAGTCCTAATAGAAAGAGGTGGGGAAGCCATCAGGACCAGGTGATTTATCCCTCTTCATTGAAAAAATGATTTTACGAACCTCCTCCTTGGAAAAAGGGGATAAAAGCATTATATTATCAGCATCATCAACCAAAGAGGGGATCTGGTTAAAGAAGGGAAGCTGAGTGCATAGAGGGGTGGCTGAATCACCATTCAAAAGCTTTTGGAAAAAATACACCGACTTAGATTTGATCTGGATTTGGGTGGATGCCACAGAGTTGTCTTCCAACTATAGGGAGGAGATATAATTGGAATTTCTTCTAGCTCTAACCAAAGCATGGAAGAAATTTGTATTTTTATCTCCATCTGCCAACCAAACTTCCCTCGATTTTTATCTCCAATGAATTTCCTCTTTAAGGAGGAGATCACTGAGCTCCCTTAGTAGCATTTTTTCTTTAAGGAAGTCAGCCTGATGCATCCCATGTGAGAAAATAGATTCATTAAGAATACAGAGCTCTTTCTCTACTCTGAGTTTCTCTAGGAAGATGTTTTTGAAGCAGGAGATTCCAAATCTGCAAGTTATCTTTCAGCAGTGAGAGTTTTTTTGGAGAGAGTATACATCCAAGTCCCTTCGACCTTGAAGGAATCCCACCAAGATTTAATCAGAGGCCTGAGAGAAGAATCCTGCAACCACATGTTTTCAAATTTGAACGGCAAGCGTCGTGGGGGAAGATCAAAGGAAATGATTAGAGAAATTAGAAAATGATCGGAGTCGAAAAGAGGAAGAACAGAGCATTTTAGAAGAAAGTTGTACTACAACCAAACTTCAGAGATCATAATTCTGTTAAGACACACCACCATTGAGCTAAACCCAAGCCTCCAATTATTCCACGTAAACCAACCCGAACTCGGATCCATGTCCACAAGATTGGTGGTAAACACAAAGGAAATGAAATCAGCTTGAGAGCGAGGCTGTCATTGAGCACCACCCCATTTATCAATGTCAGAGAGAGTTGCATAAAAATTACCGACAAATACAATCTTGGAGTTCATAGCCGAATCAAGGATAAGCTGAAGTTTAGACCAGAGATCCCTTTTTTTGCAAAATAGAGGGGCCATAAACATTACATAAGAAGGAATCATCAGAATGTTTGATATTAACCTTGCACCAAATGAAATTCGGATCAACCAGGAGAGGTTCAAGACTACAGCAACTGGATTTCCACAAAACACCCATCCTGCCTGAAGTGCCAAGTGAATCCGAGAAGCAACCTTCCCATCCTTTCCATTTTCGAAACCAACCATTCTTACAACCTACTAGAGACATATTAGTTTCTTGGATCAAACATAAATCAGCTCAAGATTTAGTGACATAATGTCTTAAAATATGTTGTTTGTTAGGGGTGTTCATGCCCCTAACATTCTAGGAAAAGAGAATCAATTGATCTTCAGAGAGGACCCGCCTCTCTTACTCATGGAAGGAAAAAAAGAATGTAGCTGAAGCTGCTTACCTGCTGCAATTTATTTAAGGGAAATGTTACTCTTGGAGGGATGACCTTGAGTATCCTTTGGCCCTAGATCCATGCCAAGAATTGTAGGTGTTGAGAGAATCAGGCGCATCTACAGGTTTTCCGTTGTCAAAACTTCGGGGGACAACATCTAGAGATTCACAGGGATCTCCTTCAATAGAAAGGATTAACTCATCCTTCTCATTCACCCATTTCTCCAGAGAGTCAGCATTCCCACCCAAGCCAAGAGCAATACCTTCATGAAATAAGGATAAGATCTTAGATGAGTCCTTAACCACTGAAGCAATTTCTTTAACAAGAGAAATGGTACTCGGGTCCCAAGCCAGGGACTCAAACATAGGAATAGAGTCATTAATAATTGCTTCTAGAGGTTGCTCCTTTTCTAATGGAGGAGGAGTTGGATGTGAAGAAGCCTGGAGTGGAATAGATTTCTTCCTCCACACCACTTTGCTAGGAACAGGTGGTTTTTTGCATAATTTTTGGAAATGACCAGGTTGTTTGCATTTAAAACAACTATTAGAAACTCCTTCGTATTCCACCTTCTACTCCCATTTCTTGGAAGGGGAAGAGATGACTATGAGATCTTGTAGCTTTTTTTTGGGGTCAATGGAAATGAAAATCTTGGCAAAGGAAGAAAAGATTCCTTCCAAAGTGACAAGATCGATGCGAATGACGTGCCCTAGGCTGGAGCAGATCTTGTAGAGAATGGTGGAAGACCAAAACTCGTTGGGTAGTGAATAAAGCCTTACCCATACTTGGAAACCTTATGTTTCTGCTTTAGCTAGGTCAAAATGTGCCACCCACTCATGAATAGCCATGCCTGAATCCGCTAAGATAAAAAAAATTCTCTCCATGGTGTCATTCCTTTGAGCTGCACTCCGAAAGATTACAAGAAAGAAGCCTCTTTCCAAGAAGCGGATTCTGAGGCCACTACCCCACTGAATATCACACCAGTTTCGAATTCCTTCCACCGAGAGCTGACGATCCAATAAATTTGCGATGATTGCTCTATTTTTTAGAAGGTTAAGTTGGGTAGCAAGGACTTCTGAGTCCACCAGAGAAACCGAGACGATATCAACTAGATCCGAGAAGAGGCTTGGCTGACCACTTTTGTATTTTTCTACGATCGAACTGTCCGAAGTGGAACATCTAGGACCCAGGAGCTTCAGCATTACATCTGATAGGCCCTAGCCCATGGAAGGCACCAGCTCAGCATCACGAGGAGGTATGGCCAACTGACCGTTGCAGAGGCAAAGTTTTGAAAAAAAAGACCATTCTGGTCCAAAATGCTACCGCTTCCCTTTGGCCATCACTCCTTCCTAGATTAATTCATTATTAAATATGTCATTGTTACTATTAAATCCTAGGACTATTCGATAGACTTCATGATCATAAAAATGAAGAATAGGAAGATTGGATACTCGATAATCCGGGACTTCCTTGGTTAGCCACAGCTACTACCCTCATCGATTGCAAAATAAGGAATATGGTGTGATTAAAAATGGACAAGATTCAAAATAATTATCAATATACCCTGCTGTAAAACCTTTTGCTATAGATAACAAAGAATGGTGTAAGGACAATTCATATGACATCATCTCTTCTCTAGCCATGGTCATAATTCAAGAACACTCAAATTAAATCCAATATGGCGACCATGAGCCTTGTGTTAGACAGAGTATAAGTCTTGCACTATATTCCATTCGAAGCATATGCTCGAGTCCTGTGTTAGATCTAATTCAAGTCCTACACTACAAGTAATGAAAAACAAGAGATGATTTTATGGATGAAAACAACCAACCCATCATCTATCTCTTTTCATGAAATATCAATTTGAATGAATCCATATTTAAAAACATTACTGTTGTTCATAGGTAACTACCACACAAGTGTCCATTAAATTCATTATTAAGAGAATATCCTATTGTAGATTTTCTTCATCTAGCTACCAAACAATTACCTATTCTCCTAGGAAACACGTTGACAATTAGTAGTTGGCTAACTGATCACGAGCAAAATACCCTATTTGAACTCTTATGATCTCATCCTCAAGCTTTTACTTGGAAATATAAAGACATGAAGGGTATTCATCCTAGTATTTTTACGCATCATATCTATAACATTGATTCCAGAGTAGTCAGAAAAACTCAAGGAAGGATAAACCCTACTCTAAGAGACATTGTGAAAGTTAAGATTGAAAAACTTATGAATGTAGGATTCATGTATCCAATATCAAATAACCAATGGGTTTCTCCATTAGTCATAGTTCCTAAAAATAACGGGAAAAGGAGAATTTTTGTAGACTATAGGGAATTAAATAAAGTAACCCATATAGATTATTTTTCATTACCTTTTATTGATCAGGTCTTAGACAATTTATTTGGAAAAAGGTACTTTTCATTTCTTGATGGGTTCAATGGGTACAACCAAATAATAGTGGCACTTGAAGATCAAGACAAAAAAAACTTTCACCTATCCCTGGGGAACATTTTCTTATGTGTTACCTTTTGGTTTATGTAATGTCTTGTTACTTTTCAAAGATCCATGTTGGGGATCTTTGCAGATCTCACCCATGATTGTGTGGAAATTTACATGGATGATTTCATAGTTTATGGAGAAACATTCCAAGAGGTAGTTAACAATCTAGACAAAGTCCTTGTTTGGTGTGAAAAACATAAATTATCTTTAAATCATGAAAAATTCTTATTTATAATGGAACAAGGTATAGTTGTAGGCCATCATGTCTTAGCTGAGGGAATTAAGGTAGACCCAAAAAAGGTTGATATCATTGTAAAACTCCCATCTCCCACAAACCAAATAGAGGTAAGAAGATTTATTTGTCATGCGGGTTACTGCCAAAGGTTTATCTCAAATTTTAGCAAAATTACTTCTCCATTATTTTCTTTCCTAACTAAAGATTCTGAATTTGAATGGACAAAAGCATGCCAACAAGATTTTGATGTTATAAAAGGGAAGTTGATAAGCACACCAGTGTTGAGAGGTATGAATCAGAAGCTTCCCTTCCATATACAAATAGATGCCTCCAATGAAGTAGTATGTGTTGTCCTTGGGCAACAAGAGGAAGGAGAACCTATGTATGTTATTTACTACATTAGTAAAAACCTTTCCCCTACTGAAAGGAATTACACAACAACTGAGAAGGAATTTACTACAATAGTATATGCAATCAACAAGTTTTTCCATTATATTACAGGATATGAAGTGATTGTTCATACTGACCACTCTTTCATCAAGTATATAATGAACAAACCTTTAGTGCATGGTAGGATTGTAAGGTGGTTGTAGTTACTGCAAGAATTTAACATTAAAATCATTGATAAGCCAAGGAAGTCCAATGTGGTAGCTATTTTTCTTTCAAGACTTATCACTTCATAAGAGGAAGAGTAGGTCAATGATGACTTTCTAGATGAGCATTTGTTTGCAATTTCTACTACCTCTCCTTGCTATACAGATATGGCTAATTACTTGGCCACATGGAAGTTTCCAAACTTTTTCACACAAAATCAAAGGAAACAATTAATTAGACAAAGTGTGATGTATACATGGTTAAATGGAATTCTTTTTGAATGTGGACCTGACCATGTTTTACGCAGGTGTTTAGCTGAGGATGAAGTATTTGACATAGTTATAACATGTCATGATGAGCCATTAGGAGGGCATTATTCAATTCAAAGGACCATTCAAAAAGTTATAGGATTTGGTTACTATTGGCCTTCCTTATTTAAGGATGTCAAAAAGAATGTATGAAGATGTGATAAATGCCAAAGGATGGGGAAACCAACATTTACATTTGAAATGTCACTCCAACCTCAAGTTGTCTTAGAACCATTTGAGAAGTGGGGGTTGGATTTTATTGGACCAATTGACCAAGCCTCTTAAGGGAAGGAATACATCCTAGTTTTTATTGATTATGTCACCAAATGGGCTAAAGTGCAAGCATTACAATATGTAAGAGATGAGAAGGTTGTAGATTTCTTATATGAGCACATCTTTCAAAGATTTGGAGCACCAAGATCTATTGTTTCAGATAAAGAACCATAGTTCATGTCAGGGGTAATCAGTTCTTTCATGGTAACCTACCAGTTGAAACACAAGAAGTCATCACCTTACCACCCACAGTCCAACGGTCAAGTAGAGGTTACTAACAGAGAGCTAGAAAACATCCTAACAAAAAGAGTGAATATCTCAAGGAAGAATTGGGTTCAAAAACTTCCTAAAGAAGTATGGGCATACAACACTACTTGGAAAACAACCAAGATATTTACTCCCTTTGAATTTGTCTATGGGAAGAAGCCCATTCTCCTTATAGAGTTTTAGGTTCAAACCTTGATAAGAGTTGCTGATGTGGGAATTGAACTATCTGAGGCACAACAAGCAAGGATTGTACAACTAAATGAGTTGAATCAAATGAGACTTCAAGAATTACATCAAACTGAAATCATCCAACACCAAAGGCAAGTAGGGCATGACAAACACATAAATCCAAGGAAATTCCAAGAAGGGGATTGGGATTTGTTATTCGAATCAAAGTACACAAATTTCAAAAGTAAGCTGCAGACAAGATGGGTGTGCCCATATCATATTGAACAATTATTCAACAATGGGACCGTACAACTGATTCCAATTGATGGAGAAAAGAAAGTAATGTTGGTTAATGGGCACAAACTAAGGTTGTACCATAAACCAACATCCAAAGAAGAGTTTCAGAATGAACTTCAGGAAGATTTAGCTCTGAAGTGTTTGGACAAAGTCTCTTTATCCAACACAACTCAGAACTAAGCTATTTTTCACAAGGAATAAAGAGGAGATGATTGAAAACAATAAATGGTGGCCATTGCTTCTAAAAAAAATAAAAAATACATAATGAATGCTAGTGGTCAAGAACCAGAAATGGCGGCCCCTACCCCTGAATCTTTCATGCAATAAATAAAGGACCACGTGTGGAAGGATGATCAACTCAGTACAGAAATGGTGGCCGATGACGTGACAAGCTAATTTAATGAGGTATGGACAACTAATTCCCTTCTTCAATATTAGAAAGTTTTAATTTGTGATCCGTTAATTATTATGCTCGTGCAAATTAATTGTCTCATACATTTCCCTTAACTTCCCACGCTTCAAAAATCCCCACAAAATCCATAATCCACCTCCATAATAACCACCACACATGCCAAATCAATGTCATCATGACTTTGGGATTTGATCACACTTTTCCCAATTCAGTTATTTTTAAAATTAAAACCATTTCTTCTCCATTATCACTTTCCAAATTCCACCTTAGCAATCATGCGCCACCATTTACTCTTGTGCTTACCTGCGTCCCTACAAACCTTGCATTTCCAGTCTTGTGCCCTTTACCTATCACTACATGTTCTAAATCAGTCATGGGGCCTAGATTAAGGCATGAACCAACCAGTTCAGTGGACCTGTTAGCTGATGCAAAGTCAGTAAAAATCTTTGAAAAAATAGGATGGCCTGGACTTAGTGCTTTCATATGAGGGATTCAGCCTCAAGATGAAAGAAGAGTTCAATAAAAATATGGAGGAAGGGCAACTCCATTTTTCAAGGTAAGAAAATTCCATTTACCCCAACTGTAATTAGTCATCTTTCTAGTATACTTGAAGAAGGAAATGCAGTCAGTGATAATACATTATATTCTGGGCTTATTAAAAGGTATTTAGTTGGGAAAAAGGAAAAATTGGAATTGGTGGTAGACAACAAAGGGAAGGAAAAAGGTATAAAAATAAACACTCTACCTGAACCCTGAGCTAGAATTGTTAAATGGGTAATTAAATATTTCACCTATGAAGGTCAGTATGAAACCATTTTGGGCCTTGTATTGAGAATCATGAAACACCTTTGTCATGGCCAAACAAAACCCAAATATAAAATAAATTTTCCTCAGTTCTTGTATGATTTTTTTGATTTGGCCACCAAAAAGTTCCATTGGGGGGGATTCCTATCTAAAATTCCAAGGCCTAATTCATTTGATTTGCAAACACTGGTTTGCTAGGAAGAAAGGACATAAATGTTGTAAATAAATACTCCAAAGTAGTATAAAATGACAAAATAATTAAAACTAATGGAAATAAAACCCTAATGTGTAAGAATAAGGTGAGGAAAGAACTCAGCTGATTATAGATGACTATCCCAGAGGGTCATAGGTTTGAGAGGAAATTCCAAAAGCAAGAATGACTGCACAAAGGTCCCGAAAAGAGTGGATTTGGAATATCTGAGCAGACTAGAGTGCCCAGAAGGGTACTCAGGCACCTAGGGGCGCCCTGGTCTCTGAAAAATCTTGGAACTTCATTCTCTCAGGGTCGTAAGATGACCTATAACCCTCGCCAGTTTTCATACTGGATTTTTTGAACTACGCTGAATGTACCAAATGAAGTAAGATGATGTCAAAGACCTAAAAAATAAAAAAGAAGCATCAAACCCTAAAAATAAAAGATATAGATGAATGGTTTAGACCGACCTTAGCAGCCACAATAATGGGTTTACTACTCTGAGCATTGCACTACATTTCAGACACAAATGTAGTTATGGTGGGAATGTGTGTGTGCATGTCATGCCTTGGGTGCTCTTGTGTTAGTCACACTATGTGAAGTAGCGAGAAATAACTAAATGTAGAAAGTGTAATAACATGTGTGCATGAAATAGAATAGAACCCATCCCCTATGAAGTGTGTGTTGATGCAGATCTCCTAGCCTTGATGCATGGAACTATGTGGATGTAAGTGATGTAATGGATGCAACTCTAGATGAAGTGATAGTAGTAGATGACACTAGGACCCTCATTATGGTCTCATAAATTTATATTTATAGGGTTCTCTTGATCTAATTTTGTAATTAACCTCGAAATGGTTGACTAGGAAAAAGATAAAGATGAAAAATGGTTGGAAAAGGCCCAAAAAGTGGTAGGAAGATTTGAAAAGGATCGAGGCGCCCCATTATAGGCTTGGGTGCCCCAGTTTAGGCTAAAATGATGGGAAAGTGTTGAAACATACTAGAGCATATATCTAAAAATGTGTGGGAATGATGAAATAAAACTAAAAATAAGATGGCTAAAATATGGAATTAATTAATACTTTCTTCACTCAAGAACCTTCTAAATAGTAGTATGAGATTGGGATAAATAATGTCTAATGTGTATGATTTTGTGACTACAGTTTTCCCCCACTTTATGTTGGTGAGATGAAATCTTGGTAACATAAAGTAGATAAAAGTGAGTTCCTGATATCCATGGAGAGTGTAGCAGAAACATGTCAAAGGACTAGACTCAAGTGTGGAATGACAAAAAATAGATGGAGGAGTGTGGAATCGAAAGATGAAAAATGTGCATTAAAAAAGTGATGAAATTGAACCTAGGATGGAACACATGTAGCTATTGTGATGTGTAGTGTACCTTCATGGTTAGTAAAGCATGTGTTGTTGCAGAATGTTATTGTTGTTGTTGACTACTTATTTCTTATAAAGCCGGACCTGCAAGGAGAAAATGATCAAGTAGTTAAATATGTATGTATGTAAAAAATGTTATGTAAAATACGCATGTGCATAGAAATGTGTAAAATACACAAATGTAAAATATGCTAAAAATGTAAATGGAACATGTGCACCTGATCCATGTTGAGAGAAAGGGTGTAGAAGGATATCCTATACTACTGCGAATTTTTTTCGGCGATCTCACACCACCCTGGCTGAAGAAGTTTAGGGAAGAAATGCTTTGTGTCCTCTAAGCTCTAACCACTTCTGCTGAAATGTGTGTGAGAAGAGATCTCTGTAGCGTCCTAGGTTTTTGGGCCATCCGACGCCATTGGCCAAAGTAGTGTAGAGAGGCACACCCACTATCAACCCTAATCCTGTAACTATTTCCCAGAAATGCTAAGGACATCATATCCTTTAAAATCCACTGTGTATGGTGTTTGTAGACTGGTCTGAACCCACTTGTTGTATGTAAACCCACAATGTCAAAGGCGGAAAGTGCATTGTACTGAATTGGCATAACTACATTGTGTTAGTATGTAAACCCCCAAATAATGCCCCCTCTTTGGGGACGCATGTGATGTCGCTGATAGAAGAATGTGGCCCCAAAAGAGGACCAACCACACTCTGAACTGTGTACCCTGAAAAGTGCTTGGTAGAAACCAATCCACACACAAACAAGAAGGCTAGCCAAAGACAATTGTAAAACAAGGAATGCATGCATATATAAAACATGTGTAATCTACGCAGACAATGTAGTAAATGAAATCACGCAAGAAATCAAGTAAGTCGCACAAAGCGGGTTGTAAACATGAGACATCACTCACGATGTCAGAAGACACGTAAGGCCATCATGGCCACAAAAAATAAGCAAGCATGCACAAAAACATAGGGCAAAGCCTGCATACAATGGTAAACAATGAAAAAAAGTACAAATAAGCAAAGAAGTAGTCATCGAAACATGTAATCCTGTAAAACAAGTGTTGCACATGGAACACCCGTTAGCATATTAGAGAAATAAACAATATTTCAAAAGCGTGTATGATCAAGTAATGTAAAGTGCTAAATACAAAATGAAACAATAACACCTAAAAGAGACGAATGTGGATGCCCCCAGCAACTAGTGTAGGAAGAGTAGAAGGTGAGCATCCATGCTATGTGTAAGAAACTTGTATCTGTGATCACACTAAACAAAGGCATGAATGTGCATGTGTGGATGGTATAGATAATGACATATAAGAAACTAAGCTAACATGTGTAGCAAAGTGATCATGCAAAACACTAGTAAACAAGAGTAAATGCTCCAAGACAATGCAGTATGTTATGGGTGGATGGAATGGAATGAAAAGTGGAATGATAGGAGTTGTCTGCCTCGTGAGTGAATGGAAGTGTATGCAATGAGGTTCATTTTTTTCCCCATCAGTAGTCAAGAATGAACCGTAAACAAGAGTGCGTCATCGGGAAATGGTCAAGTAGTGTTTGTTGTTTTTCTAGGGCACTATGATGAGTGTGTATATAGTGTTGATGAAGTACGACATATAGAAAGTATGTGCATGAACCCTATAGCTGAAGTGTATATCATGAATTGGTGAATGGATGAGTGTAATGTCCCATTTTTCTATGTTAAAGGCATAAGGGTCAAATCAAGTCCAAGTCGTGGTCATACCCAAGGGGCTGTGGATGCTGGGGGCTTTGAGAAGGGGCCACATGGTACTAATATCCATGTTTGGCATTTGGGGGTCACTTTGGACCTTGGCAACTTAAACAGGAAAAGTAACTTTAGTTACTTTTTTTTTATTGGCCCCTTCATGGAATGAAACACATCTAGGTCTATTGGGGCCCTTTTGCTTTGGAATGTATATAAGGAGCTGGGAGAGAAAGGAGAGGGACCTTTTCGCATACATTTTTATAGACCCCTTCTTGTGGAACTGCTATTGTTGCACATCTACAACTTGTGGAGTCAAATCCCACAGGGACCCTAGCTTCGGTGGTGAAAGATCCATCCCTAGCTAGCAGGGATTTCTTTGGTAGTGAGAGATCTACCCTAGTCTGTCATTTTGGATTCACTTTTAGGGTCATGCGATAGAGACATTAACAGAGGTTTCAGAGGAAGGATCTCGAGGGTTTTGGGGGCATTTGGGGAAGATAAGCATATGGGCTCCAAATCAGATTCATGACAACCATTTGGGTTTGGCGTGGCATCTCGTTGAAGGCACCTCCATCATTTTACGATCCCATTCCAAGCGAGGTGACTTGCAGCCTTTATTTGGGAGTTTTCTAATCATCCATTTTCAGATCTGAAGGTAGAACTATTACTGCGTATATCTGTTAATGTTATTTTCCAAAGACCCTTATTATTGCTCTTGTATTTAGAGGGTTACAAACCTCGGTAGTTTTCCCGTTGTCTACGGCACGCTGTGCTTTTTTCTAGAAGTAGTTTAATCTCTGTAAAAGTCCAAAAACAGTTTCCTTATGTCCTTTATAATAATATCAAGCTCTATTTAAATTTTCAAGTATTTTGGGTGGACATTTTGGCAAATATTAAGTTTCTTTAGTTCACTGCCCCAACTGTAAAAATCTGGTAAAATCAATATTTTATGTGGCTGCAAGTTTCCAATATTTTGTGCATTTTTAAGTGGTATCCCATTAGGGATATTTCATTGGTATCAGATATGTTGTTCCTCCAGCATGTGTGGGTTAAATATGGTAGTTTAGAAATATCTCAACGTGGGTTTTATGAAGGAAATGTTCACCAACATGGTGAAACAACAGGAAGCCACTAACTTTTATTTGAGCCAGCTCACTCAGAATGTGAATCAAAACAGATCTAGGGATGATAAGGAACATGGTGAGAACAATGATAGAGGGCGGCCAATAGAGGTGATTGATGAGGATTCTTGTTGGAGGAGATACAAATCGTTGAGTAACAGTTTCAAAGATAATATGCCATTTCCATATTATTACATGATGAAGATTGGTAGCAAGCCCAAGTGAGATCATCATATGCTGGTACCTAAATTACAAAGGAACTCATTTGTAGAAGAAGCTTCTAGACAAAAGGGTATGATTTCCATTGAGCAAAATAATTGCATTAGTGAAACTTTGCTTGTTAGAGAAATTATTCCAGCTCAGGAGAAGAAACTTGTTTGTGCAAGAAAGGAGGATGTAATAGAAACTCTTAAAAAGTGTGAGGAAGGGAATAACAGAGCTAGAGCTTCTAGGTTGATAACGACTCAAGAAAGACAACACATACAATAGGTCAAGGAAACGATGAGGGAAAGTGATGCAAGGAAGTATACACCCATGAAAGAAGACTCTATGGAGCAGTTGGCACATGAGGAGGAGCCTCACATGGACACTTGTGTACAATTGCAGCTTGTTGTAATGTCCAAACCAGCAACTATTGATTAGCTTTCAGATACTTTCAACAGGCACTCAGGAAACAATGTTGGGGGCAGCTCAACATATGTCTCTCTTGAACACACATAGGACATTGATGGCCTTGAAGGGTATGAAGAGCACACTAATGTGTCTTATTTATTGTCACCTATTCCAATTATTTCCATCATGAGATGCATGGTATGATAGATGACGAAGTCTTCATCATGGAGTTTGTTGGACCATTGCTCCAACTATGTGTATATGAGCATCTGGTGGATGATATATGGTGGTAAGTTTTAGCTCACTTAATAGATACAAGGGCTCAGGGGAATTATAAGCTATGGGATCCTGGTAATATGAGGCAGTTATCCAAAACTATCAATTCTGATGTTGAAAACTTTGTGACTGATTTCATAAGCCAAAGAAGGAATTCAAATGTGTCTTTTGGGATTGCAAATGTTGGCAAGCATGATTTCTTTATTGGAGACTCCGGTGTAAGAAGGGAGAGTACCTCTCAAGGTACTAACATTGGTTTTATGATTGCAAAAAGGGGTAGGAGAATATTTTTTAATCATCTTCAACCTGTTGGACTGTGTATAATAGTAGTCATAATGAGAGGAGAAAATAGCAATATGGGGCAATAGGGGAAAAGAGGTGAGAGTGGAAATTTGGGGCAGCGGCCTCCCCATTATTCTATTAGGCCTTTGGGGCTTCACAAACCATTTTTCTTGAAGGATCCGGAAGTTAACCAGGCACAACAACTCATAGATATGTTGGACGAGGAGTCTTGTTGGGAGAGGTACCAGACCTTGAGTGAAGGCCTTTGTAACAACATGCCATTCCAGGAATATTACAAAATGAAGGTGGGCAGTAGACCCAAGAGAGATCAATAGAAACAGGTACTAGAATTACAGAGGAGATTGGGACAGATCTCCATTCCACACTTCGATAGTTCTAGGAAGTGTAATGCACCATCTTGGGTCCAGAAGTTGAAGAAATACTCTGACTCGAATCCTATATGCTAGGAAGATGAAATTAAGTTTGTAATCTTACATCTTGAGGGAGACGCTCATGATTGGTGGCATCATGGGTTGATTACACAGGGACACATACACATTACTACTTATGTAGAGTTCACGTAGAGGCTTGGGAGAAGATTTGATAGGAGGGACCCTGACAAGTATTTAAAGGAATTAACTCATTTAAGACAAACCGGTCCCCTAGATTAGTATATCATAGATTCTCAGAGATTATCAGTCATCATACCTGATATCATGGAGATGACACTGATTTCACTGTTCACAGCAGGTTTGACAGGTGCTTTCTCTGGGTTTGTGAAGGAATTTGAACCTTCTTCTTTGCTCGAGGTTGTTAGGAGAGCTCGGGACTTGGAGTTATCCACTCCAAAGTTGAGGGTTCCACCTCGCATACAGCAAAGGGAACCTCCATCTAGATCAAATGAACTTCAGCAGAGGGAACCTTCACTGAGGCAGGAGGTGGCTAAGGAGCCAATCATTTCCTAAGAGGATAGAAATGAGTTGAGGTGAAAGAAACTATGTTTCAATTGCCACACACCTTGGATTCTAGGACATGATTACAGAGGTAGAGGAAAGGCCCAATTCATTGAGGACTTCGAGGAGAGAAAGGATGATAGAGGTGAGGAGTTAGAGACTCACAAGATGGATGATGGAGATGGGGTTGCATTGGATAGTGCTGATGCAGGGCAGGAGGAGGAGACTTTTCCTCGGGAGATTATAGCCACATTGTCTAGTACTCTGATGTACAAGGCATTTAGGATTAGAGGATTTATATAGGGTCAACAAGATGGGGTACTCATTGATAATGGGGCAGCCCACAACTATATTGATGCCTCATTGGTTGAGAGGCAAGGATTACAGATAGAGGATTTTGAGGGCTTCAATGGGGTTGTAGCCAATGGAGAGTCTTTGAGGTGCACACGGCGGGTTCCTCAAGTGAGCATCACCATGGGTAACTATATAGTTACCAATGATTTCCACATTGTTGGAATGGGATTGACCAACATAGCACTAGGAGTGTAGTGGATTCACTCTCTTAGTGATTTTCATACTAACTTTCAGAAAATAGAGCTAAAGTTTAAATCTGAGGGCAGGAATGTGATTTTGAGGGGAGTATCTATAGGAGCACCAAGGATAGTTATAGCTGAGGGGATGGAGAGGACGATCCGACATGGTGAGGAGTTTTATTATTGCGGATCGATGTGGAGTATGATGGATGTAGGTGTGGCCAATAATGTTACACATGAAACTGTTACTGAGATTGGGATTACAGGTTCAGATCATTCGAGCTTATCATTATGTTGGTTAAATGAAGTTTCGATAGACTGGAGACCTCATTTTTTTGTTGAGTACCCCAAGAATTGACACACTAGTGAGATTCTAGATGGTCACATACAAGATGACAGCTCCAGATTTGAGGATGAGATGATCTTCTATCAGGGAAGATTGATCCTTGTGTTAGATTCATGGTTGAGGATGGAGATATTGCGATATGTGCATTGTCCTTCCGTGACTAGGCATTTGATCTGCGATGAGACCTACAGGTTCATGTTAGATAGGTTCATATGGCACAGGTTGAGGGAGGATATCCCCAACTTTATATAGGCATATACAGTTTGTCACTGTGACAAGTCAAATCCTATGGGTTCATCATTTTTGTGTAGTTCCCATTAAAACAACTCACTTGAGACCCAAGAAACAACCTAGGACTAGTTAGAAAATTATGGAATTATTATTTTTTATTAAAAGTGTCTACAACCAAGTTGCAAGGCAACAGTTGACCCTATTAGGTTTCAGAAAGAATTTAAATTACTAGAGTATATTCTTCCTTCATTAACAATATTTCAAGTTCACAAGGTTCAAATTTTAGGGTTAGAGGTTTCAGTTAGGTTCAGGGAGTAATTTACCCCCATACCCACTCTCTAATAGGCTCAGAGTTTCAACTTGATTTTTCTCATACTTAACGCTTCCAAAATTTCCCTAAATCATTCCCATTAGATAGGAAATTTTCTCACCATTCTGGTGATATAAAGAAGTCCTCCTAACTTCTTCAAAAACTCAAGATATGAATGAGCGGATTTCTAGGTTCAAATTTTCCCCAAGGGGACACGTGTCAAACAGGGGTCAAAACCCCCTTTGGCGGGTTGGCAGGTCACGAGGCAGCTTTAAAAATTTCTCCTCCCGCGTGGGCAAAAAATAAAATTTCCTCCCTTGCCTTTGCGGGGTCCCCAGTGGACAAGTGTCGAATCCTGGTTCAAGCGAGAGAGGGTGAGGGAAGGGCGGAGCGGCAGGGCGATTTGGTGAACTTCGCCAAAAGGAAAAAAAACAATTTGGCCTCCACGTGCCCGTGGGTCCACCAAGGACACGTGGCACTCCACCATTCACTATGGGAAATAAGGGAGAGGGAGCGGTGGAGAATATTGATGAATTTGCCGAAGGGAAGAACAAAGTGGAAAATGGTCGCGTGGGTCCGTGCGCTTGCGGAAGAAACTCTCCAAGGCAAGGGCGGGGATGCGGGGGCCGCAAGGAAATTTCTCCAAAATTTCCAAAGGCAAAAAACCAAAAGAAAACAAAGGGGTTGCCCCCTCCACAAGCTCTTAAAGCTACCACGTGGTAGCCTACAATTGGCTGCGGGCCGGCGGGGCTAAAAAGAAATTTTTTCCAAAATTTTCAAAAAGCCTAAGGGCAAAAAAAATGCCACGCCTCTACCACTGCCCCGTGAGGACATGTGGCAGCCTCTGATTGGTTGCGGGCCGGTGGAGGAAAAGTTAAAATTTTACCTGAGCCAAAAAATTTCAAAAAAAATTCTAAGGCAATTTGACGGGAATTTTTTTTGGGTTGCGGGCCCGCCAGGGAAAATTTTCCCAAATTTTCCCACCAAGACACAAAAACTTCAAAGTGCCATAACTTGAGCTAGGAAGCTTGGTTTTGGGAAAATAATGACTTTTTGGAAAGCTCTCAATGCCCTCTTTGCACAAAAAACATTAAATTTATATTTTGATAAATTTTAAAGGGTCAATTTTTCAAAAGTAATCTGCAGGTTTTTAATTAGCAAACTGGCAATTTCCAACTTTTCAATTTGATTAAATTGGATCTCCTCCTTCACTCAACATGTCAAACAAACATGAAGAATTGATTTAGGAAGGATTTAAAGTGGTTTAGAAAGTTAAATTTGTTCAATTGATTCAAAATTGTATTTTTCTAACAATAAACAGAAAAATGACTGAGGAAGGGATATTGATCCAATTTTGCAATGGTTAGATTGTTTTTTTAAGTTTTTCTTTGTAAAATTGAGTTCATTTAAGATATAGCATACTAAATTTTAACATCTCCAAGTTGATTAACGGGTGCAGATTTGAACTGTACATTTTTATTAAAATTTACTAGTTTTAAAAGTCACAATGCTAGTGATCAAATTTTTAAAGGATCTACTCATCAATTTTATCATTTAAGTGTAGTATATAGTTTCTAAACTGATCTAATACAAATAGTCGTTTCTAACCAAATCATTTCTAAGTTAAATTGTAATACCTGATTTCCAATTTAACATATTTCAAAATAGACAGTGCCATATAATTCTTGCACACATTTTTCTTCTTCTTCCATTTTCTAAACAAGGATTTCAAATCACCATTTAATAATTCCAACTTCATCACAACAATGCAAAAAACAGAAATGAACTTGCAATTCTTTAATGACTTCATTTATAAAACTTTACATCTTCACATTCTTCCATTTCTTGAATATAGTTAATAGAATTTCATTTATTTCTTCCAATGTATAGAGCAAAAAGTAAATGTCTTTCTCAAATCAAATATACATTCTCATAATCAATCTCAACATCATTTCCTTCACAAATACATAATAAAATTTCATCCACAACAACTAGGAAAGGATTACAATGAATTTGTTTCCACAAGGTACTGTCAAACTACATTTTTCCTTCACTCCCGGACAGCAACATGCACATTTTCTCTTTTCCAAGTTGATCACAACAAAAGAGGGTGAAAGGCAACGCTCTCCACCCAACCAAGATATCTTATGAAATGAAAATCCTTCCTTCATCATTGGCCCCCGAGCCCCCAACCAAAATACAATAATAGGTGTAATTCAACCACGACAACAATTGACTTCCATAACACATCATTCTTTCACATACACTTTTCCTTTTAAAAAAAAAAATACAATTCAACACAAATACCACAGTTCATAATTGCATTTAAAATCATTTCAAAACAGAACTCAAGCTTGATCATGCAAGCCAAAGGAGAAATGCATATGGGGGAAGCTACTTATCCCTCCCAATTGGAATTTTAACATCCACCAATAAAAAACCGCCAAAATAATTCATCACACACATTTCCTTATGCCCCCCACAAATCCCTCCTTATTCCCCCCATAGATTTTCTTATGCCCCCCATAGATTGTCTTAAGCCTCCCACAAAGTAATAAATGCAAGCTATTTATTTTCCATGGTGGATCTCAAACCCAAACTCCCTCCACAAAATTCTGATGCTAATGGCATTCCCTTATGCCCCCCCCCACATGGATTCCCCATAACCTTCTCCTATACCATCCCTATGGCAGTTTACCCAACCATCCAACAAATAGAACAAACATGCATTATCCACCCAACAAAACAAGAAAATGACAGCATATAAAAAGAGAGTTAAATTCCTACCATGATTACTTTTGTCTGCAAACAAAAAGCTTCAAATGTCAAAACACAATCCAAAACAACAAACTCCAAGCATGCAAAGCTTTCTCCAAGTTCCTCAAATAATAAGAGCTCTCCACAGGAAAAATGCGCCCCTAAGGAAAAATGCAAAAATGTTCAACAACACAAAAACAAGGCAAGAGTTTTGATTACATAGAAGAAGGAGAGAAGAGGATGATGTGGATCCATGTAGGATGCCACATCACACAGCCTCCAATTCAACACAAAAGACAAATTCCATTCTCCCAAGCACAATAAAGAGGTGGGTGAAAAATATGACAAGTTACTTGCACACTCTAAAAGGCCCACACCTAAAGGGACAATAAATTAATTAAAATGTAAGAAAGTGCAATCTAAAACAAGCAACATGCTTAACAAAATTCATTGCAAAAGTCACAAATCACATCTCCATCCATAAGTATGGTTGGTAGATTAAATTTAGAGGCATGGGACAAGTTTTACTTGTCCCACAAGCCTCCAAAAACTGCCCCCAAGGACAAATTCGAATTGCCATGGAGGTGGAGTATTTCTTACTCCAAAATCTAACTTACACAAGCTTTTACACAACTTACACATCCCTTATATAATTAAATGAAGTTAGCCAACAAATCTTAGAATTACTTTCCCACATCCCAATTTAACTTATTAAAATTTTAATCATATGATTCTCACATTAATTATATCACAATTTAATTAATTAAAAGAAGGGAACACATTACTAATAAAATACATACAACAATAATAAAAAGAACACATCAATAAAATACATAATACCCATGGTCACATGTAAAGATAATCCCCCCATGGGAATCTCTAACAAAACAACACACTAAAACGAGTTGCTATGGTGACCTTGTCAAATTCACCTAGAATTCCATTATGGTTGGTCTCTGATCCCCCAATGCTTTGTTGTGATATTTTTAACCTGTAAAATGCAAATACCTCCTTCGGCCTCGTGGCCATATCAGAACATATAACATGATATAAATGAAATCACAAAACCAACTATATAGATGAATCACTACAACATCGAAGTAACAACTACATCGTTTGCATTTTTTTAATCCACAACTATATCAGCATCATAAAATATTCATTTTCTAGATCTACTCATAATATCTAAAATCACATGTCCAAACAACATCCATAAAATATCCATGTCAATAATATATCATCATCCACATATAAGGTGTCCCTAATAATCATCATGCATTGAAATCATATCAAGATCAACAATAATCCATGATCAATGTCTAACATCATACTAAATCAAAACATAATAATGTCTGTAATGTAATCAACAGTATCAGCGTAAGCATCAAAAGGTGTCAAAGGGAAGTGGGCACTACATTTTGAATCGACATTGGATAACACTCTTATGTATTTTACTACTTCTATGCCCGGTGAGCACTTCACCCATGTGTCAGTTAGTGGAGAGATGAACTTGACTCATGGTTATTCAGTAGGTTCACATTCAACGTAGGAGGTGGGATATGTGGAGCCAATATTGCTGGTTGACTGTCTACTAGAGTCTTGGGACTTTTACTCCATGGGACACATTGAGATACATTATGAGGAGCCTTGCTCTCACATGAGTGCAGGTCATGTAGGAGAGTTAGCACCATTTGCGCGTATATAGGTTGTTTCACATGTGGATTGAGGGGACTCTATGGGATCCAGAGTTAACTTTCATACCCAGGAGTCGATTGGAGAGGCAGGTGAGTGATCACATGATGATAGCATTGGATCAGACAGGGATTGGACAGATTGGCACTTTCAATGTGGGTACTAGGGGAGAGTTGGTGTGGGCATCATACTACTTTAGGAGCAACATTGTTTTCTACATGGAATGGAGAACATGATCACTACATGGGGTGTCTTGGTTACTTTGCATCACACCAATCATCAGTTGACTGCAGGGTGAGGTGGAGAAACTTATGGCGTGGTATTCAGCCTTTGCAGCATGACATGATAATCCTTGGGGTCAAGTATTTCTCAAGAAGGGAGGAATATAATGTCCCATTTTTCTACGCCAAAGGTCTAAGGGTCAAATCGAGTCCAAGTTGTGGTCATACACAAGGGGATGTGGACGCTGGGGGCTTTGAGAAGCGGCCGCATGGTACCAATATCCATGTTTGGCATTTGGGGGTCACTTTGGACCTTGGTGACTTAAACAAGAAAAAGTAACTTTAGTTACTTTTATTTTATTGGCCCCTCCGTGGAACGAAACACGTCTAGGTCTATTGGGGCCCTTTTTCTTTGGAATGTATTTAAGGAGCTGGGAAGAGAAAGGAGAGGGACCTTTTGCATACATTTTTATAGACCCCTTCTCGTGCAGCTGTTGTTGTTGTGCATCTACAGCTTGTGGAGTCAAATCCCACATGGACCCTAGCTTCGGTGGTGAGAGACATGTCCCTAGCTAGCAGGGAATTCTTTGGTAGTGAGAGATCTACCCCAGTCTGTCATTTTGGAGCCACTTTTAGGGTCATGTGGCAGAGACATTAACAGAGGTTTCAGAGGAAATATCTCAAGGGTATTGGGGGCATTTAGGGAAGATAAGCATAGGGGCTCTAGATCAGATTCACAACATCCATTTGGGCTTGGCATGACAGCTCATTGAAGGTGCCTCCATCATTTTCTGACCCCATTCCAAGCAAGGCGACTTGTAGCCTTTACTTCGGGGTTTTCCATTCGGTCGTTTTTAGATCTGAAAGTGGAACTATTACTTCCTATATTTGTTAATGTTATTTTCCAAAGAGCCTTATTATTGCTCTTGTATTTAGAGGGTTACGAACCTCGGTAGTTTTCCCGTTGTCTACGGCACTCTGTGATTTTTTCTAGAATTAGTTTAATCTCTGTAAAAGTCCAAAAACAGTTTCCTTATGTCCTTTATAATAATATCAAAGTCTATTTAAATTTTCAAGTATTTTGGGTGGACATTTTGGCAAATATTAAGTTTCTTTAGTTCGCTGCCCCAACTATAAAAATCTGGTAAAATTAGTATTTTATGTGGCTACAAGTTTCCAATATTTTATGCATTTTTAAGTGGTATCCCATTAAAGATATTTCAATGAATGATGATTTAGCCTAAGCATATATCACTATATGATGAAAGGATGAGTGATGATTTATCCCTAAGCGTATATCACTATAAGATGAAAGGATTAGAATGAGTGATTATTTAGCACTAAGCGTATATCACTATATGATGAATGGTAAAGAGTGGTGATGTAACCTAAGGTGTATATCACTATAAGATGATAGGATAAAGGTGTTAATCTATCATAAAGTGTATACCATTACTAGATAGAAAAAGGATGAGTGACGATCTAGCCTAAAGTGTTTGTCACTAGCCTAGGAATGTCGCATGATGAAATGTCTCATTGTAAATGTAAGGTCCATTTGATTTGTAAACCCTCGGCATTTGAGTATGGACCAAGGAACTAAATTTCATTATAGGGTGGTTAGGGTAGTGCATTGAAAACAATGTAGCACATGTAAGGATGAAACGACCATGTGGCGGGGAAGGTTTGTAAATGCATGATGTGTAAAAGACAACATGTAATATATAATATGCAATGTAATGTGTGATAATGTAGAAAGTAGGGATGAAAATGTAAAGCTAGACTCATATGTAATGTATACTAGCATAGTATGTAGAATATAGACGATGTATAAATGTGTCATGTGAAATATCTTAATGGCGTATGTAATACATATAATGACTAATATGTGCATGATGAGAATTTAGTATATTGTAGAATGTAGAATAAGTGTAGAATGGATGGTGTATGATGCGTGATGTGTGTGATAAAATGTAAATGTGTATTGCTTATAGTGTAGTGTGTGGGGTTTAGTGTAATGGTAATCCATCAACATTCAAGTTTGAACCGAAGCACAAGAGTGTGTCATCAGGTAATGATGATGATAGAATGTGTGATTAATATGTTAATGTAGGAAGATGAATGGATGATGATGCGCATATGCTAGAATGGGGGGGATAAAATGTTATCCCCCCCAAGCATCTATGAAGGAGTACACAAATTTAACCAATGATGGTGAAGGATGAAGGTCCCTCAGTCCGATACTTGTGATGATGAAAGCGTAGGATCATGCTCAAGTAATGGTGGTATACTAGATAAACACTATGTGGGGGAGTGAAGTCTATATCCGTGGGAGGGATGGATATAAGATAGATATCCCGGTGTATTAAAATGCGTCGGCGATGAAGATCTTGGCGAGGTCATGCATGAAGGTGATGAAGACCCATGTGGAATAAAGAGAGGCGGTGATCGACGTCGAGAGGCAGTAACTGTCCTAGGAATAGGCCTATGCCAATGTGTAGGACTAGCAGAATGATTCAGTCATGTAGACAGTATGCAAGTAGGTGAACTAGGAGTAGATTGTGGTTTTAGTAAAATAGAAGGAGATGGGTGAGATGGGTGAGATGACACATGAGCAATTGAATGAGGAGATGACAACAGTGGAGGATATGGAAGAACATCATTGAAAGAAATGACTTGCAAGTTGTGAATGAATTTAAGTCGCAAATGATTCATAGATATGATGGATTGAGAGCGCCAAATCCAATTAAGGCCTAAAATCATATCACATCCCTCAACTATTTTTCCAACAAGGAAAGGTAGAAGCATAGTAAGAGGGTCGAATGTGACACGTAGCTTAACAATGCCAAAGGGTTTGTGGAAGGGATACTCAATTTGCGATGGAGGGAAACCAATGGCCCTAAGGAGGGACATAGAACACACACGAATGGGCCATGATGGGTCAACCTTAGTATTTTTGATGGAGGTTGAGCCAATAGATGCATGGATTTGTAAATGATTAGATGTAAAAGTAGCGTGATAATCAGGGTTGGAAAAATAAATTATTGGTGGCAATGCTTCAGCGTTAGCAACTAAGAAATCGAGAGATCCTAATGCTGGAGGTGATACCGCATGATACACATGATTAGCAGAAGAATATGCGGTCTTTTTTTCACGATATTAGGAATCATGATTAAAGAGGTTGAGTTTACCCTTGTCATTGGTTGGAGCAGAGGTAATAGATTCTGGGAATTCGAGCTTATTGTTATCAAGTAGATCTTGGTTAATTGTTCAGAGTTTTAGGCACCCATTTGTAGAATGTCCCACACAGTGATGATAGTCACAATGGAATTTTTCATTGTAGTTACTACCTTTGGGTCGTGATGGGTCTAACTCGAGTGGTGGAGGAAGGGCAATAAGGTTGTTGTCAAGAAGTTACTTTAATATAAGATGTGGAGCCATTGGAAGGTTTCTAAACGTGTATGTGGGTTATTGTGACTGAACTTCTTTAGAGGGAGTAACTACATTCGATTTGAGTGTCGATTGGCTTAGATGTAGATGATTTGAATGGTGCCTTATTTTGAAAACGGGTGGAGGGTGAAGTTTGTTCCTAATACTTAAGCTTTCCGATGGATAAAATTTTAGAGTCGCGAAGCTTAAGAGTATGAAAAAGTTGATCAAATGAAGGAGAGCTCTCAAAGAGAACACTTTCTTGGAGAGGTGGTAAAAGACTCTGGATAGATAGGTCTTGAAGCTCAGAGTTAGAAAGTACATTTTTCATTTTAGTGAGATTTTTCTTATACCGTAAAACGTAATTAGCTAATTGTTCATTTGACCCCTATTTAAGTTGTGTTAACTGAACATAAGAAATCTTAGAGCCAATGTTGATAGAGAAATGTGTAAGAAAGGAATCAGCTAGGTGTGTGAATCAAGTAACTAAGTGGACAGGTAATTCATAGAACCAACGCATGACATAGTCATGGAGACTACAAGGAAATATTTTAGCTAAGAGAATATGATCGTTGGCGAAATCGAGACAAGCAACACGAAAAACTCTAAGATGATCCTGCGGGTCACCATGCCCATTGAAAATGGGAAGCTTAGGGGTAATAAAACTAGGAGGAAGAAAATAAGTAGAGATGGTAGGTGTGAATGGAGTATGAAATAACAAGGTAGAATCTAAAGATGGAGAGGTGGTCAAAGTAGCCTATTGCAACTTATGGATTTGAGATTGAAGATTATGATAAAGAAATGTTAAGTATTGATTTCCAATAGATGAGACTTGCCTTTCATGAAAAACTAAGGGTGGAGTAAAATTATTGGTAGGAGCAGGGACACAAACCGGAATAATAGATATAGGTGGAAGAGTGGAAGCAAGCGGTTGAGTGGAAACGATAGTTATTATAGCCACAAAAGGATTGAGTTCTGCCAAATTAGTAGCTTCCTCATGAGCTATAGAAAAAAGTAAGTCTAGATCCTAAGGGTGCACAACAAGGTGATCATTGATGGCCTTAAGATGAGCTTTTGTAATTCCTCATGAGATTGAGCCATAGGAAAGGAAAAATAAACCCTAGTGAAGTAAGAAAGATAAGCTTAGAAGCGTATATGATCGAATCGGGTTCACTAAAATGATTAACTAAAATTAGAATAGACTAGGGGTATGCTGATATAGTTAATCTAATCTAGGAGGACATAAACGATGTAAATAAATACTATAAAGTTGTATAAAATAAAAAAATAATTACAACTAATGGAAACAAAACCCTAATGTGCAAGAATAAGGTGAGGAAAGAACTCAGTTGACTGTAGATGACTATCACAGAGTGTCATGGGTCTGAGAGGAAATTCCAAAAGAAGGAACGACTACACAAATGTCCCAAAAAGAGTGGATCTAAAAGATCTGAGCAGACTGGAGCACCCAGGAGGGTACTGGGGTGCCTAGGGGCGCCCTGGTATGGCAGAACATGCGCTCTGATCTCTGAAAAATTTCGTAACTTGATTCTCTCATGGTTGAAAGATGACCTATAACCCTCATCAATTTTCACACTAGATTTTCTAAACTGCTCCAAATGTACCAAATGAATCAAGATGATATTGAAGACTTTAAAAATAAAAAATAAGCATCAAACCCTAAAAATAAAATATGTAAATGAATGGGTCGAACTAACCTTGATTGCCACAATAGTGGGCTTACTACTCTGAGCATTGCACTACATTTCGGGCCCAAAGGTAGTTCTGGTGTGTGTGTGTGTGTGTGCATGTCATGCCCTAGGTACGCTTGTCTAATTCACACTATGTGAAATAGCAAGCAATAACTAAATGTAGAAAATGTAATAGTATGTGTGCATGGAATAGAATAGAATCCCCCCCTATGAAGTGTGTGTTGATGTAGATCTCCTAGCCTTGATGTATGGAGCTATGTGGATGTAAGTGATACAATGGATGCAACTCTAGATGGAGTGATAATATTATATTATGTTCGGACCCTCATTAAGGTCTCATAAATTTATATTTATAGGGTTCTCTTGATCTAATTTCATAATTAATCCCGAAATGGCCGACTAGGAAAAATATAAAGATGAAAAACTATTACAAAAGACCCAAAAATTGGCGGGAAGATTTTAAAAGGCTTAGGGCACTGCATGTGGGACCGAGGTGCCCAGAGGCACCTCAGTATAGGCCTAAGCGCTTGAGTTTAGGCTAAAATGATAGGAAAGTGTCGAAACAAATTGGGCATGTATCTAGAAATGTGCAGGAATGAAGAAATAAAAGCAAAAATAAGATGGCCAAAAGATGGGATTAATAAATACTTTCTTCACTCAAGAAACTTCTAAATAGTAGTATGATACCGAGCTAAATAATGTCTTATGTGCATGATTTTGTGACTATAATTGCCAATCCACGGTTGCAGAGTCACCTATCATAGACAAAGGGAAAACACCTATGGTGGAGGGAGAGCCTAGTTCTCCCCTTGATTTTGATATAGTTATCCCATAAGTACAGTATTTTTCCAAAATCTAGTTTGAACTACAATTAGCTAAGGAAAGAATGACTCGTCTCCATCTGATTCTTGAAACAAAGGAAGACAACTTCTCCCAGATAGAGGCTGTTAAAAACCAGTAAATTCAATAGTTGCATCACACTATAAAACAATAGGAAGAGGCAACTCTTCAACTCCAGAAATCCCTAGAAGAAAAAGAGCAACAAATCCACCCCCTTTGGGTCAGAAAAGAGGAGCTCAAAACATCTCTTGCAGACTTGCAAGAAAATAGGAAAGAAATAGATCCTATGGTCATGGAAGAACATACAACTCAGACTAACTTTGTCTTTTCTCAAATGGATGGAGGAATATTACAAGCTCAAGGCAGTTTCTGAGGAAAATAAGAATTTGAAGGAGGAAAAAAAATTTCCCAAAGAAAATGTGGTTATTGTTTATCGTTTATATGATCAAGTTCTTTCATGTAGACATCCTTCCCATTTTTATGCATTGTTTTTGAAAGATCACATTTTCAAATGGAAAATATATATAGCCTATTATATGCAAGACATTGAATTTGATGATGAAAAGCAATTTATAAGTGCATATACATCATGGAATGATGTTGAAAAGAATTTTCTTTGTGAATTTTATGTTCACAAATTTCTTATCCCTAAGAAAATTGAGATTCCCATAAATTTTTATGTGGGGAAAGGTACAGTTAAGAGCATTTATTTGTACTCTCAGGAACTAGGGAGAATGAAGGGATCAGAGGGCCACATTTGTTCAAGAAGAATCTACAATTATCCTCTTGATGAGGCATGACCTCCCACTCCCATTCGGTTCTTTAACAGGTTTCAATCACAAGTATATTGTTTACGTCTAGTGGAAAGATACACAAATATTCTTAAAACATGTGTTAAAAATTTAGGGGAGTAGGTAATCCCAACATTCAATGTCAACTTCCTCACTTGTTACGTAAGATATAAACTTCTTGAGAACCTTACAACAAAAAGGAGGCAATTTCACCAACCAACCTCTGTTGGTCATTAAAATGGCCAAAGACCTCTGCAAAATTATTCTAGAGCTACAGGAGAAGTGGATTGGCATGTGGTACATGCCTCCACTAGTAATTGCACCAGTGCCACAGTGGGATTTTACAGATGACCAGCCTGAGGGAATTTATAACACTTGGAGGAAAAATTTTATTGATTACTTTGGGTTTTGTAATACTTCATTGGATGAAACTTGGTGAACATTTTCCAATGAATATAACTATTCAAGGATAGTGGAACAACTAAATAGGTAGCAGGAGGACTTGCTAAACCTTAATTTTGGGGGAGTGATGAATCCCCATTTTGTTATGTTTAAACCCATGTAAAACCCCATACTATGTTGATATCATACTGCACGATGCATAATGTTTATTGTTTATAATTAATACTTTACTATGTTTTGGAAGGAAATGTTGTGCATATTCTTGTTATCTTTATCTTGTTAATGTTTTTACAATTATGGCCAAATGAAATATTTTATGGGTATTAAAAATATATTTGGAAGAGCATGTGTTAATTAATTGCAGAAGTTCATTGCAAACTGATGCACAACTCATTGGTGTATTGGCGCAGGACTCACCTTTGCATTAGTGTAGGACTCGTCATGGAGCGCAGGACTCATCCAGATCATCAATTTAGACTTCCTTGAAATAAGGAACTTGCACAGAAGAGATGAGCAACGTGGATGGTTGAACTGAAAGTTGATACAGTTGACATCACAAAAACATGAGCATGAAACATGTGTCACTATCTCAAACTACCTTCATGTAGATTATGAGGTCTAGAATCCCTAGTTTAACTCTAGTTTCTTGGAAATGTGATGAAGACATACACTTATGGATTTATGATCGCCATGATTCTCTGGAATCAAATTGAGATCCAAAATATCTTCCAGCACCGATTGAAATCCTCAAAGGATCCAATTTCTGACCTCCTCTTCAATAACAAGCATCGCACAAATGAATCCTTCCACAACTATAATCCTTAAAAATAACAGTCATTGTTTTAGTCAGCATCCAATTAAGTAGATGATAGTAATTGCAAATAAACTAATTCTCTCCTAAAATAACTAGGAATCCTCTTGTATAAGAGGGATAATGTAATAAAACTAAAGCTCGGTTCAATCATTTTATGATTGTAAAACATAGTTCTTTCAATTCAATAAAATTATAGATTCAGGGGAAAATTTTGTTGTGTGACTTTGGACGCTAAACTTGATTGAAGGGAAGGAGAAAGGGCCACTCCTCCCCAACGAAAAGGTATATGTTATTTTGTTTTCCTTTATGTTATAACGCAACTATTTCAGATTCCAACATTGAATTGTTTTTAGTACCATTAATATTTTTTCTTTAATATTCTTTTCTTTTAATGTATCTCATTTTATAATTACAATTAGTTATTATTTAGTTAATTCTATTGTTAAGTACGTGCTGAGAGAAATTCTTATTATTCTCTTTGTTGTAAACTGCCATAAACACCGCCTTGGATTGACATATATAATATAATTAAAGTATGAATATCAAACGTTTGTCACTTTATAAAATTTTCTAAACCTCTTTTGGACCCAGAAACTCCATAAATGATCTCGTCCACTTTTGGGGAATGATTATTTTATTTTAATTTCTTTTTCACCTTCCCCCCCATAAAGTCACTTTATTATTATTTTTTCTTTTTATTTATTTTAGTCAAGTGACTTAAATAATATTATTTTATAAAGGCTCAATTAAAAATAATATTTTAATTTCTCCATGGCCCAATAATAATATTTTTATTTTTATTTTTATTTTTCCATGGCCAAAACATTAACAGGCACAAGAACGCATTCCCTTTCCAATTGGATTAGCCTACGGGAATGGATAATAGGGTAATCAACCCCCTGTATGGTGATCATGCCGGAAATGGAGACATGACAGTCCTCCCTTCCCGAGATTGCTTGTCCTCAAGCAATCGCAACTCTGGATGCTATAAATATGCTCTCCTTCCCATGTAGCATCCTCAAGTGGTAAATCTCACCATCTAACCAAATACTACTCTAATCACCCTGTTCCTCAAACGACGCTCTCTCATATCCAAGATAGTGTCATGAACTAAAACCTAATCTACCTTCCTCATCCAATGGAGGAAGCTCTGGAGAAGGAACAACATTATGTCCCAATGCCTTCTTGAGGCATGATACATGGGAAACATTGTGAATCTTACAATCCACTGGCAACTCAAGCTCGTATGCCACTTCTCCAATCCTCCTCAGAATCTTGTAAGGGCCATAGAATTTGGGCTTAAGTTTTTCTACACCATTCTTCTTTAATGTAGATTGTCTATATGCTGAAGGTGCAAAAAACACTAAGTCACCCACCTCGAATGATCTCTCTACCCTATGTTCTGTCAGCATACATCTTCTGCTAATTCTGAGCCTGCTGAATATTATCCTTAAGTGCCTTAAGGATATCCTAACTATCCTGCATAAAATCCTTAGCTCTGGGAGCTCTGTTGTCATCAAAGGCCAAGTCTATGAAAGATAAGGCATCATAACCATACAAGGCCCTAAATGGTGTCATCCCAATGGACATGTGATAGGTGGTATTATAACAATGCTCACCCAAATACAACCACCTTGTCCAAGCTCTTCATTGTACCACAACATAATTACATAGATATCCTTCCACCCACTTATTCACAATCTCGGTCTGGCCATCTGTTTGTGGATGGTAGCTAGTGCTCAGGGTCAACTCAGTACCAGCTAATTGGAATAGCTCCTGCCAAAACACACTAAGAAACCTGTATCTTGGGATTGCTGACAATGTTTTTAGGAAACCCGTGTAGCCTAAAGACCTCCTCAAAGAATAATGTTGCTACCTTTGATGCCTTATACTCAAACGGTATTGCAAAAAAATGAGCATACTTGGTCAATCTATTAACCACCACATAAATGCAATTCTTACCCTGAAACTTTTTGAAGACCTATAATGAAATCCATAGAAATAATCTCCCACTTCTGATTTGGAATTGGTAAAGGCTGCAATAATCCTGCTGGGAAAGTATGCTCCAACTTGTTCTATGCTGACAAGTCAAACACTCACACACATGACGTAGGACATCATCCTTGAGACCCTTCCATGAGAATCTCTCTCTAATCTCCTTATATGTCTTGAAGAATCCTGGGTGCCCTGCTAAAGGAGTATCATGGATAGCTCTCATAATTTTACTCTTCATTTTAGATTCAGGAACCAAGTATATCCTATCCTTATAGTAGATCACCTCATCAATCACCTTATAATGATAATCCTGAATCTTATCATCCATGAGCTCACATGCAAATGTATTCTTGGAATACTCAACCCAAAGTTGAGATTTTCAATCAGGTGAAATCTTTAACATAGAGCAAAGTGTAGGTCACCTAGATAATGCATCAGCAACAATATTCCTCTTACCCTTCACATAATCAATATCAAAATCATAAGCTTGATTCTTGTTGACACATTTCTACTGTCTCTCACTAAGATCCTTTTGTTCTAGAAAATATTTCAAGTTGTTGTGGTCCGTCCTAACCACAAACTTACCACCTACCAAATATTGTCTAAACTTTGCTAACGCATGCATGATGGAAAACATCTCCTTCTCATAGGTGGAATAGAGTTTCCCTACATCCCTCAATTTCCTACTCTCATATGCTATGGGATGTCAATTATGCATCAACACGAATCCTATGCCCTCTCATGAAGCATCACATTCTAACACAAATGGCTGCGTGAAATCCAGTAATGCCAAAATAGGACAAGTACTCATCACCTCCTTGAGCCGATCAAAAATGACTTGGACCTCATCTGACCATCGGAATACCCCCTTCTTAGTGAGATCTGTAAGAGGAGCTGCTAACTATGAAAACCCCTTCACAAACCTCCTATAATAGCTGCATAAACCCAAGAAACCTCTCAAATCTGAAACATTCCTTGGTGGTGGCCAATCCAAGATGGCTCTAATCTTCTCCTGATGTACCTGCACTCCATTTGCACCAATCACATGGCCCAAGTACAAAATCTCCTGCAACCCAAACTCGCATTTGGATGCCTTAGAAAAAAGGGAGTTGTGCCTCCATGATGCCTAGTACCTCATCAAGATGTCTAAGATGATCCTCCCATTTTTTGTTGTATATCAAAATATCATCAAAGAATACCAATACAAACTTATGCAACTTACTTATTGAAGATGTGATTCATACATGATTGAAATGTAGCAGGAGCGTTGGTGAGACCAAATGGCATGACCAAGAACTCATAGTGTCCATAGTGACATTTGAATGCAATCTTGTGAATATCCTCCACACAGACACGAATTTGATGATACCTTGAACGAAGATCAATCTTGGAGAAGTAAACTACTCCATGTAGCTCATCTAGTAACTCATCAATCCTGGGTATGGGATACCTGTTCTTGATTGTCTTCTTGTTCAAAGTCTCTGTAGTCAATGCACATTCTCATGGTGCCATCCTTTTTCTTCACCAAAACCACTGAGGAGGCAAAGGGACTAGAACTAGGCCGAATGTGTCCCATATCTAACAACTCCTTAATCGTCTTCTCAATCTCTTCTTTGAAATGCCTCAGATGACGATAAGGTGTGGTGATAATGGGCTTGGACCCCTCCTCTAACTCGATGACATGTTCAAACCCATGATCAGGTGGTAAATCAGGAGGAATGTCTCCAAATACTATGCTATGCTTATCCAGCACTGTCTGAATATCCACATGATGTTGCGGACTTACCACTAGAAGGAGACTTGGACGATATAAAACATTGAGCCGCCCACGCTACATCACCATGCCTAAACAAGGCCTCCATCCTCCTAGCCGAAACAACATTGGGTTTCCCATCAAATAAATCTTTCAGCACAATCTTCTTCCCATCTGATATAAACTCTAGCTCCATCCGCTGGAAATCCTGGATATATCTCCCAAGTGACTGTAACCACTGAATGCCCAAAACAACATCAATCTCACCAAGTCCAAGCACGTAGAAATCATCAGTCAAAGTATAATCACCCATCTGAATGTTAAGCTGTGAAACCTTCCTAGTGCAACTCATAGAGAATCCATCTGCAATTGTCACATTAAATCCTGAGAACTCCTCTGCCTGTAGTCCCCTCTTCACAACCAAGCCCTCATCAATGAAATTATGAGTAGCTCCACTATCAACCAAACAAGTGACACACTGCCCCTTAAGAACTCCCTTCAAATGAAAGGAATGATACCTAGGGACTCCTGAAAGTGAGGCAATAGTAGCATGCTCAGTACCACCTGTAGGTGTAAGCTCAAGCTCAATATGAGGGGGCTGCTCCCCATGCTCTCCATCACTATCCGAACTAGTATCCTGGACCTCCTCATTCTCCACATCAGATGTGACCTCAATGTAGTGTACCTTGCCTTTGCCAAGGCATCTATGTCCTGGTTCCCATGGTTCTTTGCAAGAAAAGCAAAGTTTCTTTCTCCTTAGTTCATTCCTTGTCTCAAAGTCCATCCTAGGTGGTGTATGCTTGGGCTGATTAAAAGATTTCTGATTTGATTTGAAACCTTAAATTTTTTCTTAGGTGGCTGATATGAAGAAGATGAAGTGTCAAGATCTAAAGCCAACTGGATATCATCATGGAGAGTGCTAGGCTTAAGTGCCTTGACTAGTCCTCTCATCCTGTCATTTAAACCTTCAATAAACAACATTACCACCCTATTTTCAGTCATATCGGGAACCATAACAGCAATCTTTTGAAACTCATTAATATATGTATCCACATGCCCACTCTGTTTCAATTGTGCTAGCTCTCTATAGTACACCTCCACATCCTTCCTGTCAAAATGAGCAATTAATTTGCTGCTGAACTCATCATAGGAGTGAATCAATCCATGGTTTTGTGTGACTAAACCATGATGCCACCAATCATAAGCAATGCCCTCAAGGTGCATAGTTGCAAGTTTAATTGCTTCATCTTCTTGCATTGGTCTAAGTGTCAAGAAGGTGTCCAACTTGTGAATCCATGCTCTAGCACTAGTCTTCCCACTACCATCAAATGTAGGAAGAGTGAGTTTACTTGTAGCTTGTTTTAGGTCCTTATTTTGATGCCTAGTGTCTTCGTTCTTTGCCTTTTTCTTCTATTGTCTCTTCGTTGTCCCATATATTGGTGGAAAGGTAAGACATCCTTGACATGTTGAGGAAGAGCATCCCACTCATCGTGCATAGTCATAACATTGTCTGTAAATGATACCTCCTCATCAACAACCTCCTCTTCTACTTCATTATTGGATAAGAAAGTAGGCATTAATGGTCTATCTGAAGTGTGTGTAGGAGTCCTTCCCACCCGTGGTGTACCTACTACACTGTCATTATCTGTACACTCATTATTGTTTCTCTTGGGACCCGTGTTCATTTGTTGGATAGTTGTAAGTTGTTGTAAAACATTAGCCACATGCTGCTGCCCTTCTGCAATACCTCTCATGATTTCCCTTGCTTCTCTATCCTCACGTAGTGGACTGTTATCTCTCCTTTCCCTACTCATATCGAGCTGATTTGTACATGCGATTGGAACCTCTTCTTCTTGATTTTTCTTGTCTTCTACGGAAGTAATACCTGTGAGGACCAACGTTGTTGGATGCATATAACCAATCTAACTCTCCAGACTGGGAGGATCCAAGCTCTGATACCACTATAATAACCCCTGCTTATATTGTCCTGATTTTTCACTTTAGGCTGTTTGACATTTTGTCAAACACTTGGCATGCAACTGAAGAGTTCTGATTTTCTGAGTGTTTGCTTGAAGTTTTGATGAGATGTTTGATGGTTTTCAGTTTGATATTTGTAAAGCAATTGCATATAATGATAACAAATAAACATAGATTGCAAAACAAATGGAAGAACACACATCAACTTCTTATTTCTCCTCAATATAAATGGAATTACAATGGAAATCAGATCTGATATGATTCTGATTTTATTGCTACAGCAAGGTATATCTTCCTACATTCAACTTGTTATTGATTCCCAATGGAAATACAAACATACCCGGATCATAGGCTGTAATATTGAACACATTTGATCAATGGGAATGATGGAATGTAAGCTGATAATGTTTTGCTGTAGGTGATGTCTTCAGATCAGCCAACAACCCTTAGAGAGGAGCTGAAAATTCTTCAAATAAATCTGCAATAATAATAATACCTTCAAACCCTAAAGGCACTTGAGCTGAAATGATGATTTCTCCTTCAAACTTCACCAAACCCTAGTGCCCATGAACATAAATAAATAGTATAAAATATTTCCCAGCTGTTACCGTTCTGAAACCCTCATGCAAAGCTTCCAAAATTCCTCCAAGCAAGTCACCTTTATGTAGAAATTATTTATAAAATATTTGGTACTCAAAATCTGCAAAATGTCTCCAAAATAGAGTCATAAACCCTAGCGGATTGAAGCCCAAAATGATGAATGAATGCAAATATGCTCAATGATGAACCCTGGATGAATTCACCTCACAAAGTAGAGTTGGGTTTTCGTCCAATCTACTGATTCTGAAGGTTTTCGTCCTCAGAAATGGCTGCACCTGTAGTGAACATGCTGAAAATGAAGAAATATCAAATATGTCAAATCCCCAATGACCTCCCGAGAAGAGAAAGAGGGCCTTTCATAAAATTTTTCTAAACCTCTTTTGGAACCCAATAACTCCATAAATCATCATCCACTTTTGGGGAATGATTATTTTATTTTAATTTCTTTTTCACCTTTTTCCCCCATAAAGTCACTTTATTATTATTTTTTTCTTTTTATTTATGATAACTCAAGTGACTTAAATAATATTATTTTATAAAGGCTCAATTAAAAATAATATTTGTAATCTTCTCCATGGCCCAATAATATATTATTTTTTTCTTTTATTTTTTCATGGCCAAAACATTAACAGGCACAACAACTCATTCCCTTTCCAAGTGGAAGCTGTAGCCTGAGCAAGTGGAGGTATGGAGGAAGAGGGTGGGTCAGGACCCCTTCTATGGGGGGGCAGCGTAGAACAATGGCGATGTGATCATAGAGGCAATGGAAGCCCTTGCATATGACAAAGGGACAGCCACTAGAGTGGCTCTGAAATTCCCTAATTGATTTCTCCAGATGAGTTTATCAAGTAGTGAGGGAAGCTGATGACTATACTTTCTACGGAAGTTGCATTAAGAAAGGCCCACAATCCTTTTTGAGGTCGATAGTCACAAGAGTCTTCCTTCAAGAGTTCCCATCCCCTTATACAGAGCATCATCCTGGAAAGCTCAGCAAAAGGCTCAAGAATCGATGCCACCTTGATGCCAGCAGTTGTACACAACATTATTGATTCTCCCCATCGTCCAGGAACTTACTTTGGTCTCCACCTCCCTATCAGACCTTCTTATTGAAGCCAAATTTGGTAGCCCTCCAGAGCTGAGGCCCATGATCTGGGCGAGTGAGCATCTTCTGTGATCTCAATCTCCATGAATCATACTGTTTATTTGACAATCCGATTCAATAACCATCCCTGGGTACAATCTATTATAGATAATGTCTACGAATCAAATCCTTGTAATCCTTTCTAATTAGATATTGATTACTTGAGGATCCGTAAACATTAGCATTCCTAACATTACAGTCGTTAGTGTTGATTTTATCGGCCATGTAGATCATTTGCACTTCCTATGCAGCTTTATTGATCCCGTGAGTGGGCATGAACTTGGTACAACACCCCTAATGCCAAGTTTGAAGAAGGTATTAGTAACATCAAGGTCTTGCCAAACATGAAATTTGCGGGAACCCTATTTCCTGACCTGACGAGGTGTGGGTGATTTTAACATTTTCAAAGAATCATCTGCTTATCAACCAGTCACAATAGGGAGCACATCTGACCTAGCAATGTGGGAACTCAAGAAGGAACACATCTGAACAACCTTCAATGGTTTTCCAGAGGCTAACCACAAACCTAGGTATGAACAGGGATACATCTAATTGTTCAACCTCTTCAAGACTATGATGTTTTGTTTCTTCTGTGCTATCTATTCTTCACTATGTTATTACATTAGTGAATTATGTAAGAAGAACACATATACATGTGAATAGGAAAATACCATGCCCGTTCTTATTCTTCACACTACGCTGAAATCCACACCAAACTAAAGCAAAATCACACACATGCCACCAAATCAGTGAAGCAGCCCCATCGGTTGGCGACTGACAAGAGGTCGTTGATTGACCTTAGCCTCCTATGCCTCCATCCTCCGTTGTAAGAAGTTGCTTACTCAACAAATTTGGCTTTAGGAGGCTCAACAAGTTCCACATTGAATTTATTGGTATAACTTCCCTCCCATAATGTGAAACTAGTTGGATGTCAGTTTACACCAAAAATGCATCCATTACAAACAATTTGTTTAATTCTTGACAAAATGACTAAACACACTTTATTGATGTAAAAACAACTAATGACTCAACTGATACTATTTGACTTGTTAATGACATACATGACTATTTAATTGAATCTCTAAATATCATTGTTTGTACTATAGACATTTTGATGACCTATATTTGACGCACAAATTTACAACAATTAATGACTCTAAGTGGACTAGAATACATAAATAGATGCACCAACATTATCAATACTAATGTGAATTTTAACTAATCAAATAATATTCTTCAAACAAACCTTAACATATATTAAAGACAATGAGCTTTTCTATTAACTATATCAAGACTTCTGGGTAATAAAGACATAAGTATTTTTCACAAGTTATTTACTCCACTAATTTTGATGAGAAGGCCTATTTTGGAATGGACCAAGTCCGCATCACTGCCAATGAGAGAGAAAACCGCAGTATATAAAGTGTGTATGAAGATGACGTTGATGAACCATCAAATGCAGATTTGGCAGAATAAATGCATGGATGGTGTCGACGGTTTAGCAAAGGCGGATGGGCAACAATACAACTATAAATTGGAGACAACTTGTGGGTGTGTTTTAAACGATGTGGGATTCCAATGAAAAATGGTGGCAAAGTTAATAGAGAATGTAATCGGTGAAATTTGAACAATGCATACCTTTTCCCAATGTTACGCGTCCTCTACTCAGGCTTTATTCATTTCCTGAATCAAGTGTTCACATGTCCATATCAATGAAAACATGGGCCACTTGGATCGCTAGTGTACACGAGATCTGGGAATCTCACATTTTTGCAGACTACGAATTTTGTTACGAATGTCTTCTTTTGGCCATTGCAAAGGAGGAGACCAGATCGATACAAGGGAACACGTCATATTTCACTTACTACATTACACCAAACGTCAGTGCAAGAGTGTTGCGTAGACGGTCTGAATGGAAATTGTTTAAATGTAGAATTTATTTTAAATATAGATATCACTGTTGCTCAGATCATACACTAACGATGTGGAGAGTATACAATGGCTGCAAAGAAGGATCAATTCTCAACCAATGGAAATCAACGAGAAATGTCCATATTCAATCAAATCTAAGCATGCACCAGTGTTGGAAAAACAATTCTTGAGATAATTTTAATGGATCTGAATCCAGAAAATCCTAGATATTTTTTCGAATCCCTGAGGTTGAGACAATAGACCAAGGACGTGACACAATCAAATAGAAAAACAAGTATCTACACTAAACTAGCAATGCCTAGATAGACTACCAAATTCATATAAAAGAATTCAACTCATGGATTTGAGGCAACCATATGGATTATAACTTTTCCCCAAAAGGATTTATTAATATTTCATTTGAGGAATGAGCCTTGGAATCGCTCTGATACCAATGATAGGTATTAGACAAGTTGTACACAATAATATTGATTTCTTTGTATTATTACTCTACTATGAATACATGTAGATACAAAGACATATTTATAGGAAAGAGATAGCCTATATTTAGGGAGTTAACATCCAATGATTCTATCCTAGAATCATGTGGTTGTTTGAACCTATAATAACAATCGTTACGATATATTATAATACGATACAAATAAATTGTAACTGTACTAACAAGATATTAATTACTAATGTAAATATTAATTCCTAACAAGGGTTAGATAGAGGTATCAATAAGAAAAAGAAAGTCAACAACGATCAAGTCTGTTTAGGGAAAATAACTTTGTCACTGTAACACGACCACAAGGAAGAAGAAAAAGTTTTGAAAATTTCTTAAATTTTAAAAAATATGTGAAGATTAGCAGTTCTTTTAATTTATTATTAAATAAGTTTTTTTTATTATCATTTATTTTCTTTCAAATATCTTAATATTTCATCATTTTACCATTTAATTCGATCGTTTTCATGGGGAGTCAATCAATGCATGACATCACATCATACAAGATCCAAGCACAACACTAGCAACCCATAAGACACCCTATTAATATATTTTCAAGACTATATCACATCACAAGACCTCCAACCCAACCATGGAAAGAAGCATATGGTCCACACAACATAGTACTCGATACACATGCTCTCGACCCATGTAATATATGTAATGTGTGCCTAATCTAATAATAAGGAATCACATCAATACATATGCACAAGTTTCATACAAATTGAAACCATAACTGTAACCACAGTGTCGAAACAAGGTCACCTATCACATGACATAAATGAGGAGCATCAATCCTTAAAGTCATAAAACATAAAAAGATTCACATGAGTACTCATGAATCATAAATACCAACTCCATATACTTTCAAATCTCCATAAGACTCCCAAAAAAACTACATATGCCTCCCAATAGAGAAAAGAATCATAGTACCAAAGCTAGGTTGATTCATTCATCAAAGAGCCTTGTCACCTGAATGTAAGAATCATAGTGCCAAAATTAGGCTGAGTCACTCACTAAGAGCCCCGCCACCTTATTTCCATAGGACGGGTCACTCACCAAGATCCTTGTCACCATATTTCTCCAAGTCGGGTCACTCACCAAGAGCCCCATCATCTTATCTCTCCATTCAATGAGGCTAGATCACCTTATGACCCTATACACATAAATGCCCGTCACCTCCACCCAATTGGCATAGTAACCTATAGCTCAAAGTTACACAACCATTGACCCCTTTGGGGCATACCCCCATACAACGAAGTGGGTCCATAGGTCCAACCACTCCACGGTGAATCCCATGACCCTAATCCATCACATCACAACATTATAACCAACATATAAATCAGTTCAAATGCTAAGTGGCATCAAATCCCAAGCCTTGGGATATGATAGAAAACTTGTTGATTTGTGGAGCTCAATTACTTCGGATTAGCATGCAATATGGAACTTGCTAGAAAACACAGTAACCAACATCAATTATGGAGGGACTGGCATCAGTCAGACAAGGAGGAATTGAAATCACTTAGGGCTAACCGACATCGGTTACCTATGTGTGGGTGTTTTAATTAAATCACAGGAATTAGATCTATTTTTAGTATTAAAGCAAATCTATTGATTGTAATTGCATGGCTAGGTGCCCTAAGTTTGTATACGCCTATATAAGCATGAAATATAGGGTTTAGAAGTAAGAATTAAAAAGAACTTGGTGATTATTGTGAGAATAATTGTGAGAGAGAATTCTTGGTGAAGAAGCAAAAACTTGAGAGAAAGAAAGTAATGTACATCCATAGGTGTGAAAGATTGTAAATATTCAATTGTATATCTCGTGAAAGCTTTAGATAATAGATTGAATTGTTTTTTGGTGGACGTAGCCCACACTAGGTGAACCACGTTAAATCTGGTGTTGATTTATATCTCTTGTTTTATGCATTTCTTCTGGTAGAATATCTATTTTATTTGCATGTATGGTTAGATCTGATATATTATCTGTACAACCGATGTGCTAACCACAACAACTAGTATCAGAGATTTGTTTGAGGGTTTTATGTGTTGATAGATTTACTCACAGAGAGTTTTCTGATTGAGTGAGAACCACAACAATAGCAAAAGTAAATAAATACAAGGTAGAGAAGTTTGAGGGCCGAAATTATCAATTATGGAAGATGCAAATTGAGGATTATCTGTATCAAAGAGATTTGTATTTATCGTTGGATGAGAAGTATAGACCTACGAAGATGACTAATGAAGAATGGAAGATTTTTGACAGAAAGGCTTTGGGATCTATAATATTGAGCCTAACAGCATCCGTTGCTTCCAATATTACAAAAGTAATTTCTACGGTAGGGTTAATGAAATCTCTTGCTAATTTATATGAAAAACATAGTGCTTCAAATAAATTTTATTTGATGAAGAAACTATTTAGCTATAAGATGCATGAAGGTGGGTTTGCATCTAGTCATTTGAATGATTTCAGATTTATTGTAAATCGGTTAAAATTGGTTAATATATCGTTTGACGATGAAGTGAAAAAACTTTTATTCTTATGTTATTTTCCTGATAGTTGGGATAACTTAGTTATATAACATCTGCTAATAATATTTTAAAGGTTGATGATGTGGTTAGTATAATCTTGAATGAAGAAATTCACAGGAAGAGTACAGAGGAATCGTCATCTAGGAATGCTTTGAATGTAGAAATCAGGGGAAGGAAGAATGAGAGATCTAATAGTAAGAGTAATGTGAATTCAAAGTCAAGGGATAACAGATCTAAATCCAGAGGTAAGGTAATTACTTGTTGGAAATGTGAAAAGAAAGGACATGCAAAGAAATATTTTTGGTCACCAAACAAAGATAAAGAAGTAAATCTTGTTGCAACAGAAGTAATGCAATATGCTCTTATTATTTCTTTAGATAATAGAATTGGATCATGGGTTTTAGATTCAGGAGTTTCTTTCCATGCAACCCCTAATAAGGGTTATTTCAGAAATTATGTCTAGAGAAATTTCAGGCATGTTTATTTGGGTGATGATGAACCTTGTAGTATTACTTGTAAATGGGAAGTTCATCTAAAATTACAAAATAGAAATACATGAGTATTGAAAGAAGTGAGGCATGTGTCAAGCCTCATGAGGAATCTTATTTTTTGCAGGGCAACTAGGTGAATCTGGTTGTATGGTTACTTTTACAGGAGACTCTTGGAAAGTCACCAAGGGTGCTTTTATTGTGGCAAGAGGTAAGAAGGTAGGAACGTTATATTTATCTACTTGTGTTATTGTTTTTCTGCATTATCTACTTCAGATTCATATGCATGTATGTGTCATAATCTTTTAGGCCACATGAGTCAAAAAATAATGTAGATCTTAGAGGCTAAGGGTAAGTTATCATATTTGAAAGATTTAGATCTTGATTTCTGTGAGCATTATGTTTTTGGAAAGAAAAAGAGAGTGAGATTTCTCAAAGTTGGGGCAACTAAGAAGAAGCAAAAACTGGAGCTTATACACTCAGATGTATGGGGAATAGCTTAGGTAACTTTTCATGGAGGATTCCCATATTATGTTACTTTTATTGAGGCATGTGCCAAGCCTCATGAGGAATCTTATTTTTTGCAGGGAAACTAGGTGAATCTGGTTGTATGGATACTTTTATAAGAGACTCTTAGAAAGTCACTAAGGGTGCTTTTATTGTGGTAAGAGGTAAGAAGGTAGGAACGTTATATTTATCTACTTGTGTTATTGATTATTTTTCTGCATTATTTACTTTAGATTCATATGCATGTATGTGTCATAATCGTTTGGGCCATATGAGTCAAAAATGAATGTAGATCTTAAATTCTAAGGGTAAGTTATCATATTTCAAAGATTTAGATCTTGATTTATGTGAGCATTATGTTTTTGGAAAGAAAAAGAGAGTGAGATTTCTCAAAGTTGCGGCCACTAAGAAGAAGCAGAAATTAGAGTTTATACACTTAGATGTATGGGGACTAGCTTAGGTAACTTCTCATGGAGGATCCCCATATTATGTTACTTTCATTGATGATGCTACAAGAAATGTATGAGTTTATTATATTAAACAAGTATGATGTTTTTGAAATTTTTAAAAGATGGAAAGCCCTTGTTGAAAATGAATCAAATTCAAATTAAAGTGCAATGGTGGTGAATATTGTAGCAAGGTTTTCAATTATTATTGTTCAATGAATGAGTTACGTAGAGAAAAGACGGTTCCAAGAACACCACAAGAGAATGGTGTTGCAGAGAGAATAAACAAGACAATCATGGAATGTGCTAGAAGTATGAGGATACATTCTAGATTGCCCTTGTAGTTCTGGGTAGAAACAGTTGATACAATAATTTATTTAATTAACTGTGGTTCTTCAAGTTCACTAGATGGAGGAATACCAGAGGAATCTTGGACCGGAAAAGAGGTAGATCTTTATTTTTTAAAAGTTTTTGGTTCAGAAGTTTTTGTGCATATTGGTAAGGAAAATAGGAAAAAATTGGATGCAAAATTCAAAAGATGCACTTTCATTGGTTGTAGATCTAGTGATTTCGGATTCTGTTTTTGGGATTTAGAGAATTCTAAAATTATTAGGAGTCGTGATATTGAATGGAATGAAAAGATAATATACAAAGATCAAATTTTAGTACCCAAGGACGAACCGGTTGAGAAGTTTATGAATGCAAATGAACTCTCGTATTTACAAGTAATACTGACAGGGTTACATAGTAACCGGTGTTGGTTGACCCATGACCGACATCGGTCGGCAGAACCGGTATCGGTTACAAAAGAGCCAAATCGACATTGGTTAGCAGGACCGATGTCGGTTACAAGTGACCAGCATCAGTCACTAAAAAATTTGGATACAAATATCCAGGAGATCCAGAATGAGCCTATGGTACCCCAAACTCATGTGAGAAGGTCACAAAGGGTAAGTAAACCTTCAGAAATATTTAGACCTTCTCTATTTTATTTATTATTGAATGATAATGGTGAACCAGAGAGTTTTGAAGAAGAAATGTAGGATGAGACTCACATACAGTGGGAGCATGACATGGATGAAGAGATGGAATCCTTGGAACAGAACCAGACTTGGGATTTGGTTAAGTTGTCAACAGGTAAGAGGACATTACAGAACAAGTGGGTTTACATGATCAAAGAAGAAGAGGGTGGATAGAAAAGGTATAAGGCAAAACTTTTAGTAAAGGGATTTGCACAAAAAGTAGGTATTGATTTTAGTGAAATATTTTCTCCTGTTAAGATGAATTCTATTCATATTGTATTGAGTTTAGTTATAATAGAGGATTTACATTTAGAGCAACTAGATGCAAAAATGAATTTCCTTCATGGTGATTTAGATGAATAGATTGATATGAAGTCGCAACAGCAGCCACATGGGTATGAAGTCAAGGGTAAGGAGAAATTAGTGTGTAAATTTAAAAAGAGTTTATATGGGCTCAAGCAAGTTCCAAGGTAAAGGTACATGAGGTTTGATAGTTTGATGAATGAGCATGATTACTTGAGATGTGAATTTGACCATTGTGTTTATTTCAAGAAGCTTGGAAATGAGAGCAATATTATTTTGTTATTATACTTGGATGATATGCTTATTGCAAGATTTAGTATGCAGGACATTGGTGAGCTTAAGGGAAAGCTAGCTCACACATATTCTATGAAGGATTTAGGAGCTGCAAAAAGAATCCTTGGCATGCAAATACATAGAGACAAGAAGAATAAGAAATTGTATTTGTTTTAGGAGGATTATATCTACAGGGTGTTAGAAAGGTTCAAGATGTAGAATGTACAACCTGTTAGTACACCTATGGATGGACACTTCAAATTGAGCAAAGATTAGTGTCCTACATCAAAAGAGGAGGTCAAATACATGACACGAGTACCATATGCTTCAACAATTGAGAGTATCATGTATGTTATGGTTTGTATCAGATCATACATTGCATAGAAAATGGGAGTTGTGCATAGATATATGGCCAAACTAGGTAAAGAGCATTGAAAAGCAGTCCAATGGATACTCAGGTATTTGAAAAGGACATTTAGCATGCAGTTATGCTATGGAGGTTCAGATATTGTATTATGTGTCTATGTTGATTCAGATATAGCTAGAGATCTGAATGGTAGGAGGAGCACTACTGGATATATTTTTATAGTAGGTGGGATGGCAATTAGCTGGATTTCAAGATTGCAGAAGGTTGTGGCTTTGTCTACTACAAAGGTAGAGTATGTTGCAGCTACAAAGGCTAGCAAGGAGATGATATGGATGAGTAGGTTCATGAAAGAGTTGGGAAAGAAGCAAGATGATTGCAAATTGTTTAGTGATAGAGTGAAATTAATTTGGCAAAGAACTCAGTGTTTCATTCGAGAATGAAACACATTCAGTTGAGGTATCACTTCATACGACAGGTATTGGAGGATGGACAGTTGAATTTGGAAAAGATTCATACGAGTGAGAACCCTGTGGATATGCTAACAAAACCGTTAGCAAAAGAGAAGTTGGAGCTACACTCCACTTCTGTTGGTCTTCGAGTTTGAGACTTGAGGAGGAAGAAAAAAAGCTAAGGAAGGATCTAAGAATGACGTTGTACAGGTATGGTGCAGTAATTATGATGCGGGAGTATAACTTGCAGAGACCATAACTTTTGATCCGACCGTTGGATCATCCTGAAATTTTACAGGGTGGTAGATATACATTAGTATTATACTGGGGTCAATTTTGTTTGAAAGGTTGTGCCCATTTTGGCACATTTTCGGGCCCGGATTCCTTCATCTAGTGGCCTAAAATTGGCTTGTAATGTTTTTTTCACTTTTGTCTAGGTCTTATAACTTCAATAACTTTTGTTGTGCTTGTTAGAATAAGTCCAAATTTGGCGTGAGCCCTAATTTATGAAGGTATATTTGGCACGCAAAATTTGGGGTCCATCCGAGTTGTTTTGCTAGTAGGTAATTTTTAGTATTTTAGGGTTTTTAGAGTAGACATGAAATAAAAGGAGGATGGTATTGATGTAATAGATCATTGTGGATTCCAAAATGAGAAGTAAGCTATTTTGAAACTCCTGGGTTTTATTTGCAAATCCGTTTATGTGTGTTTTTGGAGGTATTTCAACCCCTTGCAGTTGGATTCACATCAAATTAATCTCCAAGTGGGATATTGTTGAGTTGTGGAGCTCACTTACTTCAAATTAGCGTGCAATATGAAACTTGCTAGAAAACATAGTAACCGACATCACTCACCTATGACCGATATCAGTTAGGCAAGGAATAACTGGCATCGGTTAGGGCTAACTGACAACGGTTACTTGTGTGTGGGTGTTTTAATTAACTCATGAAAATTAGATCTATTTTTAGTATTAAATAAGATCTATTGATTTTATTTGCATGGATAAGTGCCTTAATTTTGTATACGCCTATATAAGCATGAAAGATAGGGTTTAAAAGTAAAAAGTAAGAATAACTTGAAAAATTTTGATTATTGTGAGAGAGAGAATTCTTGGTGAAGAAACAAAAGCTTGAGAGAAAAAAAGTATTGTACATCCCAGAGGTGTGGAAGATTGTAAATCTTCAATTGTATATCTTGTGAAAGCTTTAGATAATAGATTGACTTGTTTCTTGGTGGACATAGCCCACATTGGGTGAACCACGTTAAATCTGGTGTTGATTTATATCTCTTGTTTTGTGTATTTCTTCTGGTAGAATATCTATTTTTATTTGTATGTATGCTTATATCTGATATATTATCTTTACAACCGGTGTGCTAAACCCAACAAAACTTTTAAACTCCAAATAAAATCGAACTAAGAAAAATAGGTGGTTGAAAATCCATAGTAATGCAAAGGCCTTTTGTTAGCGAAAAAATCAAATTAAATGCCCAAACATTTAGGAATAAATTAATCAAGAAAATTGTTGGTTCTTAAAAGAGAAGAAAAAAAAAATCTATGAATAAAATACGAACATAGGAAAATCACATTATGATCACTAAATTGCCCTTCCATGGCCATCAAAGGGGTACTCATCAAGTTGATAGCACTTAAATATCGAGCCTCAACTCGCAAAATACAGATAGCCAAAATAAGCTTATCAATATATACCTCTAAATCACATATACGAGGATCCACATGGTCGGTATCACATAGGATTGTTTGATGGATAACCCACATAGGAGAGATAAGGGAGTCTAATTTGCATAATTTGAGCCTAAGGTAGTGTGTATCCACAATATACTGAGAAATATCGATGTATACCAAATGGACAAACGTGTGTTTTCAGTCTACACAAGACTCCACTTCCAAACTTGTATTCGGCTCAAGGTTATGCAAAACTAGTTCACGCCTTCTCTCTCCACACATACACTCTTGGATGCTACCCGTATGGATCAGTAGTGTAGGGTACACAACATAACACATAACTACATTACTAATACAATGATGTATACACACAATAACCATAACGTTTTATGCATGGTATTATTACTCGATAGAACATAACAAGTAATCCATGACCTATAACACGTAACATTTCCGCACAATGCACCAAAAGTGTAAGTAGAACACAACAGGGCCATATGATCACCATATGCCCCTAATTAACGACACAAAATTTGTCACTCAACACATGATTACAAATGTATGATGAATATAGTGATTAATGTCACTACATATACACAAATACAAAACAACATGGTGACACACATCATGATATGTCACAATATTGGCAACCACACAATATGACACAATTTATTAGGAACCACATTTCAGCACGCAATACATTGATACACATATACAACATCATGAGATGATGAAACACCACCACACTTTCACACAATAGCATTGTTTTCACACGATAAATTCACGTTGAATCCACGAGAGAGAGAGAGAGAGAGAGAGAGAGAGAGAGAGCTCGTCACAAAACACATCTACATCACAATTATTCTACACTAAGTGGTAAGCACAGTAAGTGCATTCACATGATCACAATTACAAGTTTTTCACATCATAACATATTATCACATTACCCTTCTAACTCCTCCACTTGAATAACCATCACAACACCAACTGTCCCAGAGGTTCAAGAGCATGAACCACTACTCTGATACCATATGTCATGCCCACAATTTACACACCCAAAAACAACAGTAAAATTTGTGGAATATTTTTTTTCTTATTACTTGTTACACGTCACCACATGGGCTCAAATATATTAGCTTGAAATCACAAAAGACACTTACACAAACATGTACCCACATGGACATCAGGATAACACCAGAGCACACTATTGTCAAACATACTCAAAAAGGAGGTACACGTTAAAATGACCCAACCCCACACGAGAAACCTAAGGCTAGCCATATTCTTCAACACATAATTCATGGTTACATCTTTATTATAATTCAATCCCCTGGTTTTACCTTACAGATTGACGAGCACTTATCATATAATCAAATATTCTCATTCCTAAAGCTCCATATTCATTATTTCATTTTACATTTTTGTTTAAACCACATTATGTATGTGAAACATGTGCTCACACCTCAAGGTTATATATTTCCCATTCTAATAAAACGTTTCGGATCACAATGATGCATTCCTTTACTTTCATTTGTTTTAAGACCGTCTTAGGATTTTTAGTTGGTTTGACATCATTCAAGGTGCATATGATTTTTGTAACAATCATTTCATAGTTTCATCTCGTTTACTCATGTTTTAATTATGTTTATGTTATTACTTAGATCACATATTAACATTATTTTTAGAACAATTACGATTTGTATAAATATTACCTTTCACTTAGGGATTCAAGCCTACAAGGTGTGTGATCTCACACAACCCAATTGATTTCATTATTCCTAGGCACTCAAGTACTAAATACATATTACAAGTGAGTCATTTGATATAATTTTATGTGTTCAAATGCCTTCTAAGGCAATATTTTCAATTGTGGGTTAAACATAAATCAAAGTTTCTTTCACCAATGAGCTCATGAGATGTCACATTGTTAATCATTTCATTTGCGCTCAAGGAATCTATACTTTATTAAATTCAAAACTGGAGTAACCAAACTCCCTTATTCCGCAATACCTTTCTAAAATCCAAAGGTATTTCTTTCTACTTCTCAAGGTAAAACTTTATCTGCAATGTCTTAATGGAAATGTTCACAACATTTATAACATAGTTGAAATAATGCATTTATTCCAATTACATTAAACATACTTACCCACATACAACACCATACTACAAGGCTCCCATGGAAAAACATGAGAGGTTAGTGATCGAGTATAAATCTCGTAGATAAGTTGTAGGCTTCCTAGAGAGATTGATCATTAGTCAAGAACTCCTCTTCTTGGGTCATTCTAAGATTACATATTAGTGCTAGTTTCTTGACTAGATTCTCTAAAAAATAAGACTCTCTTTTGTATCATTCATAAGTCATCACTTCTCTTAAGTTGCAATCATGGAGGAATGATACACGACTTTATATTGTTTGGAGGGTAGTATTCTCAAGAACTACTAGGAAAGAGTCATCTTAATGTCCTTTATACTAACATTCTAACAGTGTGGATCCATTTGCATTTCTTATAAGGTGTTTTAGTGTTTTTTTTTATGTTAAACATACATGTTCATGCGTTAACCTACATCTATGAGCTTTTATTTCCTTCAAGCTAAGGGTTGTCATCAAGTACAAGAGTAACTAGGTTCATCCTTTAAGTTTAAGTTCCCCAACTCACAATTAAGAAAAAACACTAGAATTCATCAAAATCAACAACATACACTTCTCCAATGCAATTGACCTATAGGGCAAAACACATATATTTCAATTCTCTAAAACACCCGCACATACATAAATATTTAATCTCTCTTCCATTAATAATACAACAATTACAAAATTTGAGATTTAATTTTCAAATGCCTCATTTTAAAAAGGTTCATGTACAAACCATAGAATTCTCATACTTTGGTGCTTCATTACAAATAAAATTATGTCCACTCTTTCACTATACAAGCTATGCAAGATTACATTTAAATAGGAAAAAAGCTTTATTTTCTCTTTTGAAGGACAAACATGTTAGAAAGATAAACATTTTTATCATTTAATTCTAATAATTATTTTAACCCGTCAAAATTTTGTAAGTAGGGTCAGTGAACTATCCTGACATGGAATTCTCATATGATCGAGCACAAACTACGATTACTAGTCTTCCATTTACAATGAAATAAAACAACTTTGTATAAACAAAAGAGGTAAGAAAAACTTTTTTTTAATTTAATTTCATTTTCAAAACAAGAGAGAGGCAAGAGAAATAACACCATTTTTCCACAGTCAATCTTCTCAAAATAAGCAACCAAATGGAGATCCATACAATCATATGTTAGTGTCTACAAGTTTTTCCGCCAGTTATTTTACTTGATAAGGGTCCATGACAGTGTTTTCTCATTTTCCTACAAGTTGGTGAAAATGTCCAAATTAGCCTAAGTGGCTATAAAAATACGTTTGAAAGACGATTTCCGATAGTCAAATGCACCATGTGAAAAATCATATACACTCTCCTATATATAGGTAATTCATTGGAGTTGACGGAACTCAAAAATGGCAAGCAAGATTCCAATGATGACAACCTTTCCGGGGCAACCAGACATTATTGTACTAGTTTGACTTCATCATCCAATGATTGGAGGCCTATAAAACCCTTTGAAAAAACCAACTGACAAGGTGTTTTTCTCATAACTAAGCGTTCTAAACAATTTTCATGGATAAATACTAGACGTATGCAAAGACAAAATTTCATTTCCCCCACACAAGGCCTAAACGGCAAGCCCAAACGAAATTGAACTTCTAATTTTTGGCAACAATCTAAGGCTGCAAAAAGGGTTGCAGTGATCCTAGAGGGGTGACGAAAAATGCACGAACGAACATGCAGGGTCATTCCAAGGTTTGATATAGCACTACACATGAAAGGGAACACATTCAAAACTTGACTTTCCCCTTATGGGGACTAAAGGGGTGTTTTAGACATCGTTAAAAATCACGTTTATTAAATTTTTGTACAGGTGAACAACAAAGTAGTTTTAAAATAGAAAACAAGCTCAATTTTTCATTCAAGTGGTTTTCATTATTGAGTATGGTTATCCAAGCTATCTAAACCTCTAAAGAGGTATAATCGGAAAATGGGGTTACACTAAAACGTTTTTCAGTTGCGTTGAAAGAAGGGGGATTTTATTATTTTGTGCTACGATACATTTTAATTACCCAATATCATTTTCTTCCTTTGTTTTATTTTCTAATTTTGATATCATTGTAAAAAGGAAAACTAGAATACAAAACTCGTGCAAGATAGGGAAGAGAAAACCATGCTATCATTGTAAAAAGGAAAACTAGAATACAAAACTCGTGCAAGATAGGGAAGAGAAAACCATGCCTGGAATAACTGGGGAACATAGTTACGGAGCTTGACATTGCTTGCGTTCTTTGCAGTGATCTAAGGTATATTCAAAGCTCCCTTTCGAATGTGACTTGCAACTATTGTAGAGTTGACTTTAATCCTACCAAACGCCTTTTCAACAAACTCATTCTTTTCACATCCTAAAATCCCCCAATCCATCAATCACATTCTTTCAAGCATTTTGTTAAACAATCCACATGCCTTGCTTTCTCATTTTGCCCTACGGTTCTACGTCAATCTCAATCACAATCTCAATCTCACAACATTATGTAGAGAGGGTGAGATGAGGGAGGCGCTACACAATCTTATTACCACACACCCCTGTTGTCAATGTTGTTGGGGAGAGGCCATCCATAGCCAGTTTCATCGCTCCTATGACATAGTTGGGAGGCATTGGCTAACATCGTGGAGTCAAAATTCACACTTGTAAATAACATTTTTTATATATAAATTCTAATTTTTATTCAACAAAACTCCCCTTTTTTGGCTCATCCTGCAAACATTGGAGTCCCTAGACCCATTTCATTCACACATATTTATCAAATGCATTCTTGGAAAATTTCAAACGTCTTTCAAGGCATTTTGTCACACAGTCCACATGCCCAGGTCAATGTTTCCACATTGGTATACCAACGCACTAGGAAAGAGATTTGACACAACCTCGTCCCTCCACTATTATTTGGTAGATATCCATACTTTGCTTCGAAACTCTCATCTCAGTGCGTGCAAGGAGGATGGTGGAAAGGTTGCGGAATCTGGATTTATACCTGTTAATTGCATCTTACTTGAAAGTTTCTTAAGTCTTTCAACGCATCCCTTCAAATAATTTTGTCAAACAATCCATGTGCTTAATCAGTGCTTCCAGTTCTGCACAGGAGGGAGGATGCATCCAAGCTAATGCAATGATAAAGACAATGTGTGGGAAAGAGGGGAAGGACTGACAAGGTCTATGGAATTTCACCATGCTTAGCACAACCTAGGCAGGATGCTTGCCACCTTTACTCCCTCCATCCACTCCACCGACCCTCACAACCGAGTTCAATTACCATTTCCCACCAAAACCAACAATTTGATTAGTTTTTTATTGTTATTATTATTTATTTCATTTTGTCCTTCACTAGCGTCTTATTTAGGTTATTAGTTATTTCTCTACTTTATTTTATTTCTATTTATTAATATAGCTTCGTTCGTTTTTTTTGTTTTATACTTTCATTTTTTTTAATTACACTCTAATATCAAAATTGTTTGAAATCTCATGTATTATTACTATCATTATAAAAAAGTCACATTTTTATATAACTCGTTCGCAAAGCCACAAGGTCAAAGTGGTCAAATTTGGGTTTGCATTCGTCAATAACGGAAGCATTAAATCAAATTCCAAATTGATGCATGGGTAGAGCCCACTTCAAATTTTCAGATGATAAAGTTCAAAATAGAGCTTATTAAAGATCAAACAACATATACCCCTTGCATCTAACATTATTATAATTATTACTTTGTACTGACGATACATGTCGAGATGTGGGTTTGTATTTGAAGGCACAAAAATACGACGACCGAGATGACAAGTTGGTGTATAGAGAGGCAATGGAAACCTTTCAAATGACTTCGCGACATCCACACATGGGATTCAACATCTCAAATGTTTGAGGTGATTTACAAAATGACATCGCAAACTAATTGACCAATTGTGACAAAAGGGCCCACAATCCTCACTGGCTCAGTGCAAGGAGTGGGCATTGCACACGTACTCTTTCCATCGACTCTAGTTTCATCTAAATTTGATATTTCAAAACTCTAGAATTCTAAAATCAATAAGCAGAAACTACAAATGATTAAACGTTGAGCTACTATTTATAGGTTTCTAACCAAAAAAATTGAACCTTCTCTCGCAAAATCTAGATTTCATAAAATTTGTATTTATTTGCAATGGTAACTCTGATTTTTATTCCAAAAGAAGAGTCATGATTGTATTCTCATAACAAATCCAACAATATATTATTCATTTTTTTATAAACTTTTCAAAAATCACATATTTTTCCTTCCTATGATCAATACTTGTTTTCTTTGCATTTGTGTCATATAATTGTATTTCCCTTATGTTTCTTGTCTTTAAGCCTCCTAGACCCTATTTATCATGTCAACAATCCTTATATCATCTTTATATCCTCTGCATTCATCTTACCCATGTTTATGACCTATTTTTATTGTCTTCCTTCTTGCCTATTTCAATTTTATCACCCTTCCATAAGCTCCCCTTAGCTTAGAGTTTATTACTTATCTAATATATCTTCTAGAGTTTATTTTTAGTTGTGTATTACTTGGGTCCACTTATTAGTTTTTTTTAGATTCTGGTGGTGCTTTGCAGACACACTCGCAATAAGGTAAGTATATTTTATTTAATTTCATGTTTTTATCATATTTACTACTCACTCACTCCTGTCTTTTTTTGTTTCAGTGTAGCACTTTCTTTTCCCAAAGAAAATCTCATGTACACTTTTTGTGACACGAGATGATCTTTGGTTGGGTCATATGTATACACCTCAAATTTCACTCATTAATTTTTGCTCTTCAAAGGCACTATTGGTGCATTGACTTCTGGTAGTGATGCCCTCAAGAATATTAGTGGGAGTGGAGGTAACTAAAAACATTTAAATTGGTAGTTTAGTGGTGGTACTTGTAAGAGAGATTTGATGTGCATTCAATGTTACAACACATTAGATGCCTTTACACCCTTATAGTAATCCTTTTACAGTCTCGTTATGACATCACCTTCATATCATCTTAAGGTCACCTCCATATCTACTTACAACATTCATATACCTCAATCATATCATCTTTTAGTAGATCTAGAGTCTTCCTCCATTCCCTGAGCCCTCCCTTTAGGACCCTATTATGATACATTACTAGGATCCAACAAAATCAACCATGGTCAATATTGTATGGATTTTATTACTAGCAACCAAATGCATTGACCATGGTCAATGCCTAATTCTAGAGGAAACTATTTCACCTAATCATGTTCCCTATTTAAAGTGACTTTTGTTCGCATTTCACATCACATCATCATCGCTTTTTTAGTCCGAAGACACTTGCAAATATGCTTTTAGAGGTCTTGACATTAGTCTTGCTTATCTTTTGGAGTCTATTATTTGAGTATTGGGCCCTTTTGATCCCCGAGCATATGAGTTGCACTTATTATGGTTTTCCTAACTAGTGGAGTCTTTGAAGTAACCACCAAAAGGTTTTCCTAGGTCTACTTTTATTTTCTTGTGGTACCCCCCATCAAATATTTCATAAGGTGCCACTAACCCTAGGGGAAGTTAATACACCAATGGTGCCTCCACAATGGTAAGTATCTCTAACCTCTCATTTCCTTTATGTTATTTCAGATTTGATTGATTTTTTGATTGGTCATGCATAGGTTAGAATAGAGTAGCATATTTTTTCATATATTGCATCTTTATTAATCGGTCCCCATCTTACAATCTTCCCAATTTAGCTCTACAACCAATAAATCCTTGCAATCCACGTTTACAACCCTACCTGAAAAATCTCTATCTCATTTGTAACCTTATACTATCAATCTATAATCATGATCTAGTAAGATATCACCTCTATTCTAGACTTAGCCTTTGGAACCGCACATATTAGATAAAGTGTGGACTATCGCCTTGTAGATCCATGACATTAGCACTTTACAAACCACTTGTGTGTGGCCCTAGAATTGTCCACTTCATAGTCTAATCTATATTATCGAGAAGAGAAACAATATGTTTTATTAGACCATTATTAGCTTGCATATAGTCTCCACCTAAACATTTGATTGAATTTCTAAAAATCATATTCACTACCTCCTTTTGTTTGTTTTTTGTTTGCGGGTGATATACTAAGTTGAATTGCAAATCTATATTCAACTTCTTCCACAACATCCACTAAAATTGACTAATGAATTCGGTATCCCTGTCAGATACAAATTACCTAATTACCTCTTTGCGGAATAGGTCCGTAATGTGTTGCATTACTAGTCTTTGTGCGAGAAAAAAATGTGTTATCTTTGAAAGTCTATCCACTACAACATACAGGGGGCAACTCCCCTTTGTGTCTTAGGGAAACGCAAGACAAAATCCATTCTTATATCCTCTCAATGTCTGTTTGGGATAGGAAACATTTGGTACAACCTACATTTCGAAATTTTCCTTTGGCCAACTAACACACTCTACACTCTAGGAAAAATTTGTGCACATCCATACTTATTCTTGGAAAAAAAATAAGTGTTAGAATCTTATCCTTTTTAAAGTATCCTTCCAATCCTCCATTTTACTTTTCCTTCATCAAATTTTCCCGCATTAATCCTTTGGGATTGAAAAATTGTCTACCTTAAACAACAAGAAGGGGCACACAAGTCCTAGATAGAGGCTTGAAAACAACAATGTGTGGCTATTGGGTTGTGCATTCAAATTGGAGATGGGAGTGAGCAGGATTAGGCAACATGGTGCATAGGCCAGTAAGCAATGAACACTAGAATGTTGTAAATGCGTAGGGAGATCAAGTCAAGGCTCGAGCGCCACACAAGAATGCAACATCAACAAATTGTGCATACGCAAACTAGGAGCGGGTGCCAAACATGCCAAAAAAGGCATGAAAACTATTTTTTTCTTATGAAAATAAAAAACCTAAGTACTTACATTATAAAATTAAAAGGTTACAAAGTACAAGATCCAAAATAAAACTTACAAATTTATATTCTCCTATGTTGTGGCCCTAGTGGATGTTAAACAAGACTCGATCTTAATATTTTATATCTCTCTAAATGTGGCAGTAGGGTTAGTCCCAATTCGAATGCTTTGAAGCTAAGAATTTGTATACGTCCTAAATTGCTTAATGTGCATGAAATTTAGCTTCAATTTGGAAAATGAATAACTATAACAAGAGGGTATGAGTGAAATTTCAATTCAAATATCTTATATCCTTATTTTTACACGACTACAGGGGGTGATTGAGCCTCCTCGCATTTGTTTAGTAAAAAGTGTTAGACTATTCTACCAAGGTTCACATATTACTTGTTCATTATTGCATTCGGACTTTCCCCTCCTTTCCCTTTTTTATGTTATTCATTTTCCAAATTGAAGCTAAATTGCATGCACATTAAGCAATTTAGGATGTATACAAATTCTTAGCTTCAAAGCATTCGGATCAGGACTAACCCTACTGCCACATTTAGAGAGGATGATGATTATAGAAAATGGGCTATTTGAGATCATTCTTATAAATATGACTTCTTATTAAGATAATCTCCAATAATAATAAATGGGTAATGATTGCACACAAGTGCACATAATTCAAAATCAAATTCATCTTAAGAGCATAAAATAACATATAGGTCATAATATATGTACTATACATTAACACGAGAAACTCACCAAAACATCAGTGTGATGTGACCCCTTCAGGACATGTTGCCCTTTCATATTTGACATCAAAATCATGCGAAACCACAACCATTAGAGAATTGCCACCAGAGGTCACACTAAACCACCTAAACTTAGGAGGTTTGGGGTCTAGTTTAGGTGACATGACTAAAATTGAGGACAATCATTGCATCCCATGTCACTCATAGGTTATTAAGGCTACAAAGGGGGGAATAGAGATGAGAAAAGGGTTGAAATTTATTTATTTTTGTTGAAATTAGGAGAATTGCACAACCATTAGAGTATGACTAGTAGACATACATTTTGACCACCCAATCTTAGGGGGTTTGGGGTCTAGTTTAGGTAATGTGACTAAAACTAGGAAAAATCGTGGGGTCCCAAGTCACTCGAAAGGATAAAATGCAGTGTCATAAGGCTCCAAAATGGGGGAAAGGAGCAGAGAGGAGAATTGAAATTTTATCATCCAATGCAAAATTCAACACCAAGTCCTTGAAGTCAACAAGTTACAACATATGGGATAAGTTATATCAAAGTAAGAAAACGTAATGTCATAGAATGCAAGAAACATAAACAAGCTGACTAATATGCCAAAAGTATCACATAATATGCTAAAAATAATTGAACATGCAACACTGAAATTGACAATCTATTATATTTTTCAATCAATATCCACATCATGTAACTAAAATCAACAATAACTGTGAAATAACAAGGAGTTAAAACGATTATAAATCAAATTTGAAGGTACACGGTTGACTACATTGACACACAGAACAATAAGATAATGTGTGACTAAAGTAACAATGATCATGTGGTGGACATATCACAACATAAAAGCAGTTTTGTAGATGCGTAAAAAGTCAACCATATTGACCAAAATGTCAATTGTGCAATCCATAAATCAAGCCTTGTTTTGTATTCTTGTAGTAAGCACCCATCAATTTATTAATCAAGGTGGATAGGCACCAAACTATAATGTTTGGTAGTCACAAACACAAAAATGAAGTTCTCGGTTACGCTAAAAAAATTCATGCCCAAGTAAAGGACAACTTCAACTAAGCTTGGAAAATAAAAAGGTTTCCCCTCAACCAACATCAAGTGGTACCTAATTTTCATGTAGTGACATTACAATTATGCTTAGGGAACGAGTAATTCAAGGATGAATGACAAAAAATTAGATTGTTTCATTATTACAATGTCCAAAATCATACAATGCATCAATGAGATGCATTCAATATTTATTTGCAAAGTTAGATATATGTATCTATTGCTTAAGAAAAGTAGACATCATTACAAGTTGAACAAATATTTTCCCATTTAGCAAGATCACTTGATCAAAGACCAACTTACAAAAGAGAAGATGTATGATCCATAAACAATTGAGTTTGGAAGAATTATGTGCTCTCAATACTTATATATTTGTAGTGTTAGTGATAAGGAAAATCCAGTACCACCAATATTCTCCAAGTGAAATTGTGGGTTCTACTCCATATGTAGAGAGCATAAGCTCAAAAGAATTCAAATCAACATGATATTCAATAAACACATGTTGCAAATATATAGGAATGAATATCTAATTCTTATAACCACTCCAAAAATCACAAACACTAATCAAGGAAGGTTGCTCTAACGACTTATATTCCTTCCCAATTTCTCTCACCTAAATCTCTACGTGAGTTGTTTTCACAACTCACCAACAATATACATAATATATTTTACACTCTCACTAACCTATACAAATATACATATATATTTACTCACTCATGTGAGTACTAACTTAGTATTTTCCTAACATTTCCCCCCTAGTGCGAACATGGGAGGAGAGTGTTACATTGGAGTTGTCTCCATCTTCGTCTTCTATTGACTCTGTCCACTGGAAGTTATTCACTCTACATATTTAACATTTGTGGCACAAGTTTTAGCATTGTGGATAATCTTTTCTGCTCACAATATGAAATAGTGTGGATGTTGGTTTCCACCGATATTGCATCCACTTACAAGGAAAATGTCCCACTCATACAATTTTTTTAACTGCTTACAAAAAAAGAAATAATTCTCTTTCCTTGCTTTACAAAATATTCTTTTAATATACTCTTAAAAGTAGATGCCCCCGTAGTTATTCTCCTCAAAAGGGAAAAATCTCTTTAAATTAAATTTGACCAACACATTAAAGTGTGTTTGGAGGGGATTGACCCGTCAACCCTTTATATACCTTAACCTTCTCAAACCACAATAACAAACTTGTTATATGTTCATCCAACAATATATATGGAAGACTTTACCTTTATCGTTTGAAACCTTGGCTTTTGAGTTATAAATAAATAAAAAGCTTTTGCTTGTGCTCTAGGGTTAGGGCTTAGTTGGCTTTTAGGTTGAGTGTCGTCGTGCCAAGTGATGTAATCTGCCATGACGGCTTATGCCTACTGAAAGCTTCAATGCATACCTGAAAATTGACATTTTGTTGCGTAGTTCTGATTGACATGATCAAGATCCACCCCCTGTCCACAGTAATTTGCAGCGACGGCTTAGCTTTCTTACTTCCTTACTTTTTGATGTTTTGTAATCAAATGTATTCCTAAGCTTTGTTTTTGTCTAGTCTGTTCTCGTGACTTTAGGGCGTGCTTCCATACCGCCTGATTTTTTTGTGAATTATCATGTATCATTTTGCTTTTAATATAATATAAAATATTTTTCCTCACATAAAGTTTTTTAAAGAGTCCTTGATAAATATATATAAAATATGTGAAAATATATAACTTATATGTGAAGAAATCATAAATAGGAAAAATTGAAATTTATAGCCTTTTCAAAGAGCTAGGCCATCAATAAATTTTGATATGACAGGCATAGGTAATTTGAAATTCCACGCCTGCTTCCATGGTTCTATTGTGTGGGGAGAATCTATCAAGTCCATGAGTGCCGAGAGGCAAGATCACATACAAAATTTTGGGTCAAGCCAAGGAGATAGCCCGAATGTGACATTGCAGTGCCGAGCCGCAAGTGTGAAGGGGTGATTATGAGTCAAATGTTGATGCCATATTGAAGGTTCGTGATGAGTCAGGGAATGCAATAAGTTTGAGGGTTGAGTCACTGTGAATCTCCGTGTAGGTTGGAGAGCTTTTAATACAAACTTAAAGATGAATTAAGCTTCTAAAGGAGGTCGGTCTGGGGGAATTCTTCCCCAAAGACTCTTGGCGCCACCATAAGGATATATAAGGGGTTGTATAGGCTTATTGTGGGCATGTTTTTTAATATTATAATTTTATCTATTTGGTTCTAGAGCTGGTTGCTCTATTCCAATCCACTAAGAGGCGAAAATCGTTTGGTGCGGCAAGCAAGGAAGGCGAAACCCTTTCTTGATGAAGGTTGAAGAACAAACTCTCCAATTTGGTGGTTTTAAGGACTTTTGAGAAGACTATCTTGTTGGTTGGGCAACTAGGGCATTTAAGGAGAAGATATTTTAAGGGTTATACATCATTTTGACACCCTCTCCTAGGGTGGCAACTTGGGTAGAAGAGTATTTCAGTGCCTTCTATGGCACATTTTGGTGTCTCAAGTCGATAATCATATTTCTCTTAATTTATAAGGTTGATCTATCATTTCTTGGTATTTTATTGGGGTTTGGAGACCTCATTTTCAAGTAATTTTGTGGAATATACTTTTGTTGATTATTTTAATAATTGCAACTGTGTGTTGGCACTTATTTCTCTGTAATTTGTAAAGTATATTGGTTGGTATAATTTCTACTTGGTTGATTAAATTATTTGGGATCATTCTATATCATTTTTGGCTAGATTTTACATCCAAATGGTTGCTCCTAAGTGTTGGTGCAATTCACTGCCCTAGAGGGAGGATATCAATCAATATTCTCAGTTGATTTTGATACCCTACATGTGTGGTTTCAATTGGCTATTAGGGTTTTGATCAATGTTATTACAAAAATATGAGTTCTTGCATTTGGGTTAGTGGCAACTCCTCACTTTTCGGATCAGCCCTAGAAAGGGACATCATAGTGGTATCAGAGCTTCAGTCTTCCCAGCCTAAGGGTTTCATGCAAGAAAGTAATAAAAGCTACATTTGTTATCAAGAAGGAGAAGATAAAATGGCGGATAGAATTTTTGGTGATGCTTCGATTTGAAAAAATTACCTTAGGGAAAGAAAGATTGACCAATAAAATGGCTCAGTTGAACCATACCATTCAAAAATCAAATGGTGGATCTCTTCAAAGAAAGTCAATAATACTCAACCATCCAAAGTGGACAATATTGCTACATGGTATGAAGAGTATAAGGCTCTTACAGAGAAGATTCATGATGTCATGTCATTTTATGAGTTCATGAGAGTAAACTAGATTAAGTTAAGGCCCAAGCCTAGGTCACGAGATACATAAGAAGAAAAAGAAAAATCAGATTTGCAAGATGGCTTTGAGGTGGAGTCCCAAGAAGACCATGTTGAAGAACATGGAGGGGTGTTGTTAGATGAAGAACCAAAAAGGATTTTTGATGCAACAATATCTCCAAAGAAAGAAGTAGAAGTACCTATCATTTTCCCTAAAGATGAGCCCTTGACTTATTTTTAAAACATTAGTATGGAGGGCCAAGGGTTTGATGAAATCCTGAAGCACGAGCCTAAGTAAGAGAAAGAAGTCATGAAGCACGAGTTGGAAGGTAAAAATCCTTTGATATTTAATGATGATTCATTGATTTATAATCATGGCATGTTGCAGAAAATTGGAAAAGAAAAATCAGATTTACATGAAGTATATGAGAATGACATTATGGAAGGGTATGTCCATGAAGGAAGGACACTTTTGGTTCTTCATAATTACTTTCAATTCGTTGGAATTTCCTGAACAATAGTCAATGAGGGGAAAATTGAGGGATTTTAGAGTTTGAAAGATGTTCCAAACAAATACCAACAAAATAAGGGTGAGCTCCTTTTTGGCAGCCCAAGGTATGATAGAAACGATCACATTTTATCTCCTCGTATGTCGTTGTTATACTTGTGTCATTATGGAAAACTTGTTGAACATAATGATCACATGTCATGTTTGATGCCTCATAATATAATGGGTGATAATGTGAAGAACTCATTGAGTAACATAGGGCACACAAATATTTTATTAAAAGTTCAAGATTATGTGAACTTTATGGTTTGGGTTCTAGTTGATCCTTTGAGTTATAAAAAAGAGGAATTCCTTGTTGAATTCAATAATGTTACTCCATGCATATGTTTAGAAAGAAATTTCATGAAGGATTGTGTTGAATTTAGTATGTATCCTAACAAAGTTGTGAAGGATTTACTCCAAGAGTGTTCCTTGAAGCCAAGTTCTATACTCCAAGGACAAGGAGTCACAATTTTGATGGATAATAGAGCTACTTACAATCTCATTGATGAGAGCTTGGGGGAAAAGATGGATTTGAAGGTGGAAGACTTTAAAGGCTTCATGGTCAAGGTAACAGATGGCTACTCCATGCCATGCAAAATGAGGTGTCCCCAACTCCTTTTCACATTGGGAGAGCATGAGGTATGTGCTATGATTGACACATCTGATACAAATCTTGTGCTTGGGGTCTAATGGTTACATTCATCAGGAAAAATCACTCATAAATAATAAAATATGGAGTTAAGTGTCATGGATAAGGACAAGAAAGTGACACTTCAAGGTATGAGTCCAAAAAACCACTCAAATCAAGTATTTGGTAGAAGGTATTTTGTCAAAAGAATCATATCTTTGCTCTTTATCTAAGATAACAACATATTGGCAGTCTTTAATTACAACTAAGTATGCCAAGAATAAGTCTGCTAATGTTGTTTTTTAGAAAGAAAATGTGGATGGGCTCATTCTCCATAAGAACGGGGTCTATTTGGTTTCCGAATCAAAGGTGGAAAACAAGATATTGAGGATTGTTCATGATGCCCCATTGGCCAGTCATCCAGGCTATCTCAAGACATAAACAAAGGTGAGAGGAAGATTCTTTTGGAAAGGTCTTAAAGAGGAGGTGCTTCAACACATACATAATTGTTTGGCTTGCAAACAAAATAAGGCGGGTCACAAATTTTTAGTTGGACTATTGCAGCCCCTTACTATTCCCACTCAAAAATGAGAAGGCATGTCCATGGACTTCATCACAGGGCTTCCCATGGTTCAAGGTAAGAGTTCTTTGTATGTTGTGGTTGATAGAGTTACAAAATATGCCCAATTTTGTCCACTTTCAGCCAAGTATAATGTCATATTAGCACAACATAAGCATGGCGGAGCTACTTCATGGTTGTGTATTCATGTAAGATCACCAACAAAGTATGTGGGTGGTTAGTGGTGACAAGAGGAGTGTACCTTGCAGAACTATAACTCAACATTTAAGACTTGGTGTTGTCGTCATTATTCAAATCAACCACCACAAGATCTCATTGTCATATATACAAGTGGGTAAGCAAGTAATTTTTAGTCAAAGGATGGAGACTTTTTCGATTGATGAATGTTGGGAGGGAATTTTCAGCCTTTAAAGAGGTGTTTTTAGTCATTGCAATGCTCACATTTTCTTTTGCAATGAGGTTTCAATTTTGTAGTTGTTCCATTTTTAAGTTGTTGATTTTGATAAAATCATATTACGAGTTATTGTTTTCAAACTTGAATAGCTGCAAGATTGATCATTTTGAGGTCATTAAATCATTGGAAAATAGTGGTAGATGGCTTCAGATGAAAAGAACGACTACTTCAGCCCACATAGCTCTAATTTGGGTAGAAAATCGAGTGATTCATGAATGTCATAATTTGTTTCTAGCCTACGAACAAAATGATTTGCGTATTTTCTTGGAAGGGACAAGTTACAACATCATTAATGAAGCTCATCTTGAGAAGGTATGTGTTGTGGATTATGCTCATAGGGAAATTTTCAAACCTTGGAAAGAAGAACATTTGAAATGCTTGTTCATATTTTTTGTTCCAAGATGGGGAGCTTGTACCAGTGATATAGGGAGATATGCACATCTTTTTGCTTTCATCCCATATGGAAACAAATTGTCCTTAAAAAAGATGCATAAAAATAATGAGATGACAAATGTTTTGTCAAGGAAGCCACTTCCTTTTTCTTGGGATGATGTTGTCATACATAGTGAGAAGATGAAGGAGACTAAGATTTCAGATCAGCCAAGCTTGCAATTGCTTGAGGGAAAGCAATTTCGAGAAGGGAGGACTGTAATGTCCCCTTTTTCGAACTAATCCATTTAGAAGGCTTCTTGCCCATTCTTCTTCCTGTGGGCAAGAAGAAAATGAACAAGGAAAGCCCTTGGATTATATTTTAGTCTTTCTTTAATTATTAATCATAATTTTCTTTTGTATTTTCCATATGAAGCAAGTCAGCTGGGTTGGAGAGCTTTTAATACAAGCTTAAATATGAAATAAGCTTCTAAAGGAGGTCTGTCTTGGGGAATTCTTCCATGAAGATTCTTGGCACCACCATACAGATATATAAGGGGTCACATAGGCTCATTTTGGGCATGTTTTTACTATTATAATTTTATCTATTTGGTTCAAGAGTTAGTTGCTCCATTCCAGTCCACTAAGGGGCGAAAATCCTTTGGTGTGGCAAGCAAGGAAGACGAAACCCTTCCTTGTTGAAGGTTGGAGAACAAAAACTTTCCAATTTGCGGGTTCTAAGGACTTCTAAGAAGACTATTTGCTAGTTGGGCAGTTAGGGCATTGAAGGAGAAGAGATTACAAGGAATCTATGTCATTTAGGCACCCTCTTCTAGGGTGACAACTTGGGTAGAAGAGTATTTTGATGCCTTCTAGGGCACATTCTAATGTCTCAAGTGAATATTCAAATTTCTCTTAATTTATAAGGTTGGTCTATCACTTCTTGCATTGGTGTCTCGAGTGAATATTCAGATTTTTGTGTTTCAATTGATTGCTAGGGTTTTGAATGCTACTGTTACAAAAATCCGAGTTCTTGCATTTGGGTTTATGGCAAACCCTCACTTTTCGGATTAGTCTTAAAAAGGGATATTACAATGGAGAAGAGAATGTAGGTGGATGGTGAATGCCAATAAGTTCGTTGCAAGGTTTATGGTAATTGTTAGTACTATTGACAGAGTGTAAGAAAGGTGAACACACGAACAAAGGGGTTGTATGAGGTTTGTGGTATCCTACTAGCCTTTGTTAGTACATTTTGACATTACAAAAAATGGATGGACATAGACAAAGGTAATGAAATCATTACAAGGTTCGTGGTATCCACTAACCCGTTCCCTTAGTCTATTTGATGAAATGAAGCATGGGTGGAGTGAAGGCCAGAGACGTCTCATAGGAAACCTACTCCGATACCAAATGTGGGTTTTACCCCATATCTCAAGACCATAAGCTCAAAAGAATTCAAATCAACACGATATTCAATGAAACATGTTATTAATATATAGGAATGAATATCAAACTCCTATAACCACTCCAAAAACCACTAACACTAATCAAGGAAGGTTACTCGAACAACCTATTTTCCTTCCCAATTTATCTCACCTAAATTTCTACGTGATTTTTTTTCACAACTCACTAATAGTAATAATATACATAATATATTTCACACTATTACTAACCTATACAAATATACATATATATTTATTCACCCATGCGAGCACTAATATGGGATTTTCCTAACATAAATTAAGCCCAAATTGAATCTTCAATGCCATAGTGTGAACCTTGGCATCACAAAGAATCAAATATATGGTAGCAAAAGCTATAGAAACTTCAGACAAAGGTTGGCACATGAGTTGTATTAGATTTTTAGTGATGTAAATAGGGACAAGCTTGGAGACAACAAAACTAGTGCCAAGGTGAGATATACAATTAGGGTGGTAATCTAAGATTGCTTCAACACTTGGGCTACCAATAATTTTATGAAACTAAAGCCTAAAGATAATTGTATCTCACGAGTAAAATAGTTAGCATGCCAATGAAATAATATTGAGCAAGATATGCACCAATGTGAATGCTTTAACATTTAAATCCATCCCGATAGAAATTTTTTTATTAGAAGGAAATATTGTGTTCTCTAGTTTTGATTGTGAAACTATTCTTAAATATAAAATGTGCATATCAATACAAATTATGTTCAATAATTTAGGAAGGAAAAACCCGGCCTATAGGACTTATATAAGTTTTAAAGGCACATATTCACTAACATTTTAAAAAAACAATGTTTTAGGATATTCTATGGAGATTATTAGATAGAAGAGTTCCCCATTCTGATAACTCCTTAAGACATTACCACTCATTTCTATGACAATACCATAGTACACAATATTTAGTCAAATGTCGATATAAAGTCATTTCAATAGGAGCAATTGGAATTGATGGGAAAGTAACAGTTTAGAGAATTATTGAATAATGGTAATGCAATTCAAAATCTACAAACAATAAGTTTAAATTACCCAATAACCATTGTAAATGTGCTCAAAAAACATTACGTGGATTATAAAATTACATGACATAAAAAGTATAGCATTGAACATATTAGAAGGATAAACTTATACTTTGTAATTTCTACATAAATTTTGTATACTTACAATTAATGATTTGTCTTAATTAAAATTTGCATACATTATATTACTTATAAATTGAAGTTAAGGTGAAGAAATGTGTAGATTGAATAGTAACAATATTAAATTATAACATATCCAAAATTTTATTAAAACTTGCAAGGATCAATTGATATAATATAATTCCAACCATACACACTATTTTGATAGAAAGAATGTCACTATGATCTCAAATATATGCATCTACGTAATGACTATTTATTGACTACCATATACCCATAAATAATATAAATTACTTCCTTAACTGCAATCATTACTATGCTAAAAACATATCTAAATTTCATATTTAATGTGTGATTAGCTTATTGCAGGTTTCCAATGCATCATTCAACGGTGCATTGTTGAGATGATGCAATGGGTTTTAAAGAATATGTTCTTCAATGTTAATACTTATAGATCAACTCCTCTCTTGCTTGTGGATAAGTTGCATAATGTTGAATTTCAGCCTGTAGTAAAGATAAATAAAATAAAATAAAAAATAGTTTCATTGCCTTGTTCTAAAAATGTGAACTTAAAATAAAATTTTCACCATTATTAGTGATCAAATGGAAAATAAAAATAAAATTAGAAGATGTCTAAAACAAATAATCACCACTATTTGCAATCTCTCAACCCTAAGGAAGGGATGGAGTTAAATAATAGAAGAAGCATCACCAATAAATCACTGAACTTTTGATTCAATCTTATAGTCAATGAACAAATTAGATTTTTTTTTGAAATTGATGTTAGAAAATATAATATAATGAAATATAATGTATATCAAAACGTTGATAGCATCCCATTATAACGGGAATTAGCTTGTGATTATTTTTAGTCAATTTGCAGTCTGACAATTAATTCAAGACTCAACTATCATTAGAGTGGTTTTTTATGTTGAGAGGTGTAACTTACAATAGTAGTCGGGGTGGGTGGTGGCAACTGGGGGTAGCAGAAAATTACAATGTACGTAAGCTATTAACAATTAATATCAAAATTTAAATTTGACATTCAATTGACAGTCATAGAACAATATTGACTTTAAATTTGATGTCTATTTAAATGTTATATGGAAGTTTTTTCTTCTTGCATATCGTAATATTTTGAGTATATAGTGAAGAGTTTGGAACAAGTTTTTTTCTTCTTGGAAATATGTTTATAAGCCCAACACAATGGTGCAACTAGATTGAGGCAATTTGTCTCTATTTAGAAAAAAATAGCAGAAAAGATAATCCAACATAGTTATTAATCAATATGGTATATGAAAAATAAAAAATAATTGTCATTTTTCAGATAAATGTATTTAAAATATTTGTACTCGTAAAAATAAAAAAAATCAAAATATCAAATTTTTATATAATAAAATCATGAGTGAGACAACTTACTCTAAATCCTACATCATTAAATAGTAGCTCTTCTTATATCACAAATTCAAATATATACACACCATCACTAATAACCAAAAAAAAAAAACATTAAAAGAAATAACCCTGTAATTTAAAATCAAGATTTAATCATTTAGGATTTAATATGACAATATTGTCATATAAGTTTGAAATTCTAAGTTTATACTTAAAACTTACCTTAAACATATTTTTTGAAATTGTAATTGTTTTCATTACATTCGGCAAAGAAGGAACCCCAACATTTAAAATCAAGGTTCCATCCCTTAAAGTTTATTATTAACAATATTGTCATATATAAAATTGAAATATTCATATCATGTACTTAAATTTTCCTTTACAATAAGATTTTTTTTTAATAATGGAATTGCTTTCATTACATTTGACAGTTATAATAGAATGGTGGGTTGTATAGCAGGCACCCATAATTATAGAATAGTGCGCTGTATGGCAGCCACCCATTATTCCTGGAACCCTTGAACTACAATGGCTCTTATTAGAAAGGGGCTGCCCAAATGATTGAAAACTTGGTCTCTAAGCTTATCATTCCACCAACTCCCTTAAAAGTATTCACTATAAAGTACTTAGACATTTAATGAGGATCATAAGCACCCTTAGAGAAAGAATATAGAATTATGGAATTATATGTATCATACATCATAGCAATTTTTTTGTGTTATATATGTATGGATATGATATTATAATGTATAGGTTGATATAAATTTCAATATATGACACACATTCCTCTTAATTAACTAGCGTAGATATCTTAAATACATTTATCTAAAAGACACCAAGAAATATCAATCTAGATGTGTCTATATTATAGTTACTTACCTATTCACATTTATTATTTACTCCCTCTAAATATCTTCAAATAAAAATTAATATCCCCACAAAGTTATTCACACTTGTTATCTTTGACACTTTTGAAATAAATTATATTTCCATGTATAAATACATAATCATATAATTATTTTATTTATTAACTGATTTTATCTTCTATACACAGAGATAAAAGAAATCAATCAATAATTGACAATGTAGAAATGTTATGGGTTAATGGTTATTTGTGATTAGTCATCTTGGTGGTGTGCTTAGTGGTTTTCTCACATACCACTTGGGCTTAGTCTACCCCAAGTCATTAATAAAAGGCTACATATACTCTCTTTTTTTTATAAGGGGTAAAAGAAGGGTTTTGAAAGGGCCCCATATCCCTGTACATGGCCTGAAAGATAGAGATAGTAAGGCACAAAAGCAGAAACACACAAAGACCAGGCCCAACGAATCCAGTGGGCCACAAGTTAAATAGAAAGTCAGTAAAACAAGAGCTAATGGTCGGCCAATAGACAACTGCTCAACAACTCCATTTTTGCATTCCTTGTTACTCTTACACGTGGTTGATCCATTTTCTTAGATTTGGTTTGTCTATGTGAGATTAAATTCCATTCAACATCGTCCTTTACATCCTCTTGGGGAGACACTAATACAATACTCTCCTTCAGCTTTCTTACATATTCCTTATACACAGATCCCTTCCAGTAAGCATATGAACCCTCAGATTCCACTCACACTTTTCCAAAGCCTAAGCTTGAATTTTAGTTTGTATTTTAAAAAGGTTTCCATCTAAGGGGTTCAATATTTTCTTCCTCTACTCATTCTTATCTTGGTGTTGGCTTGTGGCTCCTAACACTTTCTGCATAACCCCTATCTCTCCTTGCTCAAGATCTAAAGTTTGCTCTCCTTGTCATGTTCGGTTTCCAAACTGTCCTCCTTTTCCATCCTTCCCTCTTCTAGCTTAACCTTTTGTTTGTCATCTCTTTCCCCCAAACTAGGAGGATCAGATTTTGTTTTCACAACTCCTTCCTCCTTTTGTTGTCTAGCCATAACTTTTGTTTCCTTATTCGAAACTCCTTTTTCTAGTCCTCGTCCCTACTTGATTTCCTTGTCTCCATCCTGGTGGGTTCTATGGTTAGAAGTAGCACAGATTCTTCCTTCCATACTTGTTTCCCTCCCTTACTTCTTGCAATCTTTGGTTCAAAATAAAGGAGCTTGTTCATATTTTAACTCTTGTCTCTGGTCTCCATATTTCGACTTTGGCATTATAGCTACTGGAAGAATATCGTCGTATGGGACTTTCAAGAAAAATCTAGCATGGATTAGCCTTCTTCAAGATTTAGTGGTAGAATCAATGGCAAGTAGTTGTCCTATAGACTTTGCTACTCCTATAAGGACTTCCTCTTCCCAATGCTCCATGGGTAGCCTAGGGAGCCTTACCCATATTGGAACTTCCTTAATACTTTTTTTGTTTGAATCAAAATCTGGTCTCCACTTAGTGAGAAAGAGAATAGTCTTCCCTAAGAACCAAGGACCTCCTAGAAGAGTGTTGACACAATCTTCATTTTGAGTGAAGGAACTAAAGAAAAAAACGTTTGGTTATCATTGACATTTCTATTTGACCTTTTGGTTTCCATTTCCTATTTTCCCTTTCTCTAAACACATCAATCTTGGGGCGAGATGTAGGAAACTCACCTATTAGAGAGTTCTCCATTCCGCAGTTGGCCCTCTCAACAATAATGTCTGACACCTTTAGACATAGGCCTTCTGCGTCCATAGATGGGAAAAGAGGAACGAACTCTTTTGACTTTGATTCCAAACGAATGCTAGACAATCTTTCCACCCAAATCATTCCTTCGTTGGTCTCTTTTGATAAGCTCTTCCTTTCCCCTAGGGATTTGGGGGTCCCAAAAAAAGCCCATTTGTTGTGCTGTTCTTAACAACATTCGCCTTGAGTCCGCCATTTTTCTACCCTAAGGCCCAAGAAATGCTACCGTCAACCGTAGTAGCTCCATCCAGCACCCTAGTTTCTCCAATCTGCCACCCGTTAGCATCACGTCATTGTAGGCTCTCCTTGGATCCATTCCTAGACCCATTGTCAACATACTATTGCCGCAGACATGAAGCTTGTGATTCATCAATCTCTGCATGATCTGCCAAAAATCCTCCAACAATTTACATTTCACCATAACCTGCCATAAACTCTCCTTCATCCTTTATTTCTCCATTCATCCACCATGGATCCTACTCGCATTTTTGCCCACGTCTTTCCCAATTCAAAGGCCAAATAAACTTGATTTTTTATCCTTATAGAGATATTATAGCGAAAGCATCTTGCATATTGTGGGTATTATAATCAAATATCTTTTGTGTATGCTCTTTCATTATGTTTACATCTTCTATGTGTTATTTGCTTTCTTTAAACCATTTTGTGTAACCATTTCCTCAATTATTGTGTAGAATTACATGTGAAATAAAACTTTGGGTGCATTGTGCCCTTAGTTATCTTATTTTTTGGTGTAGTTGTGCTCGTTAAACTATTTACATAATTGGAGGTGGTATCAAAAGCTTTGTCGCAAATCGAATAGATGAGGCATTATACAATGAAGATGATCGTGATTGAGAAGGATTTTATAAGTCGGGATGAATATTAGAAGCAAATGTGTCTTCTATGCAAGCTGCAATGGGAGGCTCCCCACATTACGTGACAATTGAGGTACTAGAAAATGTCGTTATCACTATTACAAGAGGAGCAACAACCAAAGCATAAAGATGTAGTTATAGAGACTTATAACAAGTTGCAAGAAAAAGAAGATGTAGTTTTTGAACCTGAAGAACCTCTAAAGGAGAAAGATGATTTTGAGCATAAGGAAGAACCTCCTGAGATAGAAAAAGATGCAATAGTAACAAAGGCATCTAGCGTATGACATAAATCCCACCTTTTGAAGAAGACAAAGAAGAGAAAGTCCAATTAGATTACAACTAGCAATCGCACATGAGCAGTGCAACGGAGATGCCGAAAGGGATGCGCTGAAGAAGTTAAACTTGATGGAGTGAAACAATGTAAGAGGAAGAGGAGCGGTGAAGAAGGGGATTGAGGGAGAAGTCTAGGGGAGGGAAAAATGTTTGGGGGAATGTATGTAAAACTCTTCTTTCTTCTGAGAAGACACGTATTAACCGCGTACCCTTTTTTCAATGCTTTGACAAAGAAAGGAGGTGTGGTGCACAAATCGTTAGGGCAGCGTACTTTGGAAATACATGAGAAAGCAAGCCTTTGTCAATCAATACTCTTAATGTCAATAGTCGCTATTTGCAATGACAATCGTTGTAGTTGGTGGATAGATAGAGAAGATGGAAATTTTAGGGGGATTTGTTTATGCGTGTTGTGATATACTTTAGAGATAGGGACATGCTTTAGAGATAGGCGTCAACGTCCTATGGGCATCTCAACTTGGTTGTTCGTCATTGAGCAACCCATCGGACGTCAACGCCTGCCCAAGAATCACACTGCCTAACGCATGGATCAACCTGGCCATGTTCATAGCCGAGGCACCACAATGGAAAGCCTAGGTGAGGAGCCAAATCTTAACAAACTCGGCCATAAATGACCAATCCTCTTAAGTCTTAAGATGATAGTAAAACTATTTAAACATTTGCAATGCTTGTTAGGAAAGGTTGTTAATTCGAGAATAAGTCACTAAAGTCTTTATAGTCCATTTTGTTTTACTTTGAGCAATTACAAATACCTTGTGCCCCTTTGTATATGGGGATATGTTTTTGTAGTAGAAAACACCAGGGCAACGTAGTTTGATTTCATTACATAAACGGGACCATATAGAGAGACTTCACGTACTAATATTTTGAGCCGCAGATCTGAAAATGCTAAAAATTATTCATTGCACAAAAAATATGATTGATGTAAACCAACATGAATTAGGAAGCACATGTAGTTTCCACTATAGAATGACGTTACTTCCATATCCCAATTCATTGAGACTCGAGTAGAGAATTGTTCCTTGTCTTCACCATTTAAAATATGACCAATAAATTGAAATATATATAATGAGATTTGGCTGTCATAGTTGCATCCATCCTCACATTCTCTTACTCGTATCATCTATATACATACACGCTTTATCTAGCTAGTGATGTTGGCCACATTAATTTGCATCACTAACCCAATCAATTCTTTTTACTGGTTTGATTCAAACTAGAACTACAAGAGAGTCACCTGACAATCAATTAATAGAATTGTTTTACGCCTAAATACAAACAATCATACTAACCCAACAATCCAGGTGGAGCAATTTGATGCCTAAAGGTCTGGTAGGATATTTCTCATAAACACTTAATATAATCCCTCCCTTCTTCTTTCTCATATGAAGCAAAATAAATATGAAATCTTCAGTTTGTTGTCCACAACATCAAGGCCAGGGTTAGAGTCGGATATTCTCTTCAAACCGTTGGAATTCGTAACTGAATCCATATCCCTTTTGAACCCTTGTTCACAACATCGATTAAAAATCATATCTTCAACAGTTGAAGATGAATGTGTAATGTCCCCTTTTTCGAACTAATCCATTTGAAGGCTTCTTGCCCATTCTACTTCCCGTGGGTAAGAAGTAGATGAACAAGGGAAGCCCTTGAGTTATATTTTAGTCATTCTTTAATTAATAATTAAATTTTCTTTTGTATTTTCCCTATAAAGCAGGCCGGCTGGGTTGTAGAGCTTTAAAACAAGTTAAAATATAAAATAAAGCTTCTTCTTGAGGTCAGTCTTGGGGAATTCTTCCCTTGGGACTTTTGGCGCCACCACATGGATATATAAGGGGTCGCATAGGCTCATTTTGGGCATGTTGTTGGCTATTATAATTTTATCTATTTGGTTTTAGGGCTGGGTGCTCTATTCCATTCCACTAAGGGGCTAAAATCCTTTGGTGTGGCAAGCAAGGAAGAAAAAACCCTTCCTTGTTGAAGGTTGGAGAACAAAAAGTCTCCAATTTGGTGGTTCCAAGGCCTTCAAAAAAAGACTATCTTGCTAGTTGAGCAGCTAGGGCATTGAAAAAGAAGAGTTATCAAGGTTTCTTCATCAATTTGGCACCCTCTCCTAGGGTGGCGACTTGGGTGGAGTATTTCAGTGCCTTCTAGGGAACCTTTTGGTGTCTCAAGTTGATATTCACATTTCTCTTAAATTATAAGGCTGATCTATCACTTCTTTGATATTTAATGGGGTTTGGAGACCTCATTTTCAGCTAATTTTTTGGATTGTACTTCTGCTGATTATTTTAATAATTCCGGCTGTGTGTTGGAACTTATTTCTCCTTAATTTATGAAGTATATTGGCTGGAATAATTTCTACATGGTTGATTAAATTATTTGGGATCATTCTATATTATTTTTGGTTAGATTTTGCATGAGAATTGTTGCTCCTAAGTGCCGGTACAATTCGCTTCCCTAGAGGATTATTTATTAATTTTCTAAGTTGGTTTTTGATATCCTAAAGGTGTGATTTCAGTTGGCTGCTAGGGTTTGATCACTGCTATTCCAAATATCTGAATTCTTGCATTTGGGTTTGTGGCAAAACCCTTATTTTCATAATCAACCTTAGAGAGGGACATTGCAAAATGCATAAGGAGGCCCTGTTCTTGTTGAAGTTGTCTATGTTGGATGATTTGATACTCGAGATCCGGAATTCACCAACCCGAAGAACAAGTATCAAACGACAGAGAAAAGTCGAGTATTGTACCTAAAGAATTTCTTGTTTCTAGAAAAGATGTGTGAGGGTGGGTCCCTCTTAGAACATCTTTAGATGAAAGATCTCCAAGTCCAGCGCAGTGACATCAGTAAAAGGTGGATGATAACGACCTGGTTGCATTTGTTTTAAATGGTTTATCGCCCTCCTATGACATTCGTGGAGATCTTACACTTGACGGTGGAAATTAAAACCCTAACATTTGATCAGGCCGGTTCCTATTTGCTGCATAAGGAACATAGGTAAACACAAGCAATTGAGTCTAGTTCTGGACAATAAGAGAGTGCATTGACTGCTTAGTCAAAGAGGAAGTGGAAATGTCACTCTGGTGAATGATGATGACCTAGTTGAACTTGTTTTAAATGGTTTATTGCCCTCCTATGAGACATTCATGGAGGTCTTACACTTGATGGTGGAAAGTAAAACCCTAACATTTGATCAGGTCGGTTCCTATTTGCTACATAAGGAACATAGGTAGACACAAGCAATTGAGTCTAGTTCTGGACAATAAAAGAGTGCATTGACAGCTTAGTCAAAGAGGAAGTGGAAATGTCACTCTAGTCAATCTTCTAAATACTAAGTGAAATGCCAATACAGCCATAAGTTTGGGCATATCAAAAAAGATTTCCGAAAGTGACAGTATGATTTTTCTCAACACAACAAAAAGGCATGGGATCAAGAAAATGTGGTAGCGGTTGAAGGACAGGATTCTAAGGAAGAGTATGCTCTCACGACATCATGCTCAACTAATAGTGCTACCAATTTCTCATTCATTGATTCCGGTGTATCCAAACATTTTCCATGTTGCAGGGACTGGTATGTAACATTCACTGTAATTTCTTATTCAATTTTATTAGCAAATGCAGAGTCTTTTATAGTAGAGGGGATAGGGGATATTCATATAGCAATGAATAATGTCAACTTCATTGTAAGGAATGCTAGGTATGTTCTTAGCATGCATAAAAATCCTTCTATTGTCTATTAACAAAAAATCCCAACATTGTGTAAATTTCTCTGGGAAGTAGTGTATTGTGACAAATGTGAAACAGGAACAGGTGATTGCCCTAGGCATTGGGCAAGGTGGCTAGTATATAGGCTTGTTGACTCTACTACAGTCAACTTAAAAGCATGTGTAAAGGGAGACTCCATACAGATGTGCTAGAGGATGAAATTCCTTATAGGCTTGTTGACCTTGTTCTAGTCAACTTATGCACTAGTTGTGGAGGGAATATCCACTATAAAGAATGTGTGGGAGGTTGCAAATGCTTCATCTATGGGTTGTTGAAATGCCCCGATTACAAGATGCATAGGAGACACATGGTGAGATGGAAGGAAAATGCCCCATCATAATTGTGGAGGGTGACTCCACTAGCCTAGATGTGCAGGAAAGCCACATGGTGAGATGGCAGGAAAAGCCACTCATGGTGAGATGGCAAGAAAATTCATTCAAATAAATGCATTGGCTCGAAGGACCGGGAACAAAGGTTGCTAATTCAGCAGAGAACGATCATTTTTCTCTCACATTTGACCTTCTTTAAGTACCGAATCACGATATTTTGAAGCCATTGAAGGCATAAATGAGTGGGAGACTGACCATGCAAACAAATGAACTCTATGCCTGATGTTGGAGAACCGTACATGCTAGGACGGCGGATCTTGCTGCTAAGAATTTGTGAAATTACCTATTGGATACAAATGGGTGGAAAAAGTCACAAATAAAGTTGATGGTACTTTGGGACGAGTATAATGTTTATCTTGTTGTGAAAAGGTTTTTCACAACTAATAGATGAAGATGGTTGTTTCTCCTACTTTTGTGGAGATTGGTTCTTTGCTCCTACGGAGTGCGATACTCATACTTTCAAGATGGTCACATTTTGGTTGCTTCTCTCCATAGAAGATTAGTTTGGACAAGGAAGTTTGGATGAGGTCTACTTGGTGATGCATGAAGGTTTTCAGGTACCTGATTCATGATCATCTGGTTATGCAGATTGATTGAGTCCTTGTATAGACTTAAGCAGGCTTCCACGAGCCTGGTATTTTACATTGATCAATAATCTCCAAGATTTTGGATTCAAAACTATGGAGAAATTGGGCTGAAGTTATCAGCTGATAATGATTCTTCACTAGTTCAAGAATCACCCTATAGACAATTGGTGGGCAGCTTGATATATCTTATGCCTACACAACCGGATCTATGAAATTGCTGTTAGCAATCTTTCTTGGCTTTTGTCTCAACCAAAGCTCATACATTGGACAGCAACAAAGTGTCAGAGGACTGCATATTTCAAATTACCATCTAGAGTAACAACCTGCTGATTTAATGACTAAATCCTTTGGTCCCATTGTGTTTGTAAAATTTCAGGACAAACTTGAGGAGTAGTTTCTGGATGAAGTCATTAGCTATCCAGTGTTAAATCGCTTATTAAGTCATTATGTCAAATTTTCAAACATTAATGAATGTAATTTTCAATTAGTTAATGTACTTTAGTTATTGAGTTATAAGCTAACCGAATCATATTGTAACTCCTTCTCAATGACATGAATAAAGAGGAATGAAATACAAAGCCTGTTTCACACTCAAATATGGGTAGAAAATAGACGTGTACATTTGATCGTTGATTAACTAACACAAGAATTTTCACAAAAGATCTCGTCTATAGTTGGTAGTACAAGGACTGTGTCAATACCACGCCACATCCTATGGCTACATTAAGCCATTGTGGGATTGTACATGAAGAAGTTGGACTTGAATCTGAAGATTGGGCCGAGTACGATTCACATTGCAATAAAGGGTTTATTTGCATAATGTTATCTAGTATAGGTGATATTTGCTGCGACACCTGCTTAAGGGATGTGTAGAGGCACTCAGTAATGGGAACCATTTCTTAGAAGACCATTTTTGTGCCTCCTGGATATGCATCTATGTATTCTACTTGGTATAATTGCCAAGGGGGCTCCAAGTCACTAATAACGAAAAGTAAAGTCCCTTTAGAACAATGATCAACGACAGGTGGGAGCCAATACCTGACATAACGGATCCTCTTGGTAGCGTAGTGTAATGGGGTGACTAAGCCATATGAGTAAGGATTCTTCTGCCATGTTCCGGCTGGTCATAATGTGCTTTCCCGGCTAGCTTCTGGAGTTGCTGAATGAGTCAGTATGCCTAACTTAAGAGTTGCACTTTAATTTCCTTTATTGTCTAGATTTGCATTGCATGCCACATAGCACACTAACATGCTAACTTTTCGATCTCTCATTGTATTCTCCTTTCTCGATCCACATGATAAATATGTTCTTTGAGTGAGTGATGCCTATTCCACCTATTTTTTATAATGCACAGAAAAAAGAAAGGCATTGAAAAAAAAAAATACTAAGAAAAACTATGTTTCTCAGTTAATAATGCGTTAGATTAAATGTGGGAATGCTATAATTGTCCAAAGTTAACAGGAGACAAATTTTGGATTTTATGTCACGTTACAGCAGTCACTGCACTCCACTAGTTTATCGCCAATGAGGCCCTTCAGAATTTCATTATGGTTTCTAAGTGCCATGTAGCAGCCAATTGATCCTAGTGAGTCAATGGGTAGATCTGATGCACCACTACACATCCTTGAGAAAAATGGCTGGGAAAGCTGAAATGTTTCCATTTATAGAATTCCCGAAGCTATCCAATGGAGATCAGTGCAGGAAATGAATACAAGAAAGGACAAGTGTTAATCAGAAAAGGCACTACATAGAAACCAACCTCATCAACATTCATAGGATGCTCCAAATTTTATGAACACCAAACTTAGTTACATCAACAAGAGTGATTTTCATAATTTGCACAGAGAAAACCATGGACCATCATTAGATATTGTGAGACATTGTGTACAAGCTTGAACCTTCCTAGCATATTTAGGTAGTGCACTCGGGTTTTTAACATGTTTACCATGTTAACGTAATCAGATGACCAAATTGTGGAGTCTGATGGTAAGGCATCTCAGAGCTCCTGTGAAAGATTCATTGCTGATCTGCACATACTTATTACAGAGGATAACGATTGTGGATTTTTTAGAAGCCAATCTTCTCAAGGGCCTGGCAACTTTATGCACTTGAGCGCAGGGGAGCAAATATATTTCATATATTCATAGTACCCCAACCAACCTGGATCAGGATATCCTGATATCTAGAGAATTCCCTCCACTCACACTCCCAACTTATTGCAGATGTCTGAATGAAACCCGCAGCTCACGGGTATACCGAAACTTCCCAAAGATATAGGACAAGGGGCTCACACAGCCTACTGAGACTATCGACCCTGTCACCCCCGCAGCTGGAACACAGGTCTGCCAGATGAGTAATATATTTCCTGTCGTGATTTTTGATGCTTTCCATTCTAATTGAAAGTCTGATTATACTCTGCATTCTGGATTTACATGGAGAGCATTAATCAAGCAAGTCGTTCATGAACATTGTTTTGGCATCTATTGATCAACAGGTTCTGGTTAAAGCACTCAGGTGCTTTATGTACATGGCCATCCATTACGTAAAATTTGATTTTATCAATGGTGCTGCCAGGCCCAAATATGGATTAAAGTGTACCCATGTTGATAATGGAATTTAATTTTATAAGTATGCTCAGCAACTGGCATTTGAAAGAGAACATGATAATAATGATTGTTTTCTTTAAAGATTGGAGCTTGAGGAGTCCTTAATCCCTTCTACTGACAATGGTATGCTCCAAAGTCCATTGATATTAGGCTACGATCGCTCATAACTAGCAATGTAGGTTTCTGCATGAGTTTGACTATAAATTATGCTTCTTATCATTTAGGATCTATTAACAGTGGACAACATTTACTGTTGATAATTTGAACACTACTAGAAGATCAGATTTTAGTTTTTCAAAAAACATGAATGTCGTTTCTGGGCAAAGGTCAGATAGTCCTTGCATTGACAAATGATTTGGCTCAGGAGAACATATGGTAACTAATTTGTTGCTAGTAATGGGGAAATGATTAGACATGCACCATATTTTTACTTTCAAGTTAAATTGCACTATATGATAGATTCTCGATTTTGTTAAATCGTTTGAAGAATTACAGCCGTTACACCACTTGTGCTAATTTATCTTCTATACAAAATTCAGGCTAGAATACCTGACGCAATTGAAATCGAAGGATCATTCTATTAGGACATTGACCGTCTGACGTTTGGCATCAACACAAAGTAAAACTGGATCCTTTTCGTCAATTTCATGGATGTGATATGCAAAAGTCACTGCACTAGCCTTAAGTTCAGTGAGCTTGGTAATTGTCACTTCAGTGGTCTATATGTCAGGTACAACCATCGCCTCCTTTGATTCAGGTTTTGGCCATTTTCACAAAATATTTTGTCACTAGACATAATATGGAGTTTTGCAAAAGTTAGGGGACAAAGTGCCTCCTCTATTATCAGGAGAGGTTCCCTTTATTGCAAGCACAAGATTTCTTGAAAATAATATCTAGAAGTTTACAACCAAAAATGTATTGGGTTTTGAATTAAACAACAAAAGAAAAAAGAACACAGATGGTGTTGAATAAATGCGGATTTCAGTTCAAATGTGAAAATCTAGTAACCAGTAAAGGATTGACGGTCAACATTTTAAAACACTTGTCTCAAATAGATAAAAGAGAAAAAATGCATTATTAGATAATGAAGATAGAAACTCCACACTAAGTTTAGCAAATCTTTTTGTATTTCTCTAGTGTTGAAAACAAAGTTTCATTTATCAATCTATTCCTTAGAAAATATGTATTGAGTGCCAAAAGTCCATATGCAATCACTTGAACCCCTATTTATACCCAATGGAGACAAGAAACTATCGATAATTAACTATAAAGTCATCTTAAAGTGGCTTTAGAAAATTGCAAAAATTATAATATAGCCCACAAATAGAAATATGAATATTTTAGAAAAATGAAAACTGGCCACAACTGACCCTACACTTAAGTGAATTTCCTAGTTGGTCTATGAACAATTTCAGGTGACTTGTCATCATCAGTCAAAACCACTAGCAATTTGCTTTGGTAATCCATCTTCAATTTTACTACTTGGTATTTCTTGACTGCTTCCTTCATTGTTGTTGGATCAAGAATTCTGGTAAATTATGGTACAGTATCCTAGGATCCTTGAAGTTGTGTATTTTCATCTAGCAATTTAACAGTTTCAATCAAGATTTCTTTGATTCTATAAGTATGTTCTGAATTTTATGCAGTTTCGTCATAGCATTAATGTTGATCACATTGGACTTGATCAGTTCCTCCTTAATCACGTTGGTAAATTGTTCTTTAATATCTTTTACCAGTCTTACAGATCCTGATTCATCAAAAGAAGTCACATTGAAGTGAGACAACCAAAGACTGCATCTCAAAAATAACTCCTTTGTTCTTCTTTTGAATATCATGGAAGTCTTTTACAGCAGCCTTCAATACTTCCATCCTCCACTTTATAGATTCAAACCACTTGTATGAATCGTCATCCTCCTTTTTCTTAATATTTAGTTAGAAATTAGAAAATGCATATCTTCTACAGATAGATCAAGCAAATCCATTATCATTTTTTTCAAAAGGGATTTTGAAAAGTTTTACGAGGGGGACTCCAAAGTTTGGGTTTATTCAAGTCAAATTTTGAGTACAAAAGGCCACATATTGGGATACCTAGGACATAGTGACATGAAGAAGATCTCAGGCCCGGTGACATAAAGATGATCTCAGCCAGCTTTGGGGCTGAATTTGGCAATCTAGCATTTAATTTGAAGGAACAAGAATCAACTTCTCGATGACATATTCAAGGATTTCAGAAACTGACCTGCATATCAAAAACATATGTTTTACCTCTTTAAGACCATCGTTTTCTTCATCATGCAATGGAATATAGCTCTTTACAGTCTGAGCATCTACAGCTGAATATGATGAAGTGCCATTTAGCTCTTGGAAGCCAACAACATGTCAATTTTCCAAGGGAATTTATTTCCTCTACTAGAACAGATCAGTTAGCACTGTAACATTTTGGTTTCTAGATTCTTGCAACCCTCCATTAAATGTATCATAATAAAAACTTTTTATTATTATTTCCTGCATTTATTTGAGATCTGATTACATGTACGCTAAGTCACAACATTTGAGTTTGAGTTTAAGTTTGATGACGATAAAATTCAGTTCAAGTTTGCCCAATGGATAAAGTTTGAAAAAAAAATCGCCATTAAGTTCGAATAATAGAAAAACATAAAAACATATAAAATTATGTCAAACCACAATTTTAACCATGTAATACTAAGTTCTTGAATTTCATAATAACCATACTATAGCCTTAAAGGGTACTCATTACATCAAAAAGTTCCATATTTTCAAAGAGCGAACATACTCTATAGCCTTATATGAAAACAATATATAGTTTGTTTCATGAATATGAGGCCTCGTGAAACAAGAATTGCCTCTTTTATATCACTTTAAAAAGAGTGAAAGAAGAGAAAGCAGCGATAAGTTCAATGATTTGTTGCAATGAGTGAGAAAGATATTTGCTTTCAACAAGCTTTAAGGGTGAGCATGCAGAACAAATCATTCTAAACAACTTTTGGGAAAGTGTTAAACAAAGTTCTAAAAGTTTGCAAACCTACTATGGATGTGTTTTGCATGATTGATGGTAACACGCCTTGTATTGGTATGGTTTATGAGGCTATGGACCATCATAAGGAATTTATTGAGATGGCATTCAATGATGTGGAGACTAATTACGAAGAAATATGGGATGTCATTGATGTAAGATGGAAAATGATGCACACACCCTTGCATTCAACAGCATGTTCTCTGAAACCTAGGCTCTTTCATATGGATAGAGAATGTGATTCTAAAGTCATGGGTGGACTTTATGAAGTCATTGACAAGCTTGTTCCAAATCCTAAACTGTAATCTCCCCAAATGGACATTTTTCGACCCTAGATGGATTTCTTGCAAATCCCAAATAAAATTGCAAGTAGTAGAAATTATACAAAAATAATTATGTGCAGATCTAAATTTCTATGGGAAAACGCAACTTGCTTATGGGTGTAAAATAGCCTCAAAACACCTTCAAAAATTATGAAATTAAATCTGTAGCTAGCCCTTGATTTATCAAATATGAAAATACTTATATTTTTGCAAAATTCTGAAAATATCATTTTTAATTGCAAAAAAACAGCCAAAACTTCAAAAATTCAGAACTCGAAAAATACCCAACAATTTTTGACAAATGATAGCTCAAATTGAAGATAACATCACAAGCTTTCCAATGATACCAAAATCAAAATTTTCCGATGGGTGGAAGGCACCCAAAACATGCTCGGAAATCTGGAAATGTGTAGATGAAACCCTAGTTGTACCCGAAATCAACAACACCCATTCGCCCCTCTTGGAAAACCCTCAAACACTGCTGGAAAACACAGATAGAAGCTTGATCTTTTATAAAAACACAAATAAATCCTTGATCTTCAATGGAAACCCTTGAATGGAGAATCCTCTCACAAGAAAGAAGAGTTTTTCGTTCCTCTTTCTCTAATCCTCAAGAGGGTTTTCGTCCTCTAGAGCTAACTCAAAAGGGTTTTTGTCCTTAGGAGTTTAATTCCAAAGCTTACAAAGCTTAGACAAAATTCAAAATTTTTATAAAATAAAAGAGATATCTCTCCAAGCCAAGTCTACTTGCTTTTATAGGAAAACTTGGCTTAGTAGCCACCCACAACCACCAATCAAATGCTATTTCCCCGCATTTAATTCTTTCTTGGCATTTATTTAATCCCCAACATGGGTCACATTTTTCCCCTAGGGGAAATAAAAACATAAAGTGACCTTTTCCTTTTTCTTTTTCTAATTTCACTTTATCTTTTCTCTTTTATTTTTATCAAGTCAATAATAAATTAATATAAGTGCTTTTTATAAAGTTTCTTTTTATGCACTTTATAATAATTTATTAAGACTATAGTTTCCCTTTTTATCACCCCTTAGCCGTCGAAAACAAAATTGGGCTAAGGTCTTCGACATGTTATTTTGGAGAAAGGGACATTTCAGTCCTCCCTTCCCCAAATTGCTTGCCCTTAAGCAATTCCAAACTCATTTGTCCAAGTGCCATGTGCAATAGAGAGAACATGATGTAGTGCTCCCAAAGTCTTGATCCGGTGTCGGTCAAATGATGAAGCCTTTGGGAGAATATGCCAACCTTACTTGCTTCCATCAAGTCAATGCAAGTATGAGTGTAATCAGCCATGAAGAATGTGCTCCAAACTGTTATACCTTCCCTAGTGTATGAGGAATCCGTAGCAAGACAAGTTTCTCTAAGCTCCAAGGCTGCCCACTCAAGAATACCATCATGTAGTATATAACACAGTAGTCCCTCTTCACCATCCCTGCTTATCTTCAACCTTGCACATGAAGCAAACATATTAGAAGAAACAAGAGCTCTCATTAGCCCTTCTTCAAGCCCGATGATCAGTTGATATGTGCCAAGCTTCTGCTGTATGATTTTGATATCAAAGTATCTCTGTAATTCCCCTTTGAAAATCAGATTGGGAAATGTCTCATCAAACTGAAAATTAGTTTCCTTAATGACATCATTCAGCTGAAAATGATAAGAGTGGATCATAAGACTAATGAACTATAGAATGAGGGCAGATCTGAAGTGACTGAAATTGAAGGATTAAACCTTCAAAAAGTGCCCAATTGCATTCTACAAGAAGAGTTGCCTCAACAACTGCCACACACTTTACCAAATTCATATTTCTAGCAGATAATAAAGCAATAAAGAGGTTGGAAAAAGGATAATCACCTGATAAACAAATAAAATCGGAACCTTCTCCAAATTCAATTGTGATTTCTCCTTTCCCAATCAGCTGATGAACTGCAAAAATGCAACCTCCTTTGCATACCATGAAATCTGATTTCTTTGTTTTCCTCAAAAAATTTCAGTTTATCAACATGAGGAATGAATGCAAGTTTCCCAAAAGATGGCAACCAATGTGTCCAATGAATGATTCCAACTTTAAGTAACCCAAGTGTACAAAAACATTCAAGTACTTCACACCTCTTAATGACAATAAAGAAATGAGTTACCTTCTTTGTGCAAGACATGTCTTTCCATGGACATAAGTCACCAATTCCTTCTATGTTGGGAATATACATGGCTGCTCCCTCATCATACTTTATTCTCTTTCCCCATATTTTCATTCCATCGTAAATGTAAGAGAAAGGGAAATCAAAATTAGAACTCATGCATCTATCAAATTTATCATTGAACCCAAGGAACCTCATACCTTTTGTTATACCAATTGATTTCCTTCATGAGAGAAGACAACACATTTGAAATATCATAATTGGGGCTGCCCTTCATAACTTTGTAACTCAGAATTTCTGATATAGGATCAGCACCTTCAATCTCCTTAGATTTTTCAACCCACATCATCTTCTTCCTTAAAATCATGCAACCATTGTATCCGAAAAACAACCTCATCTCTAGCAAACTCAACCACAATAAATATACCACATACCTCATGTCCTTTCAATATCATGGGCTGATGTATTATTTTCTCAGCATATGCTCATTAGCTGAATCAAGAGCAATGTGAAAGGATGTGTTTATCCCTTCTAGCATATCTTGGGACTTGATTATGAGGATAGTCATCTTCGACTCATCCAAACATGTGCATGTTGTCCAAGATGATAGAAATATGGCAACAACATAGGATAACTCAACAAACTAGAAAAATGGTAACCACTCTCATACCTTAGGATGCCAAAGTCATGAATGCTCCTTGAATTCAACTCCTCTTCATTAACAACAGTTTGCACCTTGTTTCTTTGAAGACTTTGAGGACCAAGTGCCCTCACTAACCCTTCCAAAGGTTCCCCCATGTTGCTGATATAAAAATCAGTCATGGGCTTCATGCAATAAAGCCTTTTCTCCTCTCTTTATGACTGCTGTTATGAACAAGTTCAGCAAGTTGAAAATGAATAAAAAATATTCTCTTACCCTTTTTAGCAATCAGAAAATCAGCGTTAGTACCTTGAGAGGTACTCTCCCTTCTTGCACCGGAGTCTCCAACGAAGAAATCATGCTTGCCCACATTTGTAATCCCAAAAGTTAATTCTAAATTCCTTCTTTTCCTTATGAAATCAGTCACAAGGTTTTCAAAATCAGAATTGATAACTTTGGACAAATGCAACATATTACCTGGATCCCATACCTTATAGTGCTCATGAACACTTATATTATGAGAGGTCTTCCATCTTTGCTTCTTTCCACTGCTATCTTGCCACACATTAGTCAAAAAATGTACCCGATTCAAGAGTGGAACATTGTACATTCAGAATTCTAAAAGTAGGATCAACAGCTGATTTCTCTTTTTTTCTTGCATATCTATCATCCTTGGACTCTTTGTTGTTGATAGAGTATCCCTTAGGATGTTGCCCATCTGTAAGTGTCATATTATGAAGCATAAAACACTTGTTAAAAACACAAAATGACTCACCACTATCTGTTGTTGTGTTTGGATCAGCAAGTTGCTTGTTATCTCCTTTCCTTTCATCATCTTGCTTCTCATGTTCCTCATGTACTGTTGTTCCTAACAAGGCAACCAGCTGAATACTAACATCCATATTCGGAATTTGGGCTTTAGCCACAAAACTCTCTTCCCCAACTTGTAGATCTGAATTTTCTTCCTCCTTGGGGGTATACTCCATGATTTCATTTTCTGTTACTTCACCACCATGCATGCAATCATTAGAAGGCAAAGAAACATTTTCAATTAATGAGGCATTTTTACCTTGCTCATCCTTGCAATCTTGCACATCAAACCTTTTTAGGAAACCTTTGGGTGAAATCTTCAAGGGAGACAATGGATTCGACCCCTTCGGTCTTCAACAAATGATGCCACCACTTATGTGCTATTCCATCCAAGTATCTAGAGATGAGCATGAGGGCATCATCCTGACACACAGGATTCCATCGCAAAAATGTCTCAAATTCCTTCAACCAAGATCTAGCAGAAATTTCATTAGTACCATCAAAAAAAGGAACTTGGGTCCACTTCATATTGAATCCTTCTAATCTCTTGCTTCTAGATCTGATAATTTCTCTTCTTTCCTTCACAGGCTGGGAGAATACACTGCTCTGATACCATTGTAATGTCCCCAAATGGCCACATTATGCCCCCAAACAGATTTCGCAAATCCCAACCATAAAACAACTATTTGGAAATTAAAAAAAATTATGACAGAAATGCAAACCACCCAAAAATCCTTACCAAAACCCTAAGAGATTTTCCTATGGGTGTAAAATAGCCTCAAAACACCTTCAAAAATTATGAAATTAAATCTGTAGCTAGCCCTTGAATTATCAAATCTGAAAATACTATATTTTTGCAAAATACTGAAAATCTGATTTTTAATTGCAGAAAAACAACCAAAACTTCTAAAATTCATAACTCAGAAAATACCCAACAATTTTTGACAAATGATAGCTCAAATTGAAGATAAAATCACAAGTTTTCCAATGATACCAAAATCAGAATTTTCCGATGGGTGGAAGGCACCTAAAACAGGCTCGAAAATTTAGAAATGTGTAGATGAAACCCTAGATGTACCCGAAATCAACAACACCCATTCGTCCCTCTTGGAAAGCCCTCAAACACTGCTGGAAAACACAAATAGAAGCTTGATCTTCAATGGAAAACACAAATTAATCCTTGATATTTAATGGAAACCCCTGAATGGAGAATTCTCTCACAAGAAAGAAGAGTTTTCGTTCCTCTTTCTCTAATCCTCAAGAGGGTTTTCGTCCTCTAGAGCTAACTCTAAAGGGTTTTCGTCCTTAGGAATTTATTTGCAAAGCTTACAAAGCTCAGACAAAATTAAGAATTTTTATAAAATAAAAGAGATATCTCTCCAAGCCAAGTCGACTTGCTTTCATAGGAAAACTTGGCTTAGTAGCCACCCACAACCACCAATCAAATTTCTTTCCCCGCATTTAATTATTTTCTTGGCATTTGTTAATCCCCAACATGGGTCGCATTTTTCCCCTAGGGGAAATAAAAAACATAAAGTGACCTTTTCCTTTTTCTTTTTCTAATTTCACTTTATCTTTTCTCTTTTATTTTTATCAAGTCAATAATAAATTAATATAAGTGCTTTTTATAAAGTTTCTTTTTATGCACTTTATAATAATTTATTAAGACTATAGTTTCCCTTTTTATCACCCCTTAGCCGTCGGGAAGCAAAATTGGGCTAAGGTCTTCGACATGTTATTTTGGAGAAAGGGACATTTCATGAACTTGCAAGTATAATTAGGTAACAAAAAAAGACATTTCGGGTAGAAGAAAGGGTATTTTCAACACGAGGAGCCAAGGATGAAAGGCCACATTTTGAGGGATACAAATGGTGGAAATATTATGGGTCAAGTGCAAAGGAACTACAATACTTTTCTCTTTGAATTTTGAATCAAGGAGCAAGTACATCAACGTGCAAAAGGAATCGGCGCTGTTTTAAACCACATCCAATCTAAGAAAAGAAACAGGTTATTCTCGGGAAAGTTACGAGAGCTTACTTATATTTGCAGCAAATTCTGGATGTGAATGAAAAATATGCAAAAAGAATCTTCTTATTTACAATCCCAACCTATTGCCACAAACTTGGAGGATGTAGATGATCCTAACTTCTTCTGTGATGAATCTAGTGATGATGATAATGTTGATGAGCCAAGTGCAATGTAGCAAGTAGCGTAAGAGGCTACAGAGTGTGTTTTCTCTTTGATGATATGGAACTTTTTGATGTAACAAGTAGCCTTTAAGGCTATAGTATGGTTAGTATGAAGTTTAAGAACCAAGTATTACATGGTTAAAATTGCAGTTTGACATAATTTTATTTGTCATTACATTTTTCTATTATTCGAACTTAAATGGTAATTTTTTTCCAAACTTTATTCATTGGGCAAACTTCAACCGAATTTTATCCTTGTCAAACTTGGACCTTGTGACTTTGACTAAGCATGTAACGTACAAAGCAAAAAAAGAACAAAAAGAAAAGACATCCCAATAATATGTGAAAAACAATTAGTTCCGTGGAAGGTCATGTCAACAATGTAGAAGATCAACCAACCCAATGTAAAAAAGAGTGATGAATGGTGCATGAAGATCAATTGACTTGGTGTATGGAGATCGACTAGACATTGGAGAAGAATAACTCACCTGTATGTGTGCCTCCATTTACAAGTTTATAAGTTGACCAGAAAAGGTCACTTTTTACCACAATAAAATTATACCAAAAAGTACAAAAACGGGAATGCAATATGATCCTGCATTATTTCAGAGACTTGCTGTTTGATGAACATGCTAGTTACAAAAGAGCTATAAACTACATGTAACTGTACACCAGAAAATTAAGAAAGAAAGCATTGGGATCCATACACATAATAGCATGTTTCATATATTGTCTGATTACACTGGAGAAAAGCAAATTCTGAAAAAGAAATTCCTTATTTTAGCTTCTCAAACCTGAGTGTGAAACTGCAATAAGAAATAAACCAAGTGAAACGCCGCTACTTGTAGCTGCACTGTAATTGCTTGCAAGTGAGCTGATTGAAAGTGTCCTTGACATGCATCTGATTGAAAGCTAGGGAATTGTCGATAAGAATCATGAAGATGTGCAATCACTGAGAGGGAGGACAATCCTCCAGGTGAAATGGGGCTGAACAAGGACAATTGGCAACTTATATGGCTGCTTCAGGAGACCACATTGCAATTTCTGGCCTCAGGGATTGCGTAGCTGATGCTGCCACAAGATTATTAATTTTACAAGATAAATGATCTAGCTTTGGCTCCAATTCCAGGATCTTTCTCTCTGTGCATTCAACATATTGAGAAATTGACTGTTTTTTCAATGTGCTTACTGTTTGACTGTACAAAGATTCGTAAACCCATAAGCAGTGCCTGGGTCAGCTGGAAGAGTGGCTTTAGAAATGGACACAGGTGTAAACTGATATGATGATGGGCATACATATGTCAGTAGTGAAGCATGAGAGTGTAAATTGGCATTGGATGTCACAGTGATGGCCCTGGAGATACTAAGAATAACAAAGATGCTCATGATACAGGCATTGAAATAGCCCAATATGGAATGGTCCATGAAGTTGGCATAAACAAGGTTGGTGAAGGGACACAACGTGGGTTGGTGAGAGTAGATAATCACATTGAATGCAAAGTGAGGCATATATTAGCAATAAAACCTGTATTTGTTTATAATCTTACCAATAGATCCTTTTTTTGGTTATATTCTTAGCAACAAATGATTTGGAATGTTCTAATTATTAATAAATTAGGTTAATTACATCCAACTCTTATCATTAATATATGCATGTGTTTTTCATATATAAATAGAGAGTGAGAGTTGCTCGTATGAGAACTTACCACTTCTCAATTTGAAGAGACCCCCAATAATAACACAAAAAAGCCATAAATGAATGAATGTAGGCTTGTTTACTTTTTCGTTTTGATTTAGTTTCCATCTTGATCTATGATTATTGATCCATACAAAGAAACAGTGCAAGCTTATCAAATTTCAGGTTCGTGTACTTTTAATCGTCTATATTGAATTGTTAATTAAAGTGTTTATATTTACTTTTTGATGGGCCTATTGCCTATTAATAACATTTGCAAAATGAAAATTTTAATGCACAGACAAAAAATTCTCAAAAATACCAATCTCTTATACTGTTTTACCTATTTGGCAATGGAGATGTAAAGGCCATTATAGATGGAAGATGGTGGAAGACACCAGCCATAAACTCTTCCCCAATTTTGGAAATGCCATACCGTGTCGATGACTCATCTTCAGCCATGAACTTGTTCCTGCCATCCTGCCATAAACTTATGTGTACATGGCAACCAGAGCCAATATCCATTTGGAAGTACCTGATAAAAGTCACCGAGCCATGTCCATTGATAATTACTATTAAGCACATAGGAAATGTTGAAAAGAAGCATCTATATGAAGCAAAGGACCATGAACAACAAAGAACAAAGCTCAATGACTTGAACCACTAAAAAAGAAGTATTCATTAATAATTAAAATATGTCCATGTAAAAGACATTCCTTAAACATGAAAAAGATTTGGTTAAATACATATATTAGTTGATAAAGAATATAGTTCACTCTTTCAAAGGCTACTAGGACATAATTAAGAGTACAGTTCATAAAACATAATAGGAGCATGCCAAAAAGAAGCAAGTAGAACTCAATGATATTTATTTGTTTTAATCTTCATTTTCTTCGTCATTAGCTAGTCAGTTGCTCCAAATTATAAACAAGAAAAATAGTGAATGACTCAAACTTACATCAAGTGCGCTTAGACTAACATATGCATTTAAATTCAGAAATAATAGGTACATCTCAGGCAAACCATGTCTACAAAAGGAATAGGGAGGAAATGCAGAAAATAAAGCCAGATATGGCTAGATTAGCTAATAAGATTGTCATGGGAAAGAAATTTCTAGCAAGATATTCATACACATCAAAAACCCATCTATATCCATTAGAAGGTTAATTGTAACTATCCAATGAGACACTCTTAAGTCCTAGCCACCATTTGGGACATTGACATACAAATGGCCACAATTCTTATGGTTACGAACTTATGAGTGACACAATGTCCAATGTGGAGAAGATGCAATGAAAAGAAGCTATAAACACAACTGAGACAACTTATTATTTTCATTCACCGCTCATTTTCTATCTTCTATCAGAAATTCCAAGAATGTAGATCCTTTCTTTTTTCAAGACAATAGAGTGTTATGTTATACAATATAGCATAATTGATTATTGTACAAGGAAAATAAGTGTGTATCTCTAGTTCAGCTTTAAATAAGAATAGTGGATGATAAATAGTAATAATTCAAGGAAATGAGCTTTCCAAAAAATATATTTATGAGCTCGGTAGGGCAATGCAATGCAGACATGAGTTTTAGAGTGAAAGAAACTGATTTTTAACCAATTTTGGTAAATTTGTGATCGAATTTTGTCAATAGTAATCTAAATTTTGGGTTTTATAGCTACGGATTTGGTTTTGGTTGTTCTGTTTTCTGATTTCTGTTTATAGAGAAACTATGCTACTAAGATAGTTGCAATTAATATAACATACCACACATACAAACAAGAATGACATTAACAATAGCTTCTCATTAACAAAAAGTATGACTCTATAGCCCTAAGTCACAAGGTTTGTGTTCATGCTCATGTTTGGCAACTATTAAATTTGAAACAAATTTGCCAATCGGTAAAATTCGGAGAATTTTTTTTATTAAGTTTGAATAGTAAAAACATACATTTTTTCATTATTTTTATTTTATATAAATAGATACTAACTATATATAACTGAATTAAATTAAATACTAACTACAAATTAGATATTAAATACATAATATTTAATATTAATTACAACATTAAATATTATCTTAAAATTCAAATATTAACTACAAACTAAACATTAAACAGTAACTAAAACATTAACTACTAATTACTAACTACAAATTAAATACTAATTATTTACTAACCTAGGTCGACTAACTAAATACTTATAACTGCATATCATTAAATATTAAAAAGTATATATAAAAAAATAAGCCTAAAGTTCTAAACTAAATAACCCTGGTGGATGGCAGACAGTGGACGGCGCAGCAAGGGTGGATAAAAAATGGAACAAATCTAGATGTGGTTGATACAGAAATTGTGCCTACACAGTTATGAATCTCTGAGGAATTGGGGACAGCAATGGTGAATGACAAACAGATCCTTACACAGTCTACATATGCACAAACCCTTTTGGTCATGGCTTTGAAGGCGGACAGCCATGGCAGATGACACCATTCTACAGACCTTCCACATTCTAAACACACACAGAACCTTCTGCTCACGCTCGATCCATACAAATCTCAAGGCAATTTTAACAATTCTTTAGCATTCAGATTAAAAACGCCGAACTCCAAAAAAATTCATTGGAATTCAGCAAATTCTGTGACACAATACAATTCATGCTATGCAAGGAGAATATGATACAAGCGCCCCAACCCCTTCATGCAACAACTATTTAATCGTAGAATGCAATGGCTGATGGTTGTGTCGACTATTCAACTGAACATTTGGACGTTGCTACCAAATGTCAACAAGAACATAAACTACAATTATTAATAAATTACATTATTTCCCCCTTTAGAAAAGTTGGAGTCCCTTTCAACAGTACCCATAGAAAATAAGTTCAAGGAGGGGAAGAAGAATACGTCCCTGGAGGCACAGTGGGATATGCTGGAAGAGAAGTAGAAGAGGCTGCCATTCTGATGTTATTTGTTGAAGTTCGTCCCAGGGAGCATACACCTCAGTGATATGTTGATGCAGCCTTTTGTAGGCCTCTAATTCATGTTCTTGTGAACCTTTAACCATTTGTGCAGCTTCCTGCAACTCCCCTTTTGCTTTGCAGGTCTCTTCCTCAATTGTCTGAAGTTTTGCAATTAAGTTCCTTAACTTCTCCCTCGTACTCAGACTTTCGGTGCCTAAGCCTGAGTGAGTCGAGTTTGCTGAGCAAGTTGATCCCTAAAATGGCTATGTTGTTATTCCAATTGAGTCCATAATGTCAAGATTTCAGTCATAGACTTGTTCTTTTCATTTATTAACTTATGTTCCTCGCACAAGAAAGACTGCAAGAGAAAATACTGACATATGTAGGTATGCTCAATGCTACGTAAAGAACCCAACATATTCTGCATGGGAGAAGTAATTGTGTGTTAAATAAGATGGTCAATATTATTATTCTCTCTCTATTCAGTAATAAAGATCAGGATGTAGGTGGAGGACCATAATAGGGCCAACACACAAGCCAGAGATAGAGCCTAGGCATGTAATAGTCATGGATCTACAAGAGAGTAATCCACACTTGTATCAAAGGCGTTATATGGAAAGGGGATCTTACTAGAATCCTAAGGGATGTAAGTGTTACGTTAATAAGAAAGAGATAATCCTAAACTAAGGGTTGTAATGCCATTTTGCAGTAAGCATGTGTTGTAAAGAGACAACAATGTAATACACAAAAGATATGCTACACCATCCTAGTCTAATACATGATACATCAACATAGTCAATCAGCAAACATAAAGGAAAGGGTAGGGTCAAGGACACTAACATTTGTAAAGACATTGTTGGTGTATTAACCCCCTCCATGGTTAGTAGCATCTCATGAGATAGTTGTTGTGGGTGGATCACAAGAGTTATAGGTGGAAGACCTAAGTGGAACAATGTTGGGGACTCTAAAGACTAAAGTAGACCTCATTAGTGCAACTCCTATTCTTGATGCTCCTTATAACCCAAGGCTCCAATGATGACGTCTAGGTATAAGCTCCACTAAGACACTAAACCTCGTAAACCTTATAAAGAAAAATTTGTGAGTGAATGCAGAGCAGATTATGTGATAATATATTTGAGAAATGGCAACAATGATCTCACTTAGCTAATGCATCAATCATGGCAGTCGGTTGGAAATAGGTTCTACCAGATTGCATCAATAGTCAATCAGCAAACATAAAGGAAAGGGTAGGGTCAGGGACACTAACATTTTTGAAGACATTGTTGGTGTATTAACCCCCTCCAGGGTTAGTAGCACCTCATGAGATAGTTGTTGTGGGTGGATCACAAGAGTTATAGGTGGAAGACCTAAGTGGAACAATGTTGGGGACTCTAAAGACTAAAGTAAACGTCATTAGTGCAACTCCTATTCTTAATGCTCCTTATAACCCAATGCTCCAATGATGACGTCTAGGTATAAGCTCCACTAAGACCCTAAACCTCGTAAACCTTATAAAGAAAAATTTGTGAGTGAATGCAGAGCAGATATGTGATAATATATTTGAGAAATGGCAACAATGATCTCACTTAGCTAAAGCATCAATCATGGCAGTTAGTTGGAAATAGGTTTCTACCAGATTGCATCAACCATGGTCGATGCAATCACCTACAAACAGTCCATAAACAGTAAAAGGAAAGAAGAGAGAATGAAAGTAAAGCAAACACTTGGATAGGGTATGAAGTGGATCTGAAGGCGCTAAAGGAAGACAATGTGAAGGTTGTAGTACTGAGGACATCAAGTGGTCGTAAAGTGGAAGTAGAAAGGAATGCTAGGGAAATTGCCACAAGAATCTCTCACAAGGTACTACTAACTAGACCAAACACCAAAGTCAGTGCGCCCTTTAAGGCAAGCGCTCAAGGAGGTTAATGGAAAAACAACCTACAAAGAGAAATCATTAGAGTGAAAAACAACGTGTATAAATATGCCTCAGCCAAAGTTCATCAACAATGTAATGCGAGATGGTCTTTAGAAAAGAAACATAGTACACCAAAATCAAAGGAGATAACCATAAATGAGGTTATAAATGAGAAAACCAAATAAATTATAATTACTTGAACACCTTACCATGGATTGGATTGAAGAAACACTAGAAAATAAATTAGTAAAACAAGCAAAAACAATGTTGATAGGAGAGTGTGATAAGAGGACTAGGTCAGGTTTGATGGCATGTAATAAATGGGTGTTAGGACAAGTGCAGACAAATAGGACTAGGTCATGTCCGAACAAATATGACTATGTCAAGTGTAGATAGCCTATGGCAGGTAATAAGTGGCTACTAGGATAGGTCAAGTACAAATAGCCAATGGCATGACAGTCGTAAAATAGGACTAAGTCAGGTCTAAAAAGCCTATAAGGGAAGGCTAACTTAGGTCCGGAAAACCTAGATGTGATATAAGATGCGTCAGCAGGAGATAAGCAATCTAGCATGCCTATAAATGGAATAAAAGGATGAAATGGGTGTAAGGTGTGAAGACAAGTGACATTGTTGGTCCCATATGCCTGAAAAATAAGTGATTTTTGAAGAATTTTAGAAAACTTGTTCCAATATACCATAAAATTCCTTGTTACACCACAATCGTGATGCTTCTTCCTGTTTGTCTCTACGGTTGCAAAGATATGGCAATTTTACAAAATCTGAAAATAAATTTTCATAAATTTCAAATTTTGTTTTGGATCCTATAAATAGGAGGTCAACTCATATATTTGTCACTTTGCTACTAAATATTTTGATGTCTGGAGTTCTAGATCGGACATTTTCAGTGAGAACAAAGTCCATGGCACAAGTATTGGAAGGAAGACACAAACAAGCCAGACGTGAGCACGGACCAGCAGTTCCACAAGTAGGTTTTGCATTTAATTTGGGTAAGGGTAGTTATGTAGAATCGGGAGTAGAGAAAATCCACTAGGAAGGATTTTGCACCAAGTTACATCAAAGCAAAGCTAACAACAAACTCTAGGTGGTTTTTAGTAGGTTTCAATGTTTGTCATCATTTAGGTAGGCAAAATATTGTTACGATTGAGGAGACCCAAAAATTTTTTTGCCTAACACCATCAACCACAACCAAGATATTAAAGTCGCAGGGTGGCTGATGTAGTAGATTTTTCCCAACATGACCGATGCAGTAGGGATTTTACATGGCCAATGCAATTTAATTTTCTTAAATGGCCAATGCAATAGAACTTTCTTGCATGACCGATGCAATATGATTTGTAAGATTTACTTAGTTTTTTGATGATTTGGTTATTTGATCATATTTTTTCAGACTCAGACTGATCGGGTACATGTTTAACATATTGCAAGTATAGAGACAAGTGCAATTATGGAGGATAATCGATGCCTCATGGTTGTCCAATCTGTTGACTAGACTTTTTGGCCTAGACAGGGCACCGGGTGATTAGCCTAGGATTCATGGGTATCATGGAGATGTGTCGCATCCCTTTGGATGTAAATCCCATGGAAATGTCTTTAAAGTGTTGGGGATACCATTCAGATACTGTCAAATGAACAGTGGCAGGGGATGTAGTTGAGATTACATTCACAATAGAGGATATGTATGCCATGGGTTGCCAGTACATGGGGCACATGTTTTATGATGTACCTAAGACAATCACAGAGCAGAAGGTGCTTGCACAGTGGGCTACAACCACAAACTGGTATCACTCTCAGTCGCTCATTATCAAATTTAGAATAGTTTATAGTGCTCCTATTCCGAATATCTGGAAGGCTATTATTAGCATGGTTATGGCACAAACTTTAGGCCACAAGTCAAATGGTGGTATACCCCTATTTACATCAAAAGCATGTCAGGTTTCCTTGGAGCAAGGAAGACTTTCCAGTTGGGATACAGGGATATGGGTTTAGTTGACCCATGACCTATACAACACTGGGATCAAACGCTACTTGTTTTTGGGGCTGGTTATTCTTTTATCAGCTTGAATATATTATAAGCTCCTGATGGCACTTCCCTCACTACATGTCATAGCAGATAGCAGTGCATGCACCGCGAGTTAGGTAGTGGTTGAGAGGTCCAACAATGTTGGCACATATTGAATATCCAAGGTTAGAGACTGTTAGGCGAGATCAGTTGGTCTGGACCCCATAAGTGGGCAAACAGATGCAGGGTTGTCTTTACCATCTACTATAGCACATGGAGGACCAAGTTCTCACAATATAGGTTTTCACCACTTTGAATGGAATATAATTGTAGAACCAAAAGTTTGCGACAGTAATCATTGCTTCATTGTACACTTCCTGATTCAAACTTGTACCTTCGAGTAAAGGTTGTTATGTGACAAAATATTTATGTAATAATTTGGGAGAAGATAAATAATTAAAGACTTGTTAATAAAGAGTATGATAAAGTTGACCCTTATTAAATGGAGTATTATATTATGACCCTTATTGGGGGAGTGCAATGTAATGACCCTTGTTAAAAAGGGAGTGAAAATATTAAATTAGTCTCAATTAATGGGAGTGTAATAAATTGTATAGTTATGAACAGGTGTTTTGTTTGTCAACCACCTGGGAAAAGCCTATAAAAAGGTGAACATTGATTTTTGAAAAACATCATCACCATTCGGAGAAATTACTTGATAGCTATCTTTGTGTGGAAAGGTGAATGCAAGTGGTGCGCTTTTTGAGAAAAGGGCATACAGAGTGTCCTGATCGAGGGTACAAAAGTATAACCCTGGATGGTTCATGGTCATAGCACGGTTTTAATTAATTGAATATTTTATTCCTCCATGGATAAGTGGCCATAGCTCAAGGTTCCTAATCCTGTAAACACATGAGATAAATGAAGTCTGCTTGATCTAGAGCAAAAGATATGTATTTAACTCTCATTGAAAACAATGATTTGATCTTTGTAATTTTGAATGACTTCAATGCTAATATAGATGTGTTCAATCAATTATAACTCTCACTATTAATTGTGTTTGAAAATCAAGAGTATAACTCTAATGTATATATCAATGAAAAGACTAACTAAAAATACTCTAATTGATTATGCTCTTTGTTTAAAGTATATTATGATTGTCATTGAACTTGAACTGGTTTACTATGACCGTTAAAGTTGTGGATAAATTTGTTTGTTGAAATGTCGTGAATGTTATGTGTTTTCTAACTGAAGTTATACAGCCGCTGCTAATTGCTTAAACAAGTATGTGCGGCCATTTTCAATTGGCTCAAGTGTCAACCTCTAAACCATCACATATATATACATACTTCTTTAAGCAATTAGTGGTGGTATAGATTGTGTTTAAAAGATTAAATACACAGTTGATTCTTATTGGTCCACTTGTCGTTACTCTGAACATCTCGCATCTTGTAAAGTGTGAAACCAAGATAACTCGATTCGAAGGGATCATGTCACGTGTGTTAGAGCATAATATCAAGTGCGCATAATATTTAGTTTATAATTAAATAATATAGAATATGGTTTATATACTATATTATTTAATATAAAATTTACATTAGGTTTATTAGTTATTTAATAACTAATTGTTTATTAAATCGGGGAGCATACCCCGTCACTTAATAGTTATAACCCTTCAGGTTATTTAAATATGGTCGTGGGCTATAATTGGTTGTATTTGTGGTTTTTTACCCCATTGGGATTTTCCACGTTAAATCCTGTGTCACTGTAAAAAAACATTTGCCCAACGTGAAATCTCAAAGTTGAAGAATTACGAGGACCTGCAAAACAGAGGTAAGGGTTGAAAATTTATATGAAATATTTTACTATATTTCAAATGTGCAGTTGAAATTTTTCAAGGGTAAATTCAAGAGTTATATGAAGGTTAAAAGGGAGGAGACAATATCCATGAGAATAGGGTTGTTAATTTTTTTCATTGGACCTATTAAATTATTTGTCCCCTCTGTAAAATTCCATGTTATTTTTATAGATGTGGAATTCGAAAATGCTCATGTCCCCTCCGGGTATCCTTTTTTAAATTAATTGCATTCGAAATGTATCCAAATCTTTATTATTAAGTTAGTTGAATTTATAATTTTAGTACCTGTTTTAATTCGGGACATATAGTTTTTGTGTTTTCAAAACTATAAGTTATATAGTTTAACCTACATACTTTAACATATATAGTTTATACGTGTGTGTGAGTGTGTGTGTATGTATGTATATATAGGTTATAATGTTTATATATATATATTATAATTTATAAAAATAGACTATAATTTTGGTTCAAACATATAATATATAGTTTTATAAACTATATAAAATCATACACTTAAAGCTAAACTATTCGCGCCCCCCAAATGGGAACCTAGTTCCCTGGCGCCGCGTGTCATGCTTGCCCCCCGCGGGCCGACCAGCTTACCTGCTCCCGCCAATAGGACCAGCTATCCCCTATTCCGCTGTCAACCCCCTCTTGCCACGCAGCAGGCAGTAGTTTCCTCTCAGAGACAATTGAACCCGCTTCAGATACAGATCCTGATCAATCAGGTTGTATATAGTAAAATAAAGAAATATTAGAGTAACAGTTTTATCTCTGTATGCAGGGCTGATTTAACCCATACTGGTACTGTTGTTTAGGAAGGCTATTAGTGAGAGCTCCGTTTAGCACAGTTCTCGGAAGCGTTCTGTTTATTAATGAGAGTACAAAACCTGCTAGTAAAGCACTGCTCCCACTTCTACATTCGCTGCAACTATCCAATTACCGCTAAATTTACAACACTAACTGGGGTTTCAGCGTGGTTAATTTCTTTGGATCTCAAATAAAGTGCTTGTATTATTATGCAAGAAAAATGACAGGTCTGAAATGACGCTTAGGATGTGTCTCTCTCCATGTCCTGCTTTTTTTTTAAGAGCGCTTAACCCGGTTGTTGGGTTTCTTTGACATGGATCAGTTTTTCCACTCATTTTTTTGCTGTTAAATACATGGAGAAGCAAACAGCAGATACGATACTTTTGAAGCTATACGATTCATATATAGAGGGGCTAATGATATGGTACCATTCATGAAAATGGCTCACTTTGCATTCTCTTGTGCCTTTTGGGCTGTCTGTTATGGACAGAATTTTGGTCATGGATACCGTTTCAGCGACAGTTCACGCAGGAGATTTTATTGTGCTCAAGTTCTTCACAACATTTATGAAATAAAAGAGCAGAGGGAAGAGGTGGGCATGCTGCTAGGATATAGGAATCGAAAACTCAAAGCCACTGGTATGTTTATTTATTTGTTGACACTACCTTTTTTAGCACATTATCTAATGATAATATGGAGTAAACAATTTTTTAGCCAGGTTGAGATAATAATTTGTTGTTATTTACCAATGTCGTGCTCAAACAAAGACATAAGCATTTCACAGAGTACAGTAACGACTCCCGGCATACCTGAATTCATAGTTCAGATCATGAATACGTGTATGTCAGGATGTTCTCCCTCCCGAATTCCTGTGCATTGTGGTTGGTTTGCCTCTAATAAAATGGTGAATCCAAAAGTATTCAGGCGGCTTAAATATGATGATTTCCTCGTCAATGGTGGAAGGCCATTGAAAAGCAGCCAAAAGATTCGATTTACTTACTCCAATACGTTTATTTATCCTTTATCCTTCAAGTCTGCAAATTTCTGTTAGATACCATAATATATCTTGTACGTACCTTTCTGTGCCTACTGTCACAAGGGTTCTCTTCTAAGTCCATTAATTTCATTGAAGATCTATGGCATACCTATCATTGACGGGCCTGATGGGAGCCTGGTATATCTTAATCACTCTGTATGTCATGACGGCCATTACTGGCATGGTGGGGCAAGCGTGCAGGGATTCATGGCTCTGCACTTTATACTTGATTGGCCTCCTGGTTCTTATCGTCCGTCTTCCTCGTGGTAATTACGCCGAAAGGCGTGAACTATGTGGGAAATCCCGACCCCTTCTGACAAACAACAAGACATGAATGATCACGATTAGTTGGTCGATGATGCATGGATTATCATGGACCGTACACGTGACACGCAACAGGGTCGAAATTATTATTCTATCGTTGATTTATTTTTGAAATCCTCCAGACTGACAAGGGACAGAAAACTTGTAAGGAGGAGACCCCTGCACCATGTGCGACATAGGGAGAAGCATTCCGCGAGTCAGAAATAGAGGACAGGTTCTGCATCCAAAACAATTAAAATCCCTGAGTTCAACGAATGGAGCACAGTCATTTGTGAGCAGGATGCCGGGAAACTGATCCATGAGTTCAACAGCCGGGAAGAAGGGATTAAATCCATATGTGAGCAGGAGTGGATGTTGAAGAAAGAGATCAAGACTCTCACCGAACAGGTCAAGAAACAAAAGGATTTCACTTCGCTAATAGAGGAGCACCTACATTTCCACCCAGATTTCACCTTTGAGCAACTCCGTCTCCTCAAATACCAGGTTGAAACCATGCTCAGAAGCTGCATTTAGGATGCAAATGTGTGCAAGAGCCTTTCTGATGACTCCGTCAATGAAATTGCAGAGGATTTCTACAGAAAGAATTTATCCCCAATTCAGGTAATTCTCTTAAAAATACATTCTTTGGATCACCCAAAGCTCCAATTTGTATATTGCATTTCATTTTCTGTATTTTTTTATTGGGAGTTGAACCCATGAAGTTAATTTCAATGTGTCTAATTATTTTAATTTCTTTTTGTTTCAGTCGGGCTACTGCAAGCCTCCCACATCGTGTGATTTCGTGTATGTGAGTGCCACAAATTGGACTTCCATAGCCATAAACTCCACAGATACAGACTGTAGCAGGTGGAGCAATGTGCAGGATGAATTGTGCTATGACTATAATTCCTGCAAGGCTGGTGTGCTGGTGAATTTGAAGCGTGACTGGCACAAGATTGCTATTGTCAATGTTGTGGTGCTGGTTGCTCTGATTGTGGTTTATTCGATTGGGTGTTGTGCTTTCAGGTTTATGTAATAATTCTTGTACAATGGCCATGTGCTTCTATGAGCATGTGCATATCTAGTTTCTGGCGGGTTAGGGTTTCTTGGTCCAGCTTTTCGAAAAATAATAGTCATCTTTATCTATAATTATACTTCAAATAATCCCCCCTGGTTTGATTCTTGGAGAGAGTTTGGCTTTTTAGAATTACATTACATCCTTTCTTTGTAGTTTCTGCAATGCAGTGCATTACATTTTATACGGCTACGGGTAACTTAGTGCTCTCCTTGAATTGCCCTGTCAAGGGACTGTATCACCATGTATTACTAAAGCTAGATCAAATTCTAGCTTTTCGAAAAATAATAGTCATCTTTATCTATAATTATACTTCAAATGACTCTGGTTGTTTAGCCTTTATGAGGTGGATGTCAAAACAAATGAATTTATTTGATTATTGGTTGATCTCAATCAGGTTTTATTGAGTGAGGTAGTGCTGGTTTGATCTCGAATTTGAGTGTTTTTGAAGCTAATGAAGCCATTTGGCTACAATTTACATAAACTTGCATAATGCTATGGACTGTGAATGAGTATTCCTCTGCCTACATGAGGTTACAGAATATTGAAAAAAAGTTTGCTGTTATAAAAAACAGAGCTGCAACAGAGAAAACTAATACAAATTGCATTAATCTAGCTTGCATTACATTTAGTACAATCTGCCCTCAATGCTGTGCATGGTTACATTTTTATAGTTTTTCTAAAATATAAATCGCCTTCTACCCAGTTATTAGTGCTGTTACCAAGATCGTTGGCTCGCACAAAATAATGAAAATGTATGTTCTGATTCGAGGTTTCTAGGAAGGTAAGGAGAGAATGTTTTGCCAAAACAGAAAGTGTTAGAAACATGTCGGCGAGATTTTTGGTTTTGTTGGCCTTTGAAATTTTTGTCCCGAAGCAATTTCCTTTGAGTAGCAATTTATTGGAAAGAAACCAGATACGGATCATTGCATTTCTCGGTTGTCTAATCTTAAGAACTTTGGTATGTTAGAAGCCTCTGTTCAACATTTTCCTGTAATTGTTATGTCTTTTCTTCAAATTTCCTTTAATGGGTATCTTGAACTGACTTTGTATTTTTTCTCATGGTTGGGCAGGATACCATTTTTGGTTGTAGATCGCACACTGATTTCAGATGAACCACAAAATTTTGAAGAACAACAGATTGTATCTGAAACTTAGTAAATTCTACATGTTCAATACCGAAGAAATATATTGGTAACCTTAACTTCCATCTGTCGCTAATAATAGATTGTGGAGTAGTAATTTCAGTTTTGCTAGCGAAAAATGATTATCTTTACCCAGTAGAATTGTTTTCCGTTATGAAGAATACAGGGTGGTCTTGTGAATAGTCAAGCCACCAAAGACAATAGAGATTAGAATTTTCGTGTAATGATTCCTAACTAACCTATTTAATTGTTCGTAGAATGGAAAAATACAAATGAGTACGTCCAACGAAGGTGGGAGGAGTGCGAGAATTGTCCCGGGGCTCAATGGAATCAATATTGATGTATTCAATGGAGATTTCAAGGCTTGTGATAGAAGTGTTTCATTTTCTTCCTTTCTCTCTGGAAGTGATTCTTGCCAAGTTAGTACATCAACCTTCCATTGAAGCAGGCAGTGGGAATACAAACAGTACATTTGTAAAAGGGTTGGACAAGCGAATCTCTTTGTGCAAGAGCGTGACGAAGGACACTGAGATTTGTATCTTCCAAGTAGAAAATTATTTCAGCTCTGAGCAAGAGAAGAGAACTGACGCAAATCAATATTCCACAACGCAAAGCTCCAAGCCAAGAGAGAATTCCAAAGCCAGAATAGAGGCAGGAAATGACAAGGTATTGTTCTCTGGTACTCATGATATATATGATTCAATGGTAATCGAATTCCCTCTCTTGCATCTTCCATCGGAGCAGTAAATCACACTTTCAGGCCAGGAGGGGCAACTTTGACAACTTCTTCAGAGGCGAGCTGGAACAACCAGTTAATTTAAGTCACCAGCATCGGCTTCCGGTCTTTGTTCTAAACCATTCTCTTTGCTTGGAAAACTGTTCTGCCATCTGTATTATGAAGTTGCACTTTCTATTATGGAGCTGCAATTCATGTACCTTTTATAATGCATCATACAGCTTAATTATTTATAGTTCGAACAACTAGGAAAATATAAGATGTAGTCTATAGGAAGCTCCTATGGTTGCCTAAGAGTCGCCGAGGCAAGTGTAATGGTACTAAAGAACTTCTAATAATTTTTACAATTTATAATTTCCATTTTATCATTTATAATGTTGTTTTGATTCTCTTCTTATGTTGAATTCATTTTGTTTTGATTCTCTTTTTACAATTTTGTGACGCTAAATGTAGGCAGAAAAATCTTAAGAAGTTGGGTTGAAGCAGAGTGTGAGGATGCAGAAACATCCCTGCTTTTAAATGCATACAGGGTCTGCCCTTCAAACATGGAAAGCCTTCCACTCATTGAAGTTGCTCGCGACTGGAGTCACAGAAAATATCACAAGCGCACTAGGTGGAAGAGTCGTACCCATCCAACTATTGTTCAGGTGTTCCCCAAATTTCAATGCGTTCCATCTAAGGACTCCCCCTCTTTTGAACTTTTATGTTGGTCTGAACTCCTTCTATACAAACCTTTCCGCAACATTTCTACTGGTATTGGTTCAATACCTCAACAAACCATTTCCAGTTGGAGCTTTTTCATGATACAATTATCGGCCTTGACATAATATGGTAATCGAATTCCCTCTCTTGCATCTTCCATCAGAGCAGTAAATCGCACTTTCAGGCCAGGAGGGGCAACTCTGACAACTTCTTCAGAGGCGAGCTGGAACAACCAGTTAATTTAAGTCACCAGCATCGGCTTCCGATCTCTGTTCTAAACCATTCTCTTTGCTTTGAAAACTGTTCTGCCATCTGTATTATGAAGCTGCACTTTCTATTATGGAGCTGCAATTCATGTACCTTTTATAATGCATCATACAGCTTAATTATTTATAGTTGAACAACTAGGAAAATATAAGATGTAGTCTATAGGAAGCTCCTATGGTTGCCTAAGAGCGCCGAGGCAAGTGTAATGGTACTGAAGAACTTCTAAGAATTTTTACAATTTATAATTTCCATTTTATCATTTATAATGTTGTTTTGATTCTCTTCTTATGTTGAATTCATTTTGTTTTGATTCTCTTTTTACAATTTTGTGACGCTAAATGTAGGCAGAAAAATCTTAAGAAGTTGGGTTGAAGCAGAGTGTGAGGATGCAGAAACATCCCTACTTTTAGATGCATACAGGGTCCGCCCTTCAAACATGGAAAGCCTTCCACTCATTGAAGTTACTCGCGACTGGAGTTACAGAAAATATCACAAGCGCACTAGGTGGAAGAGTCGTACCCATCCAACTATTGTTCAGGTGTTCCCCAAATTTCAATGCGTTCCATCTAAGGACTCCCCCCTCTTTTGAACTTTTATGTTGGTCTGAACTCCTTCTATACAAACCTTTCCGCAACATTTCTACTGGTATTGGTTCAATACCTCAACAAACCATTTCCAGTTGGAGCTTTTTCAAATACAATTATCGGCCTTGACATAATGCACGGCGTGAATCAAATCCGTCACTCACCTCTGACGGAGACACTGAGTCCAAGGCCGAGCCCCCCCTTCCTGTTGAGCAACTATATGATTGGCAACTGTTGGCTCGATTCCACCCCTGGAACACTTCTTTCCTTGACATCTTGCAAATGTTGGGCCTTTGTGAATTTGACAACCTCCACAATTAGAGCACACATCGTATTCCTATTGCTCTGCAGTCTTTTGGCACCACTTTCATTGAAGATAATAAGGCAGACCATATTTCAGCTTCCTTCGTGGAAAGATTCGACCCTCCATCTTCAGGTTTATCCCCAGAACAACAAGCAACTTTCAACATAGTTATTCAACACTTCACGCACATATCCAACCTTCCTCCACTGAGACTTATTATACAAGGGACTGCAAGTACTGGAAAATCATTCCTCATTAACATTGTAAAGTCTTCATTTGCCTCTTCATCCAGCCAAGGCCTTTCACCTCTCCTTTTGCTCGCCCCAACAAGAGTCCCTGCTTTCAACATTTCAGCTTCGACAATACACGCAAGCCTCCAGATTCCCATTAAAGAAATCAAACCCTTAGAGGGCCAAGCTTTATTGTCTCTTCAAGACTCCCTCAAGCACATCAAATACATTTTAATTGATGAAATGAGTTTCGTCAGGCCACATTTGCTTTCCAGAAACAACTACCGTCTTACAGAGGCTTTCCCGCACTTCAAATATTCAACATTTGGAGGTAGATCTATGATCCTTGTTGGAGACCTCGGTCAACTTCATCCGATTATGGACATCCCGCTTTATCCCAGCAAGTCTTACGGAGCCGCCCTTTGGCGAGAATTCAACATATCTGTCTCCCTTCATTCAATCTTCCGACAACAACACTTTGATTCAGCACAGGCATCATTCCGGAACTTCCTGCTTAACATTCGTAACGTCATCCCTCTGATCTAGGAATGGGCAGCTCTTATTTCAAGATCTGAATTGAAGTCCCTTAACTCTCCTATAGCCAGATCAATTTCCGAAAATACCATACATTCTACATCTGGCGATACCGAAGATGATCAGTTGAAGCCAAAGGTTCTTCTCCCAACCCTCGTCTTAGCTCCTTATAGCGATCATGCAATCATGGTGCCATACCTTCTTTATAACAGCCATGCATGTGTATATCACGTGTATTTTGTGTCGATAACCCCTTTCGGTTTGTTTTTGTATTATCTGCAACTAATTTAAACACCATATTTGATCTATGTTTGTTTACAAATATGTTCAAAGTTTCTTCCTACGCTCTACTTCTAACCAGTCTAATATAGCTAATGGATTTTTTATACCTCACTATTATTCTTTTATATTTAATGCTCAAGATCTTGTTGCTTATGTTTTTTTTTCACATTTTTCTTAATTTGACCATATCCCCACCACACTATATAATCTTCTACTCTGATATACGTTAAATTTCATTTTATTATCCATTCTTTTAGATTTGCTCCATTACTTTTCCTTTTTTGACTCCTACCATTACTTGCATTTACGAGATATATTGGTTTTTAACACTCTCCACTTTCCTTCAGTTTTACCTCTTCTCTTTCCCTCCTCCATTTCCTTTTCCCTTTTTCATTTCTTTTATCCTTTCTGTCAAATGCATTCTTCTTCTCTACTTCCTTCTCCTTGTTACCCAACCTCTCTTTCAGCGTTATCATCGCACACCTCACGTGCGATTGCTAGTATTATTCTTGATGGAAATTGAGAGAGGGCAGGGAACGGCTGTGACGGTTGTTCCCACTGCTCGAGGAAAGCTATTAATGCCCATTGGAATAATTTTAAGACGTGCATGCAGAACTCTCAAAATTTGTAAGAGCAATGTGACACACAAGTACTACACCAAGTCTCTATCCTCATATGATTGTTTTATTTTTATATTCTTTTGTTCTTTAGTCCCACGTTGGGGGCACCAAAAAATTTAAAAGACTTTATAATCTTCAAGTGTTACCTACCCATTCTTCATGTGGCTTCGGTCGTGGATTGTTTTGTTGGCAAATATAATAGACCACTTTCGAATTTGAAAGCGTTGTGTTTAGTGGGAGGTTGTGAATACGAGAAACATGGAAATATGGCATATACGTGTGTAATGTGGTGAATAATGTGGCAAATGGTATATAAAATTTGAAGGCTTAATTGCTTCAGGGCCGAGCCTATCTCATACGAAGGAGCAATGCCCCACCAAGTTTTCCCGTTTTAAAATTTAACTTATTCTTTGTTATTTAAAAAAAGGTAAGAAAATTAGTTTAATTAAATGGATTAGTTTTTTTTCGAAATGATGGTTTTACGACACAACGATTAAATCATCGCCGTCTTTTGTATGAAAAAATAGAATAAAAAATTCACTCACATTTCGATTGAATATTATCATCAAACTAATACATTCTTGTATAGATTATATGTTTGACAGGTTCCTTTATTTCGACGTGAATTCATCGAAATTTGACTGCGTGGCTTGAACAACAGGGGGATTGTTTCTAAATTCTTTTTTGTAATGTTTTTTCTTCGTAAAGCCTAATATATTATCGAAATGTTGATCATAAAAGTTGTTGTAATAATCATTTTTTTTATCACAAAGAGTTGATTTTTGTCAATTTTAAAGAAGTAAATTATAAATTGTGCTTGGCGTCGAGGGGCAGCGCCCCTCAAACCCACCATGTATCGCGACAGGGAACCCCAGACCCCGCGAAGGGCGTTGCCGCTCAACCCCATTGGGGTTTGCCGCCCCCAGACCCCCACTCCCTATTCCTATGTTCAGTACATTCTGTGAACAAAACCTCACCTTTGTGTATGCAGTGATTGTTCTTGCATGATTTGATTATTTATTCAAATCTATTATTTATCAAGTCTTATCTCTTTTTTAAGAATTAAAATAAGATAATGAAGATATATCTGTTTTTGATTTTAAAAAAATCTAAAATTTCTTAGTACGTGATTACTAAAATATTATTATATGCATATCAAATGACACTTGGTGACGCCCTTGCGTTTGTATTGGAGACGTCCAATACTGATTGCATCTAACATATATTTTACAAGAATATGTTGAAATTTTTCAACATATTTTATCACAGTTAGTTGTTAAGCATATTGTTATGTTAATTATTATACAACTAAAGTTTAATAGATGGTTAAAAGTGAAATCAATAAAGATTTATATTATGCTTATTATGATGTCTATATGGACATTGTGACTCTAACCATGTTGATGTTGTGTTGGATATAAAATATACATCTGGATTTGTGTTCAAGTTTTTTGGTGCAAGTGTCATTACTTGAAACAACAAAAAGCGATGTTGTGTTGGATATGTGTGTGTGTGTGTGTGTGTGTGTGTGTGTGTGTGTGTGTGTGTGTGTGTGTGTGTGTGTGTATTACATATATATATATATATATATATATATGGATTTGTGTTCAAGTTTTTTAGTGCAGGTGTCATTACTTGAACAACAAAAAGAAACCAACAGTCTCCATTTCTTCTATTCAGGCAGAGTATAGAAGTGCAATGGAAGCAACAAAGAAGACATGTGGCTTAAGTAGTTGTTGGAAGAGATACACATGGAAGCTAAAAGAAGTATTTCTCTTCTATGTGATGGCCAGTGTTGTATTGCTCATTCTAAATAATCCAATTAACATCGGAGAACGAAGCATATAGATGTTCATATACTCTTTATCCGATAGAAGATCCTCTGCGGTGATATAGATCTCCAGTATTGTTTGTCTGAAAATCAAGTTGTAGTATGTTTACAAGCCATTGTGTGATGTAAAATACTGCATGTTTTGTGCAATGCTTGGCTTTTCAGAGTTGTCATTGAAGGGGAGTGTGCATGGCAATGTCACCTCCTAATGGCCGGTCAGTTGTTGACTCCTCTATACTTTTGCTCTGGTATAAAGCATTGTAAAAAGATCTTTTATGATCTATGTAAATTGATAGAGTTTACGGTAAACAGTCCAGTGTGTTGCATCTATTTGTAAAGGAGGTCCTTGTGTTATAAGAGGCTCTTAGAGATGCGATTTTAAGAATTTTTCCATGAGGAACGGTGGGATGTAGTCTCACAAATCATGCTTAGCCTAAATCATATTTCTGATTTATGGATTCCAAATCTTTTTGTACCAAAAGATAAGTTGAGCATGATGAAGGTGTTATAATTCCTTCAAAAGTGAATGTTAGCCTAAAACTTCACTAATGGTTTATGGATTTGTAAATCTTATTGTACAAACAAGTAACGTTGGCATATGGATCCCCACTTAATATTAAGGGGGAGTGTTAGAGCATAATATTAAGTGTGCATGATATTTAGATTATAATTAAATAATATAGAATATAGTTTATATTCTTTATTATTTAATATAAATTTTATATTAGGTTTATTAGTTATTTAATAACTAATTGTTTATTAAATCGGGGTGTACACCCCGTCACTTAATAGTTATAACCTTTCGGGTTATTTAAATATGGTCGTGGGCCATAATAGGTTGTATTGAATTACACCAGGGTAAAAACATGGAGTAGGAAGTGAGGAAGGGAGCTACTGGATTGGTTAAAAGTTTCTCATTAATGGAAAATTCTTTCCATGGTTTTTACCCCATTGGGTTTTCCACGTTAAATCCTATGTCACTGCATTATTGCATTTTGTTGTGTTAAATGTTTATGTATTAATGTTTAGTGAATGCTTATTTATTATAATGTTTAATTATTATTGGACACCTCGGACCTGACAACATGGCGGAATCCCAAGTTCTCTTGTACAGAGACAATGCCACAGTAACCTCCAGTCTTCTGGACAACTCGAGTCCATGGAATCACAAACATTTGTCGCCAATTCATATTTCCTTCACCTCTCAATACTAATTCATGTATTGGTGGCAAAAGTTAATATCTTGGGCTACATTGTTTCCGAAAGTCGTCTCGACGACCCGATCTCACTTTCTTTTTCCCAATAGTAGATCACACAACACTACGACATGTGTCCACATTCCAACTAATCTCTCAATCTATGCACAAGACACTACAGGATCCCCATAGCCCAAGCACACGACATTATGCCACTTGTCTAAGTCCCCACCTTGAAACCAATTCTCATCATGTGACCCAAAATTGTGCCACGTATATAGTAAACTTTGAGACACTTTTTGATAACGCGTACCTCATTTAAAAAATATATACATATATACAACTATTGAGCACCGCGACCATCTCTCTTTGTCCCATATATACATAGTTGTGTTTTAAGTAACAAAACTTATATGTTCAATTAACCGAAACAATGTGGGACTAAAAACCCCTGAATAGTTATAAACCTTAGCCGCTGCAAAGCTACCTTTGCTCTTTGAATTGCAAATTTGACCTATTTTCAAATGTTAACTCCTTTCATTAATGTTTCTAAGCATATACCATGCTCGGATCCTCATTATGATTATTATTGACACAAAAACGATGAACCTAATATTTAGGGGAAAAAGTGACATTAAAAAGGTTGTTCACTAAGACTACTTCAAGGAACAAAAAAAATAAAACCTGAATTATCTTTAGTAGATGAGCCTTGTCCCTATCCTCAACCCCCTACACTTGGAGCAATATAAATGCCATCAATGTCATACTCATCTCTCGCTGCCTTCCTATTCACTAAGGTTGCAAGTGCATCAACTTTCCTCTTTTTTCTCCACGAATCTCCCAAGGTAACAACCATCTCTCTTTGAGCCTCAAGTAGCACTTGTGTGCACACTGCCACATCTTTCCCTAATATCCATGTGATGTGGTACTTGAGGAGATTGACACCTCCACTCATATCTATCACAAAATAATATCATATCACACAACTGCCCTTTGTTGCTAATTCACAACGCTTCCACGAACAATTAGTAGACTTAGGCTTACCACGGGCAACTAAATCGGATGCCAATGTCATTATGAATCAAACTAAAACCTTATAAATCTAAAAAAGGCTTTAGATGAAAACCCTATCTTCTAATCAAGGGAATAAGTAGAAGATTAAGGAAAATGAATATGAAAACCCTAGGGCTTAGTTGTTATTGCTAATCAACGAAGAAATAGATACTAGAAAATTGTACCTACAAAGTATAGATCTACATCTACTAAAAACATAGTCTCATTTAATCATTGATAATCAAAGATAATCAGACTACACACATTTTTACTATTGATCATGGAATGTCAATGAGCGACAAAGATCAGTCTCAGATTGTAGAATCTTAAGATTTCATTTTCACGTTGGTAAACTAAAATCAAAGCATAATGTATACTCTGATTTAAAACTCATCTTTTGCTGGCTACATGTTGTTTGTATTTATTGATATTCTGAAAACCCTAGCTCCACTGCACCACTATCAATGCCAATCAATCACATTCACTAAATTATTGTACTTGCTAAGCAAAATGCAAATTTTTGGGATAAAATCATATTTTGTTACCCTATTATATATATCTCTTTACTAACCAAGTTGAACTGGGAAACTTGCAAGTTTTGTCAAGTAATTGCAGAAATTACTCGGTAGAACTCACTGAGTTTCTTTGATTGACTCGTCTCACAGGTTTCCTAGCAATTTATCATCACGGGCCTAGCTCGTGATTTCTCGAGAGTACTAGCAAAAAATGCCGAGTTTAAATCAGATTTATGGCAAATAAAATTAAACAAGTTTTTTAAAAGAAAAATTAAATTTGATAAATCAATTACACAAAAACACTTAGATTAAGATTCATCATTCAAACATACCAAGATAATAGATTCATCATTCAAAATTACATAATTAACAACTAACAAGGAACATTGACCATCTCAAAATTCAAATTAGAAAATATAGGAGGTACAAATATCCAAGTACTCAAGTATCAAGGGTGGGTACAGTGTGGGTGTTGGCGCCCAAAAGATTGGATGCGCAATCCAAGATCCTTGTGTATATGATGACTATACAAGTTTATCCTATATGATTTTCATGTTTTTGTGTAAAGAATGCTTTGTTCATGTTAAAGTAATTTGTTGTAAGAATAATTAATTGACAATCAAATCTTTTGGCCTCAATTTTGGAGGATTGCCTCAAAGCTAAAAAGGTACAATGCCTTATTTACGTTTTAGATAGAATTTTTATATAGTTTGTTTATGGATTCAGATTTGTACAACACCAAATATAAGATAGACTCGTTGAAAAGATTATAGTTAGATCAGAATATACATCTTTAATGTTGTTTGTATGACTTACCATCACACGTTTTTGGATTTATTATCCTCCCAAATCCCTCATAGTATTTTTTAACCACTCCAAGTGTTCTTGGTGCAAAATCCTTGATGGCTCCTTAACAATTTGTCCCCCTGGACCTCTGTAGTTCCCAAGAAATCCTAAACATATGGTGTAAACATAAGCTGGTTACTACATAGAAAAAGTGAATTATTTATTTCTCGATCAGGTCAGGCAGCTTCTCTAATGTTTGAAATACGTGGCATTATTGTCTTGACATGTTTAGGGTTCACCCACGTTGAGCTTCCCCCCCTTGTTCGCTGGAGTATATCATTTATGTGGTTTTAGTTTCAATTTAGCTGCTAGCCTCTTTTTGAACCTCCTCCTTGCTACCACCTTTAATTTCTACAGGTTGGACTTTCAAGTTCCATTTGTCTATTTTGGTCATTAATTAACATTAATATAATTTCCTTCTTTCTAACTAGTAGCTCAGCTATGAGAACATCAATAGAAATATTTCTCTCTAACTAGCGCCTCAGCTATGAGAACGTCAATAGAAAGATAGGAATTGATGCAAGTCATGTATGATGATTGTCAAATGATGCGATTAAGATTCACCATCAATTTAATGCTTATTGTGATGGTGTAGAGCTCAGAGAGAGGTTTCTTCCAGCCTCTGTCCAAAATATGGTTCATGATCATGAGGATGCAATTGATAGCCTCTATGTAGAGGCCTTCTCTTGGCTGTAACAATTTTCCATCAGCCTAGTAAATATGAGCACATTTGGCATGATGGCAATTCTTCAACTAGCAAGGAAATTACCTCTCTCCCATGAGGATATCAGCAGAAAACACCATTTTTCCTTTGCCTATGCTTCTCTAACATCTCTCAAGGTCCCTTGCACCAGTAATCCTAACTATATTGCATATATCCTGAATAATTTCTGTCTACATCCACATTTTCCCTCTCAACCTTATATGTTAGTTTTTCCTATGTTAATTGAAAATATTTGCCCAGAAAGAGGCTTTGAACCCTAAATCGTTCTTTTAAATAAAGACAATTATGGTCTATGATCTATGAGTACTAGAAACAGATTATTTTAAAGATAAAGCTTCCAAGCTTTTGTAGCATGCATTACATCTGCAGTTCTTCCAAAAATGGAGTGACTTTGCTGTGTCTTTCTCATCTTTGAGCTTTCCTAGACTAGCACCCTAACATTTTGGGATAGTGTTGCTCTTTCATCCACATCTTTTCCCTAATTAAGAATGACAAACAGGTTAGACTGTAATGTCCCCTTTCCTAGATTAAAAATAATTAATAATATTATTTAAGTTCGGCCTGGTCATTTCTAATCTTTGGACAACTTAATAATAATATTATTATTAAAATAAAAGGTATTTTTAAATACTTAAAGTAAAAATTAATGATTTAACTAATTCAGCCAAATGTAACTTTATATTATATAAGGCAACTTATGTTTTATTATTAAAAAAAAAGTGACTTTTAAATAAAGTTAGTTGGCCACCAAATTGAAAGAAAGAGGAAAGAGAAGTTATAAAAGGAGGATGAAGGGGTTCATTTGGGGCATCTATCATCTTGATTTTATGAGTTGAGCACTTGTTCTTCTACTTTAGTCTTTCAGCTATTGAGGACAGAAACCCTCTTAGCATTCATCACTTGAGGATGAAAACCCTCATATTCTGCTAGTGGCTCCATTTGGAGGTTGAATTTGACCTTAATTTCAAAGTTCTCAAGGCTATGACATTAATTTCAGCATGTTGGGACCCTCGCCAAGGACTGGTGCAGCAGCTGGAAACTCAAAGGAAGGGCAGCGACCTGTTTTAAGGAGCTGTGGACTGCCATATGGCAGAAATTGCAGGCTGATGTCACCCTTAGGGGTGGATCTGCAGAAAACAAGTATTGTCAGCTTGTTCAGGGGTCTTCAAAAGGCCATATTCCATTGTATTATGCAAATTTCTCAGCTGGGTTGTCTGGTAAAAGTTGAATTTCCAACCAGAGAAATATTGAAGTAAATTCAGATCTGAGTTTATACCTGCATATGAGTATTGATTTTAAATTGTTAAAATTATTTGCAAGTGTTTCCAGCGGTTTTGGAATTTTCTACTATGGTTTGAAGGACAGTTTCAGTTATTTTAATTTTCAGCAAAAAGGTTTCCAGCAGTTCCAGTTTTCTAATAATATTTTTAAAAAGGGACTTCACACAGACAGATTTGGAAAAGTCTATTGCCATCTATCATTCAGAATATGTCCCATGGTTCATCTCCTTTCAAATAAATCACGCTTTGATAACTTTGTGTATAGATTTGCTTGTTGTAGAAGGATAATGACTGTTTTGAAATTGCCCACATTTTTTGTATCATCCCTGTTGTGGATAAGAGTATCATCCAAGAGGACTATCACAAACCTCCCCAGACATAGCCTGAAAAGATTGTTTGCCGCCCTCACAAAAGTACCACTAACATTTGTAAGGTCAATGCCATATAACATCACCAAAAACTTGCAATGGCCTTGGTAGACAGTAAAAATCATCCTTTGAATATTGCCTGTGATCTTAACCCGATCATATCTATTCCACAAATCCATCTTGTTACATACTATAACCCCTTTCAAGCTATAGAAAAGATCACCATGGCCAAGGGAATGAATTCTTATCTCTCCAAGATATTCACATTTCTGCATTATTACTGAGAGAGTTTCCTTTGCTTTTTCTTCTCCACTGCATATTGGTTATTGTTCCATTTTGAGCATAATAATCACACCAAAACACGTATATAATAACAAATAAGATGTGATTCCATTGAAAGGAAAGAAAACAATACAATAATAAGATAACGAATGAAGGATATAGAAAGGAATAGTCAACAGAAAAATATTTGACATGATCATTTGTTTCATTCTGAATGTCATAAACCCAATTTTTATGTAATAAAAAATTATAACTTTCTTGAAAGTGGAACTCACGGCAATAGGATTTAATCTTCTATTGGAACTAAGATAATAGAGATTACATCTTCTAGATGAACTGTTGGTGTCATGGTAAAAACACAAAATAAACAATCTCTAAATAAGATCTACGTTTTAATGCAAAATTCAAGAGATAGAGAGAGATTAAGATCGTACTTGGGGATAAAGGTTGCAAGAAGACCATTTTTATTTGCTATTGCCCTTATAGCTTCTCTTAGGAAGACTAAATTGTCAGCAGCAGATATACAAGATGAATACCCCGAGACTATTTCAAACTGGCCATTTCCTGCCTCAGCATGCAGCTGCAAAATAATGCGAAAATCAATTAGTATGTATATAAAAATAAATTCCTTCATATAAACTGAAGAGCATAAATATCATGACATTTAACCCGTTCGGAATAAATTGTTAGGTTATACTGCTCCCTTGGTTTACCCATAGGTTTGGGGCTTATAAAACATCATGTGGTGATTGCAGAAGCGAACCATCAAAAAATTGCACACCATGGAAGCCTAAACCATTAAATTACAATCTCGTTTATCGTGTATTACAATGCTTGATGAGAAACATAGGGGATCAGCTAACTAGTAGCGTCTAAACTTTTTAACAGCATAATCCATGTCTGATCCTTCTCTCTTGTAATCTTTATTTCTAATTTATTCAATAGTTTGCCAGAAAAATACATAGGGTGATCCATTTTTTATTCTCTCCTAGAATAACGTACAATTTATGGCGACAAATTCTGTGCACTCTTGCACCAATTAAAGGTGACAATTGTCATGCACCCCTGCGCTAAACTTTATCACTGAGCACCTTGGATCAATCTTAACTTTTGTACCAAGACAACACTTGCACCAAATGAACCAAGGTCCCTGGACCGCCAACACGAGCGGCGCCAACATTCCACATTCAACTTCCAACATTGAGCCAACACCAATCCATTCAGCAGCTTCACACGCCAATTTTCAACCATCCTACTAGCACCAATTGTAACATTTTTTCCATCACTTCTTAACACCAATTATGTGCCAACGTCCAATCTTTGTAGAACTGCACCATAGTGACATGTGCCCAACAACGTAGCAGCAATTGTAGAAGCAGGAACTTGTAGAAGATGAACTGCTTCAACTTTCCAGGAGTTTATATCCATGATTTGTTACTAACGAACTGTATCTTATGTCTTCATAATTAGTTCAGTTATTGAGTTCATCTAAATGTGTTTTCAATTTAGACCTATGGTATCACAGAACTATAAATTCGAATTCTGTTTACAGTTAAACTACTACTGAAGAATATCAATCACAGAATAGTAAATAGGTACCACATTACAGCATAGAAGAATATGATTGTAGTCAATGCTTTATTCATAGGTAGTGCTCATTACAAGCTGTTCGGTACAGGGAGGACCAGGTAGTCAGTGCCCTTAACTGACATGTATCATTCTATTTATGAGACAAATGACATAATGGTTGTCGGTTGACTCAACCGTGAACAACCCAATGCAACCAACGAAAGTCATTACAAACTACATAACACCGGCAATACAACCATTAACCACATAAAAAAGTTGGTTACTGAAATTTGTAATTACTAAGATGTTGAAACCCATGATCATACTAATATGGCAGTCTACATTATCCCCCCATAAAACAAGTTGGATTCCCTTCCGGCACAACCCATAGACAACACGATAAAAAAAAGAATAAATAGTGAAGACAGACATTCCTGATAGGATGACTGCTGCCGTGGAGTGACAGACAAAGTAGTCATGGTGTGATTGAGCAGAACTGGCTAACAAGATTACTTAACGAAGATCCATCCACATTAATCCTGCAAAAATATTATGGCATTTAATATGTGCATGTCGTGAACTCACACTTTATCTTACAAACAGTCGGCATCATTTTACAAATCACACCATTGTCCAAAAAAAAATTGGCAGAACAGCAGCAACTCTCGGTTTGCAAGACCTTTCAAACAATATACTTTTGCATCCCAAAAAAAAATTAGATGCATCTACAACGGTCGAGACTATGGCTGCATCATCTCTGATCCCAAAGGGTGTATAGAGTGCAATCCAGCTCATCATAATATCTTCTATTCCGCAACCTCTACCACAATCTTTATAATGTGAGAATAGTTGGAATGCATGGAGAAAATCATATGTATATGGATAAATAGAAAATGGCTCACAGCGATTATGAAAGGAACCGATCAAGCCTCTGTCATAGATTGCAGGAAAAGTATTCCTCGATGTTGAAGGAATTATATTAATAACCTAGACTAGTTTTGTGCGTAACACAGTAGCAAAACCACCATAGACAGCATTCATATCCATTGCATTCTGAATATCGTTCTCACTAACATTCAAAAGCTTCCAGTATTCCTCACCTTGCCTCTGTCCAAATAATGTATCTGCACTGAAATCCGTGGCAGCAAACCCTGATCATTCAGCGAAAAGAAGGAGATAGTCCAAACATATGACTAACAAACATTTACGGAATGCGTACAGCTTGCAGTGTAGCCATACGGTGTAACAAGAGGGGTGTACAATGCTAGGGCTGGAGCATACAACTTCAATTTCGCAACAAGATCATACAGTACATGGCCGTATGGCACGCAAGGGAAACAAGAGTGGATGGTTTTCTGGTCATATGACTGGTTTATTGTGAAGAGAATCGCAAAAGCATAGAAATGGACATAGTGTACGCTAAAGAAAGGGTGTATGGCTTGAAGGAAAGGGAAGGGCACATAGAATATACACAGAGGGGCAGTACAGCAGATACATAAGCAAACGGTTGTATATTTGGAAATTGAAAAGGACCCTCGTTGGGGGCACATGAAGGAGGTCACACATTGAGGGGGATGTTTTTTGTCTTTTTGAGATTACAGTCTTCTATGCCTTCAACCTTAGATTTATTCTTTAGATGGTCTGTTATTTTTCCTATACATTTAAATCCACTACAACCTTTATAATTAGTCCTTATATAGTTTTTCAGTCGACCTTTATTACTCGTAATTTCCACAGCTTTATCTTTTTTCCTAGTGGGTCCCTCAAATGCTATGAGTTGGATATTAATCATATTAATATATTCCATCCTCGGCGGAAACAATTTTAATCAGGAATCATGCCCTGCACCTTCACAACCCATACCATTCAAATTTGCCACTCGCTCAGTACAATTTTTCAGTATCGTGTGGGTTTTGAATGGCCGTAGCCAAAATACTTTAAATTTTCCTACCTTCACTTCTTGACCATTAATTTGTAATATAATCGTCCCGTGCTTGAAATTCTTGTACCTAAAATATTTTATCATGCCTGTGCTTCCTGCATCTGTTTACAAAAGTGCACTCGATTTAAAATTCATGCACCATAAGTAATGATCACAACAATACTTCCTTTGCCTCAACATTGCCTTTGTCAACCAATGTGTTATCGCTCTCTATTCATCCTGTCGAGCATATTCGTGTCCACATCTTTGTTTGACCATACATTAACAAAGGGTGTACTTAATTTTTTATTGGAACTTTATAGTTAGACCCCACATTCACACTCATTGAGGTTGGCTCTTCGGACATCATGGCCTACCCATTCAAATTGGTGGGGCAACTTATCATCAAACTTTGTACCCCTGACGTATTCTTTGAAGTTCAATGGATAAGTTGACTATGATGTCGATAATTTGAAAGAATTTGGCATCACTAATGTCTACTTTTGGTCATCTCACTATAAGCCTTGGCATTTCTTCAATCTCCATAACCTTGACATTGTTGCAATGACGTTGGAACACTTCATAGTCTTCCATCTACCAATGGAACAAACCATTAAGGGAGTTTGTCTCATCTTTAGAGCATTACTATAATTCCAAGACCCCTTCGTCGTTTGGCTCCATCATACCTCAGTTCCCATCCGCCAACGTTCTTCTCAGAGTTTGAATCCAATGAGTTTTATGACGCATATTCCTCACTAACTACCCGATTCCTCAAATCTATGACATACTTCCGGCCTTAGTTTTCAATGGAGATTAGATTCTTTTTCCAATTATGGTCGTCTGTGGCTCTTATCAACCAATCATGACCCAATAGTGCATTATAGGCCCCATTTTTCAATAAGATAGCTAAAAAATTCAACAAAAAGGGTTAAGATCCAATAAATACCTTTGGTCCCATCAAAACAAACAATACCTTAATGCTATGTTGATCTTCTCCTACCAAATGGAATGTCAAAGGCCAAATATTTGGCTTCCCAACACATCCAAGTCTCCTTTGGAAGAACATTCACACCAGAACCACCCTTGAAAATAGTATTTGTCAAAAATTTGGCCTAGAATTTCCACAGGCACAAATATTATTCAACTAAAAAACAGATGATTACAGAGTTGCATTTATGCAAGCATTGTAGCTTATAATAAATCCTATAAGATAGGAAGACCAACAAACTAGGATCCCTATAAAATAGGTTTACAATACTTACCTCCCAAATAAGTTACGGGAGTAACAAAAATATATGCTCTCAACTAAAAAGAATCTTCGGAGATATAACAACTTAACTAAGCTATGTGAGTAACAACACATGGTGATATATTCCTAACATGGTTGTTGGTCGTTGGGCTAGATTCACCATTAGGAGCATAGGATCAATCACTTGGTCACTTGACAATCGGGGCTCGACTATGGGTTCATTCTTCTGCCTTTTTCTCTCCCCATCACCCGACACTACACCATTCTACATTAGGTACCAATGTCTTATATGGTATCAATTATAAGTTTCTTGAGTTCTGGAATACTTTGTGATCATTCATCTATCTTCACAAGTATAGTGCTCTACATGATTTGTCTTGTAATAGCTTTTTCAGACTCAAACTTACTCGTCTTTGTATTTTAATGTTCATGCGACTGATGTCATTCTTCGATCACTACCCTCTCAACTTCAACCCTTGTTGCGGCCAGCCTTTCCTTCTCCATGCGTGGGTCTAGATAAATCATAAAGGGCCTTCTTCATTTGTTCTTTGGTAATTTCCATAACCTCCTTGTCCTCGGCTATGCCGTCATAATGATGTTGACTTGCTTTCGACAATTGTCTTTGTTTTAGCTCCTAGGCCCACACCATCAATAAAAAAAATTAGTGTTATTGTGATTAGGGCAATCTCTTGCGAAATGGCCCCACTCATTGCACTCCCAACACTATATAAATGGCCATCCTTAGGAGTTGTACTAAATTTGACTCCCAGCACCACTATTATTATGATGTCGATAGTTTCTTAGCATCATGGTGGGTGTTGATTGCTCTCTTTGTGTGAACAATACTTGCCCGCTCTTATTTAGCAAATTGCATACCCAAAAACTTGACAAATCTCACAGAACATTTTCATTAGGAAGTTCACCTTGGTGTCCTTCTACCTTGCAACCGATACACCAAAGATTCTTGCCTTTATCCTTAGTGTCTCGCTTGAGCTCCTTCATCATTCGGAGCATGCCTTTCCTCAGGGCTCGTATCGATCTAGGTTCATTGTCATCATCTTCACTTCTTCTCAAGTGTGAGGATGTCTTATTCTCACTTTCAATGTTTATGGATCAGTTGTATGCACCTTGATAAGATAAGGGTGGGACCACCTTCAAATTCCTCCACAATGAGGGCACTAACCCTTTAATGAACCAAAGTCGTCAGAAAGTTCATTTTCAAATTTCCAAAAGTTCTTTGAATCTTCTACTATAAGCTCTGGCATTCTTGTGTTCACCCTATCGAGTATAATAGATCTCAACTAGAATTTTTTCATCTCTAAGGAGTCTAAGTCCCTTCTCGAAAGCTTTCCTATCTATGTCTCATGAAACCTTCTCAATGATCAGTGGTGTACTAATCAATTTCCGCCCCTTGACATGTGATTGGGAAGCACTACAACCACGACCATTCATTTTTGTGCCTAATTTCCATCCAAATTGTCCTACATGTCCTACAATGCTAGATGTTACCAATAAACTTTGATAGTGTATGCTTTTCTAGAGATGGAGTAGATGGGGGAACCATGGCTCAAGTTAAGGGTTGCTTCTGAAATGGCTCTTCAAATACGATTCTCCTCAAGAAAGTTTGCACTGGACATTCCTATGTCCTCTCAGCATTATTGGACACGTTCCTATGCTCGACCCTTCCTTTGGCAAGGATCTGTACACTATTTTGCTCATTGTTAGGCCCCCTTTTTGCACTACACCCTCCAACTTATCGTTTGGGCTGCCTCGGATTCTTCCTTGGCCCTTTTACAACACCCTCCACCTTAACTTGGTCAGCAAGGTCTGCACTTCCTTTCCTTTAGAAGGGGCTATGGAAATATCTACCAGTTATAGTTGAACCCTTTCTTATTTTCTGCTCCAGCTCTACCTCTAACTTCTACACCATTAAGCAATTTTTTGAGTTCGCTGAGTATAGCAGCCTTTGTTATCTTTCTTGTTACTCCGCCAATCAAGGGGACTGTATAACTTCTTGGTCCCCTTCCTGACCATGTGGTCTTTTTCTCCTAACTTTGTTTGGGTTCAATGGAATTGATAATTACTCATTCAGCTTCAATCTTCTTCTCCTTGTTGACACCTCTCTTCTTTGTAAAATCTTTTTTACAGCTACATTAGACACAGAGATGTTAGAAGACAACGCAATGCCTCATCTTCAATGATTATGGTGAACACACTACCAAAGATTATCACTCACAAAATAGTAAATGCATACCACCTTACACCATAAACGATGATGATAGTAATGTATGCTTTATTCATAGATAATGTTCAATAATAGTTGTTCGATACACGGAGGACCTCGTACTCAGCCCCCTTACCCTCACGTACATCATTATGTTTATGAGACAAATTTCTTAATGGTTGTGGGTTAACATAACCATCAACAACTGAATGTAACCAACAAGAGTCATTACAAACTATTTAATGCCAACAATACAATCATTAACCACATAACAATGTCAGCTACTAAAATATGTAATTACTAAGATGCTGAAACTCGTGACTACACACATATGAAAATCAACAAATGCCAATTACATGAGTACAAAAAGCACATGATTCTCACTTACAATCCCTTAGTCTACCTTCCTACACAATCAATACAGTCCCAAAATGTCTTCACCAAATTTAGACATGTTAAACCCTATTCTTGAGATGATTGAAACTGTTTATAGAGGCAGAAAGACGACCACTACAATCCTTCTGCAAGATTCTGAAATGAGTAGCCTCTTTTGCAAAGACATCAAATTTTGGCAAACCTTTGTTTAGAGGTCAGACTCCTTTCAAGGTGCAAGCTAACTTGGACACTTTGCAGTTTGAAGGGAGGAGAGATGTCGATGATTTAGAAACACAAATATAGAGTACTGAATCATGTTTCCTTGTAAATCCCTTCACGAATGAAGAGACATTTAAGTTTGTGATGCTCAAGCTCTTGTGAGCTGCAATGTGATATTATTATTTTGGTTAGCGTTTTCAAAAGCTAAACACACAAAATAATCTTTATTTCTAATTCATTCGGGCCATCTTACAAGGATGGAGGATTACACATTAAATAGCTCAATGAGATCCTACAAAGTAGCAATCAAGACTAATCCACAAACCCTCAAATCTCTCCTAAGATTTCTCTTATCCCTAAAGACTCTCCCGCAAGCCTATCTTCTAGTGAGTTGTTATAGCTCACGTACAACTCACATTATTCTCACACAATTACATATTTATCACAATATAATTACTCACACATATTAACTCAACATAATATTGTGCACCCATGAAACACTAACAATATGATTTTCCTAACAGATGCTGGGAGACATGTCAACAAATTTGCAAACATAAATCGGTCAGAACGTGGGATCACTTCATGGATGCACTTTATGTGTACTTTAATCCTAATGAACACGCAGATGACCATTATATCAAGTGCATCAGTTGTGCCAACAACAGGACCAGCCTATGCAAGAATATACAACTGAGTTCCATGCTATAGCAGAACAAACTTGCAATGTGCAAGCCTAAGTAGATTTAGATCCTTAAATAATGCAGTGGCCTCAGGTCATACATTCAAACAGGATTGGAATTTCTTCATGCCAACACTCTTGGAGATGCAAGTAAATATGCCACTAAAATTGAGGTGAAAAACGATGCTGACATGCACACCAAGAATGCTAAGCAAAAGCACACAAAGACTCAAACAACATTGGAATTCCTTCATGTTAACAATCTTGGAGATGCAAGAAAATATGCCACTAAAATTGAGGTCATATTCCATGCTAATACGCACACCAAGAATGCTAAGAAAAAGCAGAACAAAGACTCCAACAGTAGCAGTGCTAAATCTTATTCCAAAAATCAGTCTCAACACCAAGTAACATTAGTGATCCACACCGTGGAGCCCAGGACCATGTGTGGCAGACAACCCAGCACTCGAGATAGCTTCATAGGTTATAGAAAGTGTGCACAGGTTAACTTACAGCAGGAAACCAGAACACATCTTCATAAGCAGAAGTCTCTTTGTAGGAAATGCAACTTCTATTCCTCAATGGAAAATAGGGAATAAGTACAGAGGTGTACATTGTCACAGTAAGTCTAGGAGAGCAAGCTCCTGTGATCGGCAGGTGAAACAATTCCTCTAATTTGCCTAGATTGAACATGCATATACAGATGCGTATGAGACATATCTGATACTCAGGGCATGCCAATAATCACTATTTGTCTGGCTCGGATCTTAAGGATGGCGACCCCCGGACAGTTGATTATGTTACATATTTATACCACAATTACAAGAAGGCAGTTACAACTGAATACGGTTACAAAGAGGAATGGTTTCAAGCCGTTCCATCTTCCAGCAGTGTGATGATTGAACTTCTTCCAAGTGTGTGGCAGTTTATTTTCCATTCAAACAGTTACTCTGAGAGATTCTTTGATGTGTCACAAAATCAGAAAGTGCCACCTAGCAAGCCACACAAACGAAAATAGTTTCAAGTGGATGATGTGAGAAGCCACTCCAAACAATGTGGTTCTTGTGGGCCACAAAGGTGACACAAGGGTGTTGAGCGAGGCAAAATCTGCCGAAGACGTCCTACGAGGCTCTATACAGGCAGCAAGTTCTACACAGTGTTGCAGGTATGTGCAAGGAAACCACGAGACTTGTGCATAGATGGCGCAAGAAGATAATTGCAAAGTCAGTAGTGCATAAGTTGTGCAAGTGTGTGAAGGAGAAGTGTACGAGGTTATGCACAAATCTTTCACCCTTTCTTGAAGAGCAATGGTCCCCTTTACATCCTGGTGTAGCTGCAGAAACTGCACTTGACGTTGTTGAAGGTTGTACCGCTTAATTTTATCAGCATACTCCCCTGCCTTGACTACTCTAAAAAATTGATGTGAGCCTCAATGGGTGCATGTGTCTATCACTTCACTAATTTGATCCTTAACTGCGGAATGCAAGTGTTTAGGATCCAGATCAGAAGGCTGGCGTGTCATTGCTAGATCAAAAGTCGGGGGAAGCAAGGCTTAAGAAGCTCCATATGGAATATTGGGTGCATGCCCAAGTACAAAGGAAGATCAAGAACAAAGGCAATCTCAGTAGCTATGTGGAAAATGGTGTAGCGACTTTAGCGTAGAGGTTTATCTTTTAGTGTAGACCCTTAAAGTGTTCCTTCTTAAGGTGCAAGCAGACTTTGTCGCAAACTCGGAATGCATGAGGTGTGTCATGCACGTCATGGTGCTCTTTGTACTTATGTTGGGAGCACAAGAGATTCTATTGAACCTATTGATGAATAGATTATGTGTAGAAATCTAAATTTGGACATATCTGCATTATGCAATTAATCCTTGGCATTTAGCTCAGCCCATAAATCATTGTGCACCAAAATGACTAATTCCTACACGCCTTGTTCAATGAACACTACCGGCCACTAGGTGACACTTGGTATCCGTCTTTGACCAGCCAAAAGGTAATTCTCAGATTAAAAGACACATCTTCAGATATCAGGTCACCATCTCCAACTACCAGTTTGCATTGTGCACTCTGCCCAAACGAAGTCAGCCATGACAAGCAAAATCGTCTTGCGGACTTTGTTCTGACACGATGACTTCATCCTCCAAAGCTATAATAGTCATGTTTTCAAATCCACAAATTACCCTAGCTAGTCATGTGTTATAGCTATTTGAGTGGGATATCTTGTCACAACAGTCACTTATGAAAGCACATTCACTCAATGCATTCTAAAGGTTTCACATCTCACATCTTCGGTCTACCTAGGAGATCACAACAAAGCATATAAATGCTACATCACTCTCCCAAGCACTTCAAAACCAACATTGAGTCTCCATACACCTTGCAAAGCTACCCTAGCTTAATTTTTGAAGCTACATCACACGCCCAAGATCATTGTCACATGTCGAAGGTCCTATTAGGATCTTCATTGCCAAACACATTCCGATATACATATTGCACACATTCAATGGGTGGGAAACTACAAGGGATTGATGTCTCTTCGAAGTATAGCTATGTAAGCATGGTGGGTGCCGCTCAACCCAATCAGACTAACCACTTTTTAGGTCTCAAGAAAAGAAGAAGCCTTGATAGGCCACTCAAGTGTGATCACAAAAGCTCAACGACAGAAGGCGAAGACATAGACACAAATGAACACAGAACTAGATGCCAAATTCAATCACAATTAGCAGAGGTCAAAACCGTCTATCCTGTACAAAATCACTAGGGCACCTTTGTCTTAATAACTTCATTACATTTTGGTGAACCTAATCGTGTTAAAGAAAATAAAGCAAATGCGAATCACATGGCCTATCAAATAGTATCTCTTCCACTGACTTATGTGATCGATGCCCATCCAATTGATAGTATCTTTGGCGTTATACATGGTACAATCCACTATACCAACTATTACCTTCTCCATTCAAAGGTTCATATTGATCAAGATGAAGCCTCTAGACCTATCTCCATTTGCACATATATTGATTCACAACCAATTCAGAATGTTATGGTAGACAACAGAACAGGTCTACCTATACATGATGGCACTTCTTACATCTCTTGGCTATACAACACGAGACCTCATAGACACCACTAAGATGGTTTTAGGATGTGAAAACAAACAAAAAACACTTGGAGGCATAGTTTTACTGGTACAAGTTGAACCTAAGAAGAAGGTTGCTCGGTTCCTTGTCATACAATCCAACAAAATAGTCAATGTGTAAGTCACATGCCCTTGGATTCGTGATATGCATCTTATTCACCCGGCAGCATACTGATGCTTAAAATTTGTTAACAACATAATAGCCATTATCCCTAGCATACCATATAAGTATCCTACTCATTCTACTTGGATGCCTACTTCATAATCTACCACATAGTCGATGCCTCATACTAAGACAACCATAGCAACATACCATATCGAGTACTGATCGTCTACATATCCCACGACATCCTGTAGAGCATTAGCATCAACGCCCTATGAATCCTACTCCTACATGTTTTGTGTTATCAAGCCATGCACGACACAACACTTTGACAACACTCATGTGCAAGACAATAATTCGACAACAGTTTTGCGGGCATGACTCTCACAAGACATCGATGCACTCTCATTCACACTGAGAGCCTACATTTACTACAACTACTAGTGACCCACATATAGATTCAAATTACACCATTGAGAGTGATGGTAGTCAGTATCACATTGTGTATGATTTGGTCATTGATTTACATGAGCATTATCCATCATGTGACATGCCTTCTTCACACTTGCCATGACATGGTATAGGTTATCACATCGACATGATTATTGGTTAGCTTCTTACGACTATCACACTTTGCACCCACATGTTATTGCACCTCTATTGACAGATTGACACCTTCTCACCTAGTTCTTAACTAGGACGTTACCAGATGATGCAACACATTTCACGGGTCTGATGTGATTATTGTCACTATTCAACCACTGCCCCAGGGTCATTGGTTTTGCATTTACATTTTGAGCATCTTATTCCAAAAAGACAAAAATACATTACTAAAATACAAAATCAAGACGTACATGTGACATGCTCAATCCTTGCCTAGCTTTAAGCCTTTTGATCATTTGGAGTTAGCACTTCACACTATCCTAGCACTTGCTTCATCAAACAAACACAAGAATTAAAACCCATGGTCGCTTTACACATTACCCCAGTGGGGGCATAGCCACATCGGGGGGCATTGTACATTTTGAGCTTATTTTGATCACATCCTTTACAATTTACGGCTTTTTATAGCCTTCTTTCCTGAGGGTTGTCTACCACATTGGGGATGTACCTAAACCAAGGGCATCTATACATTTGAATTTATCACAATCACATCTCTTGAAATTGGTCCATTGCATGCACCACACTACTATACTACTTACTACACATGCTACAACAAGTTTTATCCAATGATCACATTGCTTACTTCTAGACACAAACTCGGCTATGAACCATGTTTACTTTCTTTATTAATTTTACTTGTTCACTACTTGTGGCCCTAGGCTTCTTGGTTGTTCACATGACACTACTTGTTTAGATCATTGATTTCTTACACTAAGTTTCTTGTTTACACAATGGGTTGCTCACACAACATTGCTTGTTTACTCACATAATTTGCTTACATTGATGATTCTTCACACTATACTAATTCTTTACATCATTACTTGCTTCATGAAATTGAATGATCTGAGCACTCCCTGCTCTTTTGTTTTATTTGGACACTAATATGGTACTTATATCTGCCACGTTTCCAAATGCTTCACTTCACTTTTTCTGGGCACATTGCTCACATTGTTATAAACTGGATACCGATGCATTTATGTTGGAAAGCAACTACGCTATAGCACACACAGAAGAAGTACCATGAAATCAGATTTCAAACTAGCAATAGAAATGTTTGGCTTAGTTCACATCAGAGGAAAAGACATGGATAAAGGAATGTTCAGAAATCAGCCAACCAAAAAGGGACATGACAAAGCAAGTGAACCCTACAATAGTAGATAGTAGCCCAGAGGAACCAAACATGACAGATCAAGACATCACTAGCTTTCCAATAAGGAACATGTGATTAGCTGCACTGGTCAAAATAAATAACATATAGCATAATCCTAGAATAATGAGCATGATGGGAATGTGAATCCGCACTATGTAATGATTTTAACAGCACTTGATAGCGTAAGAGATGCCCCCCCGGATGTTGACTGGCTCTCAGATCCAGCTCTTATGGGCTATAACATTAAGTGCATGTACTGTGGACCCTACTATCTGGTAAGGTTTAAAGACACATTATTCAAGTTACAAAAAAGCAGGCTCTAACATGTAGATTATGAAGTGTATTCATGTTTTATTTTTAATGTGACAATTGTCGCTCCATTTCACATCCAAATTCAGGAAGAATGTACCCAATACAAAGTGGCGCATTTAAGAAGCTGTAATTCTTATCAATGTAAATATGTATCATGAAATACCAAGATTTTAGTAACAAACTTGTGTCCTCCAAATTTCAATGTACGTGATATGCATTGGACTGGAGCCTATAGCAAATATGTTCTTTCTAAAGTAATTATCTTGATGTCAGCCTTACCACATCTCTTATTAGATGAGAAGTACTTCACAAATGAGTAAAACTCAAATTTTAAGCCTAGAAAAATACCCGTGTTTCTAGCTTCTTGACATATGTTGCAGCTCTAATGACATTCCATTGTCAGCTTCTGAACACCTTATATTTTCCATCAGAAATTATCTAAGAAGGTGGACCAGTTAAGTGACCAAAGTACGGTCAATGGGACTCGAAGTACATGTAAGTGAGGATCTACATACATCATGTATGATTTATGCTTCTGCAAACATGCACAGTTTCAAGCTGCCATTGATCACAAATAAGATGGAACTAATCAGTTCCTAGTGTAGGTGGGAACTTTTTTTCCAATCAGATTCTATATCTGAAACTTGACATTTAGGAGGATGTCAGGGAAAACATTCATGTATTGAAAATCTAGCCATATTTTTATGAACAGAAGGCAGAACTATCCTACCAGATTAAGTCAACTTTCAATCATTGGTGCGGATACTGTTGCTAAAATTGGATTTGGTCGATCACAGTACAATAATGTCTCTTTTGAAAGAATTGATAAAAACACATTTCTACCCTTTGGTTGTACTCCACATATGAAACTTACAGCTGCTCTTCTAGTTATTATGGCATGCACAAGTGTCTGCCTTCAGGAAAACATAATGTAAAATTTAAATACAATATTATTGATGATTCCTGCTACTTGTATGTATCCCCTCATGTTCCTTTAACTGAACATCAGCCTAACAAAACCTTAAAAGAAAGATGCTCAGCTGTGTGTTTGGATTCTTCACAGTCCAAGTTGTCTTTTCTGTAATTGTAATTCATGACAGTTCATTGTCATATTCCTAAAGGCAAATCTGTAATGGGCAGACATAACAGAATAGAAAACAGTGACAGCAACCCATAACACCAAAACTATCTTCAACATGTAGTCAAGTGTCCCTTTTTAGAGGGACTCAAGAAATGATCAAAAGCTGAGATGAAACTTACAAATCAGATTATGGAACTGCTGTTAAAATCCTGCAAACCTGCAATTTAAACCCTTCCTAGCTGCAGAGACTTCCCTAGAGGAGTTAAACCCCTCAAAGGTGGGTCAAACCTTGCTAAAACCCTTCAAATCTTGCTTGCCAAAATTATTAGGAAACCCTTAGCAAACACAATCAGCTATATAAAAATCAGAATTGAATGTGAAAATAATTAATTTACAAAACCCTTAAGCATTTTAAACATTCATCAAGCTTGGAAAAATCGTAGAACACCTCCAAAAATCACCAAACTCAAGATCATTGGCCTTATAAAATATGGAGAACACGCTAGTAATTTTCAGATTTGCCAAATGAACATCACACATACCAATTATTCACCTCCAAGTAGGTTGCTCCAATCCAAACAAATAGATTATTGAACCAAAGAGACCAAACATGCAAGAGGAAATGATACTTTATTTGCCTTTCAAATCAACTTGCACAACATAAAACCTCATGAAGGGTTTTTTGTCCTCCACAAGTCCTCAACCAAGGTGTTTTCGTCCTTGGACAAGGTCCCCAATTCAAGGGGTTTCGTCCTTGAAATAGATAATAAAAGGGCTGCGCTAGCCAACCTTCACCAAAAAATGAATAATCACCAAAAGCCTAAATCAATAATGTCCAAGCAACCTCCTTTTATAGCCACAAGAATTGCTTTTTACAATATAAAATGATGGCCGACTCCTTAAGATAAGTGCTTTTAAATTTATAAATGGTTTTTGGAGCCTACATAATCATAATACCTTTATTTCCTAACTATTTAAGTCCCTCTATTAGAGCGCTAGGATTCCCAATAGGATGCTTGATAATAAATAAAACAACAATAAAGATATAGTTCATATCTTCCCCTTGCTTTCCTCCTTAGACCCATGGGAAGAGAATGGGTTAAGGTCTTCGAAAATCAGCTTTCAACAAAGGGACATGATAAATGTGTCAACCCATAAGATAATTAGTTATTGAAGGTCAAACTTATGTAAATGTGCATGATATCATCTTGGAAATATGCATGTTTTAAAGCAAAAACAAATCTCTTTGATTTGAAAATCTCTCTTGTGTGGTTCTTTATTTGGCATTTTTAATCTTTTGTTTCTTCTTCATGTGATATTCTATTGTAGAACTATTTCTATTAAATTAATAATATATAGATCTATTTTCTGTGTTCTTTCTTTTCTTGTGAAAGTAAATAGATATTAAATTAAAATTTGAACAGGTTGTGCATGATAAGCTAGACATATTATTGGATTGAAAACCGTGCAAAAAAAGTTTAAAAGAAACTACATTTCTAGACCGAAGAAGGATTGGAGACACCATGGTCATGATTCAATGCTTTCTAGTGAAACATTTGCTAAACAATCAACTGGAGATTTTCTTCAAAGAATCAAGCCATAAGAGCTTAGAAATCCCTCATTTGTTTTCAGTGAGAAGAATACGTGGGAAATCAGCCCTTCTGCTGCAGCTTTCTCATGTCCCTTTTTGGAGATTAGCAGAATTGAAGACCTTAACCCATTCTTCCTCCCCGTGGGTTTAAGGAAAGAAGCCAGGGGAAGAAAAACTAAGTAAATATTTTCATTATTATCATGTATTCCTATTGGGAAGCCAAGTGCTCCAATAGAAGAACTTATTTAATTAGAATATAAAGTATTTTGAGCATGTAGGCTCCAAAAAGAAATTAGATAATTAAAAGGCACTTATTATAAGGTTTGCCATAAGTTATGATGTAGCACCCCTTATGGTTATAAAAGGAGGTTACTTGGCCATTTGATAATCATGTGTATGAATTCTATTATTTCGGAAAGATTGCTTGAGAAACATCTTTCTCCCTCTCCTAAGGACGAAAACCCTTGGGGAGCCTTGTGTGAGGACGACACCCTTCACCAAGACCAGGGAAGACTTCAGCACAGGAGTTTCCACCCCCTTGAGGGATTTCTTTGCTGCTGTAATCTTCATTTCCAGCCCTAAGCGAGTTACCCTAAGGAGCTCAAGTGGTCATTAATTGAAGATCTTTGCACCACTTTTGGTTGTCAATGCATATTTGTCCATTTTAAGGTGGAGCTACCTACTTTGTGGAATGTCTTTGCATATTTGTTGGCTGTTCTAAGTGGAGCAACCCACCTAGGGGAGCATTTCGGTACTTTCTTGCAATAATGTCGTGGTTTTGAGATTGGAATAATATTCTCTATGTTTTTAAGAGTCAAGTTATGAAGTTTCATGAATTTTGGCGGCGATTTGCTATTTTTCCAAGTTCGTGGAAGTTAGTTGTAGTTGTGGACTATTTAATTAATTTCTGTAGTTGAGGGTTTTATCATAAAAATCAGATCTCCCATTTCCAAGATTATAAAAATCACTTTTCTTGCATGATATGATTGTTGGCAATGTATAATGGTTTTAGAGACTTAGAGGTAGCTGATTTCAAGGGTTTTGAGGGCACAAAAGTGGGTTTGAAATCCCAAAAAGGGTCGCTTCTCTAGAAGGGGTTTGCTGGCAGCAGTTAAGGGTTTTTATCTATTTAGTTCAGTCACTAACAACTTACTAAAGATCTGAAAAGTGTTGTTTATCTTCAGCTTTGCAGAGTTTCCTATGAGTCCCCAAAAAGGGACATTATAATATCCTTACCTTACTAAGCCACCTGAAATAGTATCATTTGGGATGCACAACAATGGAATGGCCCAAGCATTGGGTTGTTGCTTAGACAATAATATTCTTCGAGTTTCCTCACCCAAAACTTGGTGTGGAGAAGGCGTTCACGCTCCTTAGAGGTGTTTATGGCAATTGCATAGGTGCTCGGAAAATAGACATCTAGATCAATGCCATCAATTTGTGAGGGACCTAATGTAGACTACACAAGTAAGGCCTACTATACGAGGCATTTGGAATCCTCATGGGAGGGCAAGTGACATTAGTAGCACCACTTGTCTCCTAATTTCTTCTTGCCTTTAAGTTAAAAACTACAAGAGCCTTATGGTGTTGTGCAACCTTCTTACACTACTCTCCTTTATGCGGCATGTTCTGCTTTTGTTGCGCAAGAGGATGAGATGGTGTGTTGTAAGTGGGTTGACTCTTGCGCACACCATTAGATGAAGAGGCGAATGTTGCTTCGTCTTTTCCTTGGCATCAACCTTGGTTGTGTTGCGATATGCCTGCCCTAGAGAGTCAGAAGTCAAGAACTACATCTTGGCCCATGTATAAGGAAAAAATCAATTGATGTACTTTAGCACCTTATGTTGCTATGTGAGGTCCTTCCAAAACCGTGAAACGTAATTATGCAACTCGTTGGTGTAATCTTCCACCAACTGCTCCTTGCATTGTCACAGTAGCTAGAATTCACAAATTCATCCTCAGAGTGTTTGAGGGGGTAGCATTCCTTTTCCATAACACTAACAAAGTCATCCGAAATCCGGATGGGCTTGAATTTCTTCTCGCATTGTGAGCGTAATGTCTCCCACCAATGGGGCACTCAAAGTTGTAAACATGAGCTTTTCATTGTCAGTGAAGTTGTTAATAGAGAAATAGGCTTCAAGTTGGCAAAACCGCTTATCAAGTGTTGCAACACCAAACTTTCCATCGAACACAGGGATGTCAAGGTTCTTAAGGACCTTGAAAAGTGTTTGATGTTGAAACCATGTGTGAGATGGCTACAAGAAAGAGGTCATACTTTCCAAGTTGAGTTGAAACGTCAACTCGTGGAACTAGCCAAAGAGTTTTGTGTATTGTGTTTCAAGTGTGTCCTTCATGAGCTTTTGGAGGTTTGGGGCTACCTTAGGTTGATTATGTGTATCGGGCATCTTGCTCTTACTACAATGTTCTTCCATGTAGGTAGAAATAGAATCAACTTCATGTCCTTTTTTCTCTTGTTGTGATCACGTGTTTACAGAAACAGAAAGGTACACCTATTCTCTGATACCAGTGACCCACACCACAAAACCTAGGAGCATGTGCGAGGAGAAACCTCGCACTAGAGATAGTCGTTTAGGTTATAAAGAGAGTTTGCGGACTAACAACAATAAGCCAAAACACACATTCATAAGTGGAAGTCTATTTGCAAGAAATAAAACTTTATTCATTAAAGGAGAATTGGAAATATTTACTAAGGTGTACAATGTTATAGTAAGGCTAGGAGAGAAAGCTCTTGTGATCAAAAGGGGAAACTCTTCTTCTAAATTTCCAATACTAAACGTGCATTTAAAGATGTGTATGAGAAATATTAGATACTTGGGGCATGCCAATAATCACTACTTGTCCAATACATTCCTCAAGAATGTCAACCCCTAGGCAGTTGAGTATGTTACATAATTATACTACAATTACAAGTAGGCAGTTACAATTGAAGACGATGTAATGTCCCTTTTTAGGGATGAAACTAAAAAACAAGGAAATAACACAAACCCCAAGTGAAGTAAATTCTGATTTTTACACCAACAAACTAAAAATTAAATCATTATGGTACAAAAGTCTGATTTTAGGAACAATAGTGAACAATAGTTTGCCAAGAGTGAAAATTCAACCAAATATCACCATAGAAATTATCCACAACATAGATAAACACTTTAAGAATATTTTTGGACACTTTTCACCATAAAAACCAATGAAATACTCAGTTGGAAATTAAATTATAAACAGCAGAAGTACAGCCAAGAAAGATGACCACAAATGTAGTCTCCAAACCCCAACAATGGCGAAATATGATAGAAAAAAGCCTTATAAATTATGCCAAATCTTCTATGCAAGTCGCTCCCTAGGAGAGGGGATCCAAATAATATTAAAACCCTTGGGATCACTCCTCTTTGATGCCCTAAATGCAAACCAACAAGATGGTCTTCAATGAAAGTCTTCAACACCACCAAATTGAAGGGTTTCTGTCCTCCAATCTCCCACAAGGAAGGGTTTTGTCCTCCTTGGATGCCACACTAGTGGATTGTCGCCCAATAGTGGAATGGACTTAGAGCAATCAGCCGTAAAGACCAAGTATAAAGTGTATATGCCAAAAGATGATGTGCAAATGAGCCTATGAGACTCCTCTTATACCCTTTGGTTGGAACCAAGAATCATAAGAGTGTAGACCAACCTCTTAAGCTTGCTTTATCTTCTAATTCCATGTTGGAAACTCTCCTCGCCAAACTCTTAAGGAGCTTACTTTATCTTTTAATTTCGTGTTGGGAGCATTATACTCTCAGCCGATTTGCCTTAGAGAGTAAAAAACCAATGAAAAACATTAATAATAATAAAAGAAAATAAAAACGAAACCCAAGGACTTACCTTGTGCAATTCCTTCTTGGCCATGGGAAGAGAAATGGCAAAAAGTCTTCAATTGGTGTTAGTTTGAAAAAGAGGACATTACAATCCTCCCTTCCCAAAATTTCTTGCCCTCAAGGAATTGCAATCTTATATGTCTAAGTATCATCATATCAAGGTGAAGAAACATGTTGTAGTGCTCCCATAATTTGGATCCTGTGCTTATCAAATGAAAGAGCTTAAACCCAAACAAAATCATATCTATGCTGCCCTCCTCTTCATTGGGATCATCTTTATCTTCCTTTTCAAAAACAGTTGTGACATCTCCTTGTTTAGCATGCTCGGCTGTGTCAAAATCCTTCCAAACTGCTGTAGTTTCCATCCTAGAGCAAGGAACAAATGAATAGCCAGTTGGACCAGCTATTCCTCTCATCACATGACTCAAATCAGATTGTGGATAGGCTACAAACAATTCACCACATCCATGGAATCTTATCCAATTCAATGTTATCAAATCTGATTTGTTTCCTCCTTTCAATTGTAGCCTTCTTCCCATATCAACCCATGATGAAATTTCCATTAATTCATAGTTGTTCATGACTGCTAATGGCAGTCCTAAATCTGATTCTTGCATGTTCAACCTTAGTATAATGATATAACAACTGTCAAACTAAAATCTTATGGAAAAGGCCAATTCATGAGTAGCGTAGGGACTCAAAATTGTCTTACATAAGCCGGAAAATGAAGATCAGCAAGTCTATGGTTAAAATCAGCACACATATTGGTCCTTAACTCAAGATTCTTACAACCCGTCCTTGTCCCATCTTGGCGTAGAAGACGGCTTTCAACAAGAAAGCTCCAATTTGCTCTTAATTCTTCAAGTGTTTTCCACATGGAGGTAGTATTGTGCATGCCCGGAACCAACCAAAAATTATCACCATGAAGCACCCTACCCAAGAGTAGACCCTTGCTAGCCTCTATGCATTGAATGCCTTGAAGATATGCCTCTTCCTTCTTCCATGCTAGGCACTGCTTGGAAGCATTGCCTTCTTCCCTTTATCATGGCATTTCAACATAAGAAGCAAACAACACATAGCAAAACTTATGCCTCACCTCTTTTGGATGGTTGTTACCTTGCTGATTTGGGTTTCCAATTGTTGATTTGGAGCTGCCCCACTGAATTTTCTTCACCATTGGGTTTTGGATCAGACCATAGAAGTGTGGATGAGTGGGGTGTAGTGTCCATGTACGGCTCTAAAGTTCTTCATGTCACATAACATTTATCCAGGGTTCCAGGTTATTAGACACACAATATACTGGATAACTTGGTGTTGCATTGCTCCTCAATTCCCCCGATACCAAGTTAAAAAGTGGTACCTCTAAATACATTTCTTCATCCACGAAACTTATAGGTTGAAAAAGCATTTCTGGAACTCAAATATTCTCCATGTACAAAACTTGGCATACGAAGGGTGCAGCAACTGGAATACTTTTAAAACATTTGCAGCACATCAATCAAAAGCATCTTCATCATAAATGTCAACATTAACTGTCCAAGGAGAGTTTATCCATCCAAAATTTCGAATTTAGGTAGAACATCTTACCATGGCTATAGCATTGTGTTATTGCTTACAGAAATTCTGTTGATTATTTGGCAAATTTGCAAACACTATATCTTTCACCGTAGGTGAGAAACCCACCTTTTCTTGTGGTCACTCATTCTAAGCATCTTGTGGCTGCCATAAGGATGTAGACATACAGTCCTCAAGTTTGTATCAACATCCTTCAAAAGTTTTCCCCAGATCCCAAACTTCTAGGTGCATAAACAATCCGTAAATTTGCAAGGAAGAATCTATGTCCCCCTTGTTCCTCAACACGACCTTCCTCTTATCAAAATTGATTTCATGATGTCCTCCATGATGCAAATATGGCAGAGACATAGGAGAAACCATAAGTCCAAAATATGTGGGACATGTTTCTCTGCATTGTCAACAAAAAGTCCACTCTGTAGGGCTGAAGTGGAATCCTCTTCCCATCTGGTACTCTTCATCTTTACAAGTTAGCATATTTCTTAGGATAACCAAAACATTGCAAAGACATAGTATGAAATGGATGTAGCCAATCATTGCTTAGAAGATGATGAAATTGCTTACCATACGTTGCTGTCCTGAAATTTCCAGCAAGCTGAGGATTCACTTTGAGCATTAAAAGAGACTCTTATTCCATAGGCATGCCTCCCAACAAGGTCAAAAGAATTATAGCCCAATACGAATCGCTTGCAAAGGCTGTCTTTTTCTTCGTTCTTGACACCATGATGATGATCCAATTGCCGTGATTTATTATGAAGCATCAAACTTGCCCCATGGTCATCCTTTTCAATCCTCATGACTACAAATCTGAGATGACCTCGGTAGAAAACAAGTATTGAATCCAGCTTCATACTTTTGGTTGTCTTCATATGTGTTTGGTATGTCTTTGTGGCTTTTACCATCATCAATTGCTTCACATTAACTGCTGTTAGGATAATTGCAGCAGGATGAGAGTGATTATGGGCACCCGGATTGCCCTTTCCATGGTTATGATCTCCAACAATGCCATTCCCTTGTTCCTGTTTCCCAAATTGGATTTTTTCTACGAATATTCAACCTATGCAACCATTAGACACCAACAACTTATCATCAAACACTAAAAATATTTCTACTTAACTTGTGATCTCATTGATCTCTCTTTTGCCTTTCTTGGCTTGTGCTCCACTATTTCACCTAACTCGTGTTTCTATAGTTCCCGTTTGGAAAATCAATCTGCCAAGAGCTCCACTTTGGCATGAGTGTTGGGGGTTTCTAAGATTCTGGGGTCTCCACCCTTTCCCTTTTCCTTTTTTTCACCTTAGATGGATAGGCATGTCCATCCTTGCATAACGAACTTGGGAGTTTGGCTCCCTCTGGAAACCAACCTTGCTAACAAGATGGGGCTCTTCTCCTCTTGGGTTGGGATATCCTTCCCAAAATGACCCTTGTGCATGACTTGGGGCGGGGACCAAGTTCTAATGCCCACTCTATCTTTTCTCATACTACAAACTCAGAAAATGATCAGGGCATCAGAATAACTTCCAGAAGCCGTCTCTTAATACTCCTCAAAGCTAACTGCAACATTGTTAACCTTTAAAACCCTAGGCTCTTCCTTGAATGTCCTTCCCCTAGGATAGGTATTCCTGCAATGGTGAAGGCAAGAGAGTCCAAGGTGTCCATGCTAGTCTTTTTTGCATCTTCATCGTTCACTCCATCTTTCTTCCTCACAAGTAACCCTCAGGCTGGGAAGACTGAAACTCTGATACGACTGTAATGTCCCTTTGTAGGGCTGAAACATTCACAAAAAAGGAAATAACATGAACCCCAAACTGAAGTAAATTCTAAATTTGTACAACTAACCGAATTATATTTAGAACAATTAATTGATTGTTACCAACTTGCAAAAATGGTTGAAACCAAATCACCCACCCCTTTTAATAGCATGATCTCTTATTGGAAATCGGGCATGAACAAATATGCATTAATCAACCAATGTTATTGTGAAGAATATCTTGGGATCACTATGCTGGGTTGGCTTAAACTTGTCCAGGTTTTTGTTACTTAGTTGGAAATTTAATAATAGACAACAGAAAGTGCAATCATAGTGGGAATCACCTTAAAAAGGAGTCTCCAAACCCCAACAATTGCAGTAATATGTTATATGAATTCATTGCTGATAAAAGAATAATGAAGTTTTGTGCCCTAGAAGACACCCAAATGAATTCTATCATTATAACTTAGTTAGCTCCCTAGGAATAGGGGCTTCAAATAATCATTAAAACTCTTTTAAATTCTAACTCCTCTATTTTTGATGTGCCTAGATGCAAACTATTAAGATGGTCTGTCAATGAGAAGTTAATTCAACACCAGACAAATTGAAGTGTTTATCATAGTGAGGTCCAATCTCCCACACAGAAAGGGTTTTGTCCTCCTTGGATGCCACACTAATGGATTGTCACCCAATATATGGAATGGACTTAGAGCAATCAGCCCTAGAAACCAAGTATAAAAGTGTATATGCCAAAAGATGATGATGCAAATGAGCTTATGCGACTCCTCTTATACCCCTTTGGTTGGCGCCAAGAGTCCTAAGGTGTAGACCAACCTCTTAATCTTGTTTTTTCTTCTATTTCCATGTTGGAAACTCTCCAACCTTGTCGACCTCTTGGGAGCTTTACTTTATCTTTTAATTTCATGTTGGGAGCATCTCCAATCCCAACCGACCTGCCTTAGGGAGGAAAATACCAAAGAAAAACATTAATAACAATGAAAGAAAACATAAATGAAACCGAAGGACGTTCCCTTGTTCAATTTCATCTTGGCCACGGGAGGAGGAATGGCAACAAGTCTTCAATTGGTGTGTGTGCATGTTGGAGGTGTGTGGCGCAAGAAGTGAGAAGTGGATAGAATGCACGGGTGCACAAAGGAGAAGTTTACACGGTTGCACAGGGATCAATCAATCATAATAAGAACATTAATTATACTCTTCGGCACAAAAACAAAAATTTGATGGGAAATAGTCTACTCTACAATAGGTCCCTTGTAGAGAATGACAAGACACGACACCAAATTCGGGAACTTGTTAGACTTAACGTGTTGTCATGTTCTAGTGCAAAAGGACAGGACATGGAGACTCTTCATTCACAACCATGCACTGACCAAGATCATTGTCAATAAAAAATATCCACTTCCATGATTCCACTCTCTCCTTGCCACCTTATGTGAAGAACAAACATTCATAAGACTTCCTTTAAATCCAAAAGGGTCTCTTTCACTCACTAGTTATGCCTTATAGTCTCATCAATCCCCCACAACCTTTATTTTCCCAAAGAATGTCATATTTGGACTAATCATAGATTGTTTTGTCATTGTCTATGTCAATGATGCCCTTAGTTTAATCAAGCATGGGAAAAACATTTCACACCAATCAAAAAGTTTCTCAGCCAAAACACTATGCCAACACAATTTGTATACCACTTTGAAGAAGTATTTTTTTTCAAAATGAAGCAAATACAATCTACCATGGCTTTATCCAAAACATAACACAATCAAGATGACTGCTTCTCACCAACGGGTGAATGATCCATGCGGCAACCTCATGCTCTTTCCTTCAGCACCTTGGTCACTTGTGCATCATCTTGCAGTCCCTTACATCACACACCTCTTGCATAGCGCCAGGGAACATGTGCAATATCCGCACTTCGAACGTCACATTGCAGCCCCTTGCATCATGTGCCTTTTGAGAAGGGCCAAGGAACATGCGACACAACTTTAAAACCATAACGCACGCTGCCCAATAGGCACAGAGAACATATTTTTCAAAGACTTAGTTGGTGCAAGTTTGACGGGCAGTGCCCCATTTTATGGAGCAACGACACGTGTCAAATTATTGAGAACCTCGCGGACCTTTAGAGCACCTAGCCTTCTTGCACAACACTAGTAGTACCACACAAAACCTCAAAGTGTCTCATAGCATTGCACAGTGCTTATCACACCTAAAAGTTGTTCCCAGCATTTGCGGCACCTAGCAGCACCTCACAAGTCCAACTCCTGCAAAGAACCTCCACAACCCACCAGGCCACATGGACACTCTACACCACATTGCGCCATGACAAGTGGCACTCCCAAAGCCAACATTATGCCAAGGAAACTGTCAGCATACCACCCACCTAGCAGCCAAGCCACATAATGGTTGGAACGTGAAGAGACATACATGGAATCCCAAGCAATTCAACTTCCATAATGGTTATTTATGCCTTTATGGCTTTGTAGTATATGTATACACATTTGTAGCATTAAATAGCATGATGATAGTAATAAAGTAGATAGTTATACATCTTTCCCAGAGGTACGCCATGTCTAGAACGCAAGGATTAATATAACTTTTTAATCCACTTCTCTTACTTTCTCTAGTCTCCATCTTATTCAGTATTGCTTCCACATACACCTTTAGTCCATCTAGGTCCTCACATAGAGCATTGCCCCATGGACCACCTAGAATATGAATCACAATTATCTTGACATTGGTTATTATTTCGATTTGGCAGCGGGGTGGGTTGTGTTGATTTCTTCCCTTGTGTGAAGAGTACTTCGATTCTCTTGCTCTGTAAATTGTACGAACAACCCTTGACTAAATGCCTTGTAACATGAAAAATCTCACACAACATTGTCTTTGCACAATTCACCTAGTGTGACCACCTACCTTGCAGTCAAGACACCAAAGATCCTTGTCTTCATTCTTAGTATCTCCCTTTATCTCTTTCATTATTCGGGGCATATGTCTCTTCTCAAGGCTTGCATCAATCCAATTTCATTGTCAACGTTGGACTTTGAGTCATCCTTTTCACTCCTTAAGTGTGAGGATGTCTTGTTTTCACTTGCACTATTTGTCACTCTATTATATGCATCTTCCTAAGATAAAGGTGGAACCACCTTCATTTTCCTTCATGTACAAGTCGCTCAATGAACATCCGCTTATTTAAACCATCAATTAGTTCCTTCTTGAGTTTTCCCAACAAATATTTGAGTCTTCAGCTTGTACCTTTTAATGTTTACCTTGCAAAGTATTAAAGATTTATGCAATAAATTCATTTTTGTTTATAAGGAGCTTAAATTCCTTAGACATTTTCTGCAATTTGTCCCATCATGACTTAGCAATTGTCAGCACATCTTTTGTAATGTCCCTTTCAGGCTCAAAATGAGGAATTTGGATTTTCCCCGAAACCCTAATGGAACATTGCTGAAAAATAATGCTAACCACATGTAGAAACCCTAATTTTTATGACAGCAAAACTGATTTTATGCAAAAGTTAGGCCAACAACCTGATTTAAGTCCACAAAACCCTAAGCGACCTAGGTAGAATTCAGATTTTAGCCTTTCCCACACACAAATCTTCAAAAATACATCAACAACATGAAACACTTGATGAATTCATGCAAAATAAATGCTTCAACAATAAATTACAGACTGTTGGGATTAATTATTGTTCAAAAACAGCTAAAACTTCCAAATTTCATATCTTAATAAATACTTGGAGATAAAATGCAAATGATAACTCAAATTGACCACAAAAATATCAGCTATCCAATAAAATTAGAATCAGATTTTTCCAACCACGAAAACCCACAAAAAAGTGATCCCGAAATCTCCAAATGGGTAGATTGTAATATCCCACTTCCGGGATCAATAGAAAATATGCAAATCAACCACTCTTCAACACTCCACTCAAATGCAAATAGCAAAACTCAGTCAAACTACTTGTACCAGTTGAGTAGATGACTCAATAAACCCAAAAAATAGACAACTCTCAGCTGAAACTAAGGACTCAGAAATCAGATTTCTTTTCCAATAAATATGAAGACTCAACACAGCTGCAAGTGACCTCAAAATCAGATCTAAATCCACCAATATATATATATATATATATATATATATATATATATATATATATATATATATATATATATATATATATATATTTGATCCAACTTCAGACTCTGAAAAATCAATCAAACAATTCACAGATCATACCAAATACCTTTAGTCCATTTCGCTGCCCAAAAAGACTCTCAACACCACAAATCATTCACCCACACAAGTCGCCATTGATCAGAGATAACAGTCATATAAATTGCTGCCACTGAGGTGTGAATCATCACCGAATCAAGCATGTATTCAGGCTGCTATACTCAGGATTCAATAACCATATAGCAGGGTATTAAATACACTAAAGTCACTGCCAACTGAATAAATATTACCACCCAAACTTGGGCATTAAATGGAGTCGCCAATCCTTGCTAATAACAGCTACTAACATCTATTTATTCTGTCCAAAAGTCGCTGCCAAAACAAGCACTTGCACACAATAATGGGGTCGCTGATTTAGAGAAGGTATACAGACTTAGAACAAGGGTCTTATTGATAAAAGGCATGCAATATTTAATCAAAGAACCAGACCTGGGCCGCTGCTTTGAAGATCCCCAAAATATCAACAAACCATGCAACTACACGTCGCTAGGGCATATGTAAAATACATTAACAGTTCGCTGCTCATATGAGATTTAAACTGGCATAAAAAACACTTAATATTTGCCCTAATGGAGTCACTGGTCAAAGGAGCAACAGCAGCTTTATTTACCCAAAAAAACCCAGATTATTATCTATCAAGAACTAACACCAAACTTGCCTTGAATCAGTCGCTGTAAAAAGAAGATAATATCATGCAACCAGCTGATCAATCCACATCAATTAATGCTCTAAAAACAGTCCACAAACATCATAGAAGAAGTCGCCTAGGGTTTAGAGAGATCATACATCAAATCACTTTGCAAAGCACTCACAAAATATTTTAACTTGATAACTAAAAACCAGCTGTTACAGTGACGTCGCTACAGTAAAAGGGCAGATTTCCACTTGCAAATTTAATCAAATGCTTGCCAAAGCCAGAAATATGGATCTCACAATTAAATACTTCAAATGAATCTCAAAACCAGCTCAATCCAACCTCCCACACAAGAGAGAGAGAGAACATCAATGGGCATGCATCCCAACTCCAAGCATGGAGTATCAAAATAAGTTCATCATAACATAATAATAATGACCCTAGCACTCCTTTTATAAGCAAGGAGGCACAAAATTCGAAAACCCTAGGAGAGGGAAAATATTAAATAAAAGCAGTTTGTTTTTCCCAGGTGTGGCGTTCCCTTTTCAAAGGGTGATTTTATCAATTAAAAGCCACCTAAATATTTATTTAATTAATTCCCCATTTAATTTTTATATTTTGGGAATTAAATTAAATAATTAAATAATTATTGCTCCAGGCAATAATATTTAATTATTTAATAAAAACGTTCCCCTTGCACAAACTGAAGCCCACGGGGAAGTATAGGCTAAGGGTCTTCAAAAATAGGGACATTACATAGATCAAGCTGGAAATGAATATGGCAGCCCAAAAAAAAGCGTGCCCTACCCGGAATGTGTGCCCTAGCACTAATATAAACTCTTTTCGTTCTGAAATTCTGTATTTTGAAGCTCCAATGTGACTCCCGGATGAAGTCACCAATGCAATAAATGAGGGTTTCCATCCCCAAGTGTTGTGACTATTGAGGGTTTTCGTCCCCAATAGAATCCAATGAAGATTTTCCTCCTCCAAGAGTGAAAATGAAAGCTCGATGCTCCAATTTCCAAAAGAGAAGTATAAAATTCGCAAGATGATGATTACAATGAGCCCCAACATTTGCTTTTATAGCCTTTTCATTCCTTTCTTTGTGGAGCGCTCTATGTAGGGCTAAAGGTCTTTTTTCTACTTTAGTATTTAAAAATACCTTTTATTTTAATAATAATATTATTAAGTTGTCCCAAAATGAAGAATTGGCCGAGTCCAACTTAAAATATTATTAATTATTTTTAATGTAGAAATGGGGACATTAAATCTTGTTAGGAAAGTAGTGCCTCACATTATATTTATATGGATAATTAAATGTAATATTAATATATTTCATATAGGATGAGTCAATGTTGTAAATAACAACTCGTCATAAGTTTGTTAGTATGTTGTACAACTTGTTAGAACAACTTGTTTATTCTGAGTGGAGTTGTTTCCTAGATAATAGGAGAAGTCTCTCCTATATGTATGATCTCCCGAATCTATGAGAAGTTGAATCATTATTGTGTTTAATCTGCAGTTGTACTTTTATCTAGTATCAGAGCGAGGTTATCCATGTGCCTATAATGGGTTGTTGAAATTAGCTAAGGGGAAGTGTCGGTATGCACTTGACTCCAACAATGGAAGTCGTGTATATATTTTAAATTGTGGTAGATGTTGAAGTTACAGTATAATATATCGACTTGCATATATATTTGTTTACTTGTGGTGTGAAGCATATTGTTTTGCATTCACTTGTAAACTGTCAGTAGATCTATGTAGCTAGTAGAAAATCAGGCAGCAAGAGTAAGAGAGGAGCCTCAATCGATACGGCTTAGCCATTGAATCTACACCAATTAAATCTTGCACATCTTCTTTGAAGGAGCAAATAAAATCATCAATACTCAGTGTGCATCTATTTTATTTGTGGATCTGCATTTTTCATATCTTCTTAGATCTGACGTTAAGAACCGCTCAACGCCTGCACAGACTTGTATGACAGGATAAAACGATATATGGCTTCAACAAAGTCATTTTATTCCACGTCATTGTCTTGTCTATAGAACAATCAAATCTATTGATCCGTGGTAAGCGGTGTTTTATCTGTGTTGGCGAGTTCATCTCATTCCAATCCCTGAAGATCAAAGAGACGTTTCATTTGTTGCTCTACTGTGATAGTTGGCTTCTCTTCGTGAAACTTGCTGAACATTGTGTTCAAAATCTCAGAATTAAAAATTTCGATTGGTCAAAGCCATCTAAGGCCCCAGACACGTATAATATTCATCCACATATTAGTTGACAGATTTTCTATCAAACTCTAGTTGCATTGGGATCAGCTCGACCTCCAGGTGATCATTTCCTATCTACCACGTTTTGTTGTCTATATTGTTGCCACGTGTTTTTATTTTCCCTCTATATTAGTATTAGTTTGGTGTTTGGGTATCATTCATTTGCGCCCACATGAAAATATGTGCATTCTGCAGTCATATATATAACAGAAGCATATATTGTATAGGAGATCACGTTTTCAAACTACCATATCGTGTTGTCCGGTGTGTTCAAGAGTATACACTCTCCTTTGTGAAGTTTCATTTAGAAGCTAATGTATTAGGATAGGGTCCTCATGTGTTAATTGTGTATGTCGTGAATAGAGTCAAAGCATCAAAATATTGTAGAAATAAAAAAAATTGTCTTACGGACGCAATTTCGGTGTTACTCGACGTCCTGGCAACCATTGATCCTCAAAAGTTAAATTCGTTGAGTTAGCAGCATTTGACTGGAGGACGGAGGCAATGGAGGAAGGAGGGTCATTCAGCGACCTCTCGTCAATCGCCAACGACGGGGCCGTATATCATCTGTGGTGACATGTGTGGTGTGATTTTTTGATTTATTTTCCGAGTTTTAATTTCAGTTTGATTTGATTTGCTTTTAAGTGCTTCGGTTGTGTGAATAAATGGAAATTTCACATTGTGGGGGCAACATGTCATCAATGTTCCATTTCCATTCTACGCCTTTAAACAACTAAAGTCAAGGGTGGCTTCCAATGGCAGTAGAAGTTTCCTATGTTGTTCGAGATCAAGTGGCAGCGATTGACAACAGTGACTACAATTAAAAACATTGCAATTCTTATGGAATATGATATGAATTTTTTTTCAAGAATTATGTTGTTTGCTTTGAGTGGTGTGTGGTTTCATTCCCTTGCTATGATTGAAACGCGGAGGATGCGCATTTTAGAATCTGTGAACAGTTGTTTAAGAGGGCAACTGAATTGGAGTGATCCTCTAACTGTTGAGATTCTTCGACTGTCGGACTTCTTTATCGATCGGCCAGTGAATGAGCATTCACTAGAAGTGAAAGCGAGAACTGTTGAGTTCGCGTATGTAGGTGTATTGGTGGAAGTGTGATCATCCGGTAAAGATTTCACTGTGGTGAAGCGGATAGGTCATGTGCAGCAAGATCTAAGCTAGCAGTATACAAATCTGGTGTCCCCAGATTTCGTCCTGAAATCTATGACTACCCTATCCGAAAAAATTTCGTACTTTTAAAATAATTTTTAAATTGTTCCAAACTTTAAACACCTTTAGAGAATCATACAGTGATAAGAGAGATCACACTTTAGTTAGAAACCCTATGCAACTTGTGAAAACCTGACCAAGAGGTAGAGTAGGAAAAACTCATAGTGTGTACACGGGTGGAAGAGTAAGAATCCTCCTTGGTATTTTTTTATCATTTAGGAATGTAAGTATAGGTATTTTGGGAAGGATATTGGTCCTTGAAACTAGTTTCACGAGTTAATAAGACAAAGTTTGCCTTCTCAGGTTTTAGTATAAACCCTCACTAAGTTTGAACAAATCCTTTGAAAACAAAAGTTGTAGAGAGAGTTTTTTTGGTCTCCTAATAGGAATAAATGACCTTGAGGGTGTCTATTTGATGAATCATAAAGGGATAAGTTTTAACCAACCTTTATGTCAAAGATCTCTTTGACAATAGCTCACCTAGGTATATGCAACCATAACACAGTATTAAGAAGGGAAAGAGGGGTTAAAACAAGAGAAGAGTTTAGTGGAGTATTGGGAACATCCATAAAGCCTTCAAAGATGATAAATATGGATATTATAGAGTAGAGATACCCTAGAAGGACTGAAAATTCTATAACTTTCATCAATTAATGTAAGAGTCTTGTAGCAGTGTATTAGAAGCCTAGGGTTGTTTCAAAAATTGAGAGTTGAAGCTACAAAATAGTGATATTGGCCCTGATAATTCCAAGATAGTATGGTAATCAGGACAATAAGGAGTAAATTGAGATAATTTTAAGAAACCAAGGGTCAACCATTAAGATATTCAAGTCAGTCTCAAGAAGGGACATAGCACACAACCCAGACTTAATTGTGAAGGTCAGATTACTAAGGAACTAGACTTTATAATTGGCATTCAACCTTAAGACTTTGCATACACTTATTACACTAAAATGGGTGTCCAAAAGTGTCTAGAGTGAATTGAGAAACCTAAAGCATATGAATATATGGGTGAAAATGCAGTGCAGGGCTAAAAGGAGGGTTGTGAGCCAGGAGAGAGAAAGTGGGTTTAAAGGAAGAGATGGAAGAGTTATTCCCTAAAAATTGACATACACCCTGTAGAGTGCAAAGGGTATCAGTAGGAGTTTACATTTTTTTATGGGTAATCTTGAATTACTCCAACAATGGAATTTCCAAGGTCCCTTATTCTTGTGCTCCTAGAGAGACAATTTTAGTAAAGAAGGATTAGATTGGAACCATTGCTTGATTTTGTTTAATTTTATGGATGATTTGAGTTAGATAAGGTCCCAATAACCTAAAGAACTAATTTGACAAGTATAAAAAGGTTAGAATCTCAAAATGTGAATAGATTTCAAGGCTCTTATCTTGAGAGAGAGGGAGCTAGTTGTAGCTAAATAGGACATATGAAGCTAAATTTTTTTATTGAGATTAATTTAGTTGAGAGTAAGAAAAGAATGAACGAATAGGGCAAGTAAAGAGTAAAAATAAGAGTGATTGAATGGTATAGACAAGTTTTGGCAAGAAAGGTCAATATTTATAGGTTCTAACTTAAAATTGAGTCCTTATGAATGAGAAGAAGACAATTTGAAGTTGTAATTATTGAAAAGTTTATTGATTGCATGAGAATTTGATAGAAGGCTCTACATCAACTTCCTTGATCTCTATCCACCTCCATGTCATCCATTATTATCACATGATTTCTCCACTCTTAATTTTAATTCTATGTCCTAGTTTGAATCATTAATTTAGGTGAGCTCTTGACTAGCTTGTCAACACACTTTGTCGAGTTAATAGTCTTTATTATATCCTTTTTCCTCGGTCTCTCATCACCTTGGTAAATTTAAGAACAAATATTTTCCTAGATATCTAATAACAATTGTATAGTTAAAACCTTATCATAAAGAACCTCGGGCATTATCTATTCACATTAGTTAATGTTGTCTCCACATCCACTTCTACATCCTTCCATCAAACCACTAACGGTTCTAACCCCCCTTAAAATAAATGAGAGAGACAAATATAATTTCAAAAACAAATTGAATAATCAAAAGTAAATTCAACATTCAAAACAAATCTAAAAAACATGTCTAGGGGGTATTTTCATTATTTCTACAAGGGTTATGGATGCCTGCGTCGATGAAATTAGATAAATGTAGTAAAGGGAATAAAACACATCTTCGTTACAGCTATAGACACTTGGTTGGAAGTTGAAAAATTTATATCTCCCATTTTCCTTCCACATACCATCGATCACCAATAATCCTATCATAATTCATCCCACATATTGACTAGTTTGTCTTCAATTACTATTCCTCAAAGTATTCAGTTAAGGTGGCGATTAACTATCTCACACTTATGTACTTGATCTTAATGCAAAAGAGGGATAATATGTTGCAAGGTTATATTTATACCTTGTTCAAACTCTTATTTTTAGTCCACCTCTTAACTAGTTATGTGTATTATCTAGGTCATATGTATGCTCGCCAACCATCTTATTTCAAGATCATGTTCATCATATACTTACTTCGATTTTTTCATTGCAACTATGTCACTTATGCCCTTAAATTTATTCACCCGAACAAAAAATCCATGGTATTTCATTGCTCTCTACATTTATATACATTCATTTTCAGTCATATGTCTACCTCAACATGTTTTCTTCCTCATTTTCCATCATCTGTTTCTACCTTGGGGCACCCTAGGACAACCTCACCTATTTCCTTTCTTACTAACACCCCTTATACCAAGGTCAATTTCTATCATTATCAATTTCCACATTTCATACAAATCCATTCTAGGGAAATCCATAGCACCAAAATTTCACTTAAAGGAGGATTATATACTAAATCTTTTGTTTGTCAATCTTATGATAGTCAATAAATCTAATAATCAATTTGTCCTACTAAAAAAGGATTGTTTGACTTACAAAATCAACATATCATTCCCTTCACACACTCTAACTAAAGTGGCCCATACATCAAATATTCCAAACTCTTTTCTATCTAGTAATTCGTATAACCCCGCATTCATAAAAGCCTTTCTCATAATGTTAGGAAAACCACCTCTCATCATTGATTTTTACGCTACATCCTACCTCCTATAACATACATCCCAAAATGGGGGGAAATGTAAACACTGAAAACCAATCACCTTGCATAAAGTAACATTATTTACAAAATATCAAAGCATCATAAAATATAATAATCACTCAAAATAATTTGCGGTAAGCTAAACACAAATCTAATTAAATGATTGTTTTTCTTGGAATATAAGGGGTTTAAACAATCCTAGTAAGCATAGGATTCTATCAGAATTTAGGAAAAACAAAAAACCTATTGGCTAGATTTTCTGCATTGTTGAAAATCTACGTAGTTATGAGATAAATCTCCCTCATTTACCGGTGAGGCTCCCGTGTCAGATTTGTCGATAAAATATGCTAGTATCTATATGGGGGTTTTACTTTAACCATGCAGCTCATGAACCATAGCTGTATAGTTTTGCAGCAAGTAAGCAGCTGTTAAAGAAAGGAAATATTTAAAGAAGAAGGGAATAATAAAACACAGGGAAGAAATAGGGAAGATGTGCAACCCAAATCAATAGATAACATAGTTGATTGCATGCACATAGACGAAACCAATAGATATCAACACACATAATTATAAGCGAAGGGCAACTTTCAGATCTAGATCTAAAATAACACAAAGTTTATAAGTAGATCTAAGACAAAATCTAGAAACAAAATGCATTGTGACACAAAGTTCTCCGGAAATTTGCTCCTTTGTATTCCTTTGCTTCAAATAACTATTAAGAGTTTTTAGCACAAAGTCTGGAACACAAGAATGCTGCTTACAAATTCTGATCTCCTTAACCCGAAGGTTCTTCCTCTACTTATAGAATGTATAGGGGCAATTACAAGTCGGAATCTTTTAGTTGAACTGGCACATGTGGAAGTGGGAAAGGAAACAATTGGCAATCTCCCTCCTAGAATTCTTCTTTGCATGACATGCATGATTTGGAACTGAAGATAGAACCTTCTATTTTGCATGTCTGCCTCCTATTTCTAAGTAGTTGACTTCTTCAAGTAATGGATTTTAAACCAATCACTTAAGTTTTATAATTTAATTAATCACTCAATTACTTTGTTGGAGGAAAGAGAAAGAAGGAATAGGAAAGCTACAGTCTTGTTATTTTTTCAAATTCTGCATGCAGTTGATTCTTTTGCCCTTGATTCTCACCATTACTGGATCTGGAAGCAGCTAGATCTAGATTTTTACTTACGGGTGTTGCCTTTACCTTTGAGTTGTCTTCCCTTTTAAATCCTTGAAGCTTTTGTAGTTCTTCTCCAGTACATGCATCAGTGCAGTGTTAGCCGTAGATAACTCATCATTTTTATTTTTAATTACATATGAGCAATTAAAAATTCTGGAAAGCACTCCGAGTGAATGCAAATTTAATGAAGGTTTCAACTAGAAGATTGGGAGCACATGCACAAGATCCAGGAAGCAATTTTCCATGCACTGACTTCTACACAGGCTGCATTAGAAACAAGAGGATGAAGCTTTTGCCGGAAACTTTTGCAATTATGGATCTGGATCTAAATCTGAATCTAGAAACTATGAATGATTCTGCTGATCCTTTTCTTTCATCATGCTTCGCCATAGCTGGAGCAATCTTTATCTGAGCAACTCTTTTTCTCTTTATTCGGCCGAAATTCTTCACAATCGATGCAGATCTGAAGATTTCTTCAGAGTCGGAGAATATGTTCAATGTATTGGACATTGATTTAATCTCCCTTTCTCTTATAAAAGCACCTGTAATGAATTCCTGCAATTAATTCAGACAAAGATGGCAACCGGAACATGAACACTGGATTTTAATTATAAAAATATGCATATATCAACCCTGCTACTAAAAAATTTGATGTTTTGTTTGCATGCAAAGTAAGCATGAATTTTATCAACTTCACCTAAGCACTTGTACCACTATGCAAACAATTATTCAGACACAAATCAAGCTCCTTCAAACCTAGGCGCCAAATTTCGAAGCTTCCAATCCTAAACACACCTTTTTCTGAGCAAAATTCCTCTTCAAATGGGGGCGCCAAAATTGTCTGGGCTGCACTTCCTTGCTAAAGAATTAATTAATTCATCCTTATGGCAACCCATGCTTATATAACCCTCATCATTCTATAATTAATTATTGCCCCTCCTATTCCTGGCAATTAATTAATTAATTAACAAGCTTATCTTTTCAAATAAGGCACCTGTTTTGTGCATGCTCATGGCTGCCATTAAATGAATTAAATTTATTTAATTTTAGCTCTCTACTACCAGTTCACTTAAGCTTCACAGTGTGCTTTGACCTCATCCACTAAAAATAGGAATTGATTACATCAATTAATACTTAAAAAGTATTATTCCTCTTCCATATGGGGCGCACTTTTTGACATGAAGGGGCTGCATTAAATAAATAATATTTATTTAATTTTAGAATTCTAATTCTAATTTCCCTTTATCTTCTTCACCCTTGTTGACTTTTCCTCATGCTTGGGTGCCAAATTTGGAGAAAGAATTAATTAATTAATGCATTTAAAGCTGACCTTCTATCCCAATAGGGGTTGCACTTTTTGACATAAGCCATTTCTATTTTTAAAAGCTATTTTTCAATGGGATTATTCACCATGCACCGCAGCTCCAAAAATCCCATGATCCACTTAAGCGGTTTGACTTTCATAATTAGATTTTTTACCCTGTAAGGTAGGTAAGAAAATCCCATCAATGCCTTAAGTGATTTTCTTTTATTTCACAATGGGGATTTTCACCCTGCAAGGCAGGTAAGAAATTCCCACCTGCATGCTGCCTCTAATTTTCCCATTGTGACTTAAGTGGAATTGCTTCCATGGGAAAAAGTACCCTACTAGGAAGGTACAAAATTCCCACTTGCCTGCTGCTACCAAAAATCCCATTGTAGCTTAAAACCTTCTTTTTCCAAAAATACAGCCTGCCCAAAAGAAGCTTTTTCGTGCATGACTTCGTCTTTTCAGAGGAACCAAACCTCCTGTGACAAATTCCTTCTGGCATAACGTCCATAGGTGATCTTCAGATACTCCAGGAAAGAAATCAGATTAAACTGATAAAGGAATTAACCTAAAGAAATTTCACAGAAAACAAAACGGGAAAACACCAAAAACGCAAAATGTTGTCAGAAGTCACAAATAAAGCCCATGATTCATTCATGGTTAAAACCCTACTAGTATATGAGAATGTTGACATGTAAGACCACAATAGGGTTAAACCGGAGCGCAAATTGCCTCAAACGGGGCTCAAAATAATTAAATACAAATTTCCCGCAGGTAAATCCCGACGATAGAATAAAACAATTTTAGGCATCTGGGTATTTGGCGAAAATGGATAATATGTCTCCTTGGGAATATCTCGACACATTACAGGAACTTTTTGGCAATAAAAACACAAAACGACCCATTATTTTAAAAGTACGAAATTTTTTCAAATAGGGTAGTGTCAGATTTCAGGATGAAATCTGGGGACACCATAATAGTTCATTATACATTAGTTAATATACTTTAATTTCCACCTAATGACTAAACCGGAGGCAACATATTTGTCCCAAAATCTCACAAAGACAATAAAACAAAGGATTTAGTCATTACAACTATAAGCTACTCCTTAGATATTACTCTGAAATCTATAGCAATAGTATGATGTTTTCCTATTGTCCAATGTATGAGCTTTTGCGTAGACAACAACTGAATAGGACAGGTAACAACAAAACCATGATCTAGTCATGTGTACATAAGATATGACAGGCGGTCCACCAATTGTTTGTAGAATTATTCATTGAGAGGTGATGAATCATCAATGGCTGATAATTGTAGCCCGACCTCAATAATTCTGAAATCAGAATCTTGAAGATGTTGATGAAAGAGAGTGTACCAGGTTTGTGGAACCCACTTAAGTCTACACAAGGACTCAATCAATCTACACCCCAAAGGAAAATGTTCAAGGTACTCAAAAACCTTTAGGTAGCACCACATAGACCTCTTCCAAATTTCCAAAAAGAAGCATTTGAAAAAAAACCATTTTTGCAATATTCCTAGGAGTAAGAAGAAACTCTGCAATAGGAGAAATAACCGTGTGTGCCTATTGCTCATATATTCCCCCTATTGTGTAACGTCCCCTTTTCTAAATTAAAAATAATTAATAATATTTTAAGTTGGGCCCATCCAATTCTTATTTTTGGGACAACTTCAGATTATTATTATAAAATAAAAAATATTTTTAAATACTCTTATGAGGTCGGTCTTCTTAAAGGAAGATTAAAAGGTGCATTGGGCTTCTAATTCATCCTTGGTGCCAAAAAGAAGGATATAAAGGTGGATCGAATGGCCTAAGAAAGGTTATGCATGTTTATTTCAAATATTGATATCTTGGGTTCGTGCATAGCATGCCCTCCCCTCCACTGAAGACAAAGACCTTTGGTGTGGCTCAACTTTGAGGACGAAAACTCTCATTGGATCCTATTGGGGACGAAACCCTCAATAGTCACAACATTTGGGACGGAAACCATCATTTGTTGCATTGGTGGCTTCATACGGGAGTCACAAGTGGACTTAATTGGCAAATTTCTGGAACAAGGTTTTTATCCATGCTTAGGACACTCCTACTTCACCTAGGGCATGCTTTTGGGGCTGCCACTTTCATTTCCAGCTTTCTCTACCCATTTGAAGATTTCGGGATCACTTTTCAATGGGTTTTCATAGTTGGAAAAATGTGATTTCACTTTCATTGGATAGCTGGTGTTTTCAAGATCATTTTGAGCTTTGATTTGTGTTGAAACTCCAAGTATTGATGGAGTTATGAATTTTAGAAGTTTCAGTTGTATTTTCCCTTGAAATAAATTTATAAAATATATATATTTGTTCCAGATTTTATTTTGTTGGATTTATTGAGTATTTGGGATATTTTAATGTTAATTTTCAGTCCATATTGCATGTGAATGATTATTCCTACGTGCTGGTATCGCTGCCTTAGAGGGATATTAATTAATGTTCTGCATTGATTTTGATACTCTAAAAGTGTAATTTCCAGTTCGCTGCTAGGGTTTCTAATATTGTTGGATCTGCTGTTATAAAAACCAAATTATTTTCAGTTGGGTATTGGTGTATTTTCAGATTTGATTCTTAGGGTCTGTCGCCAAACCCTTATTTTCAGTTTAAGCCCTAGAAAGGAGCATTAGATATTGTGAAAAGCCTTTCACGACAAGATGAGAAAAGTATTCATGCTCAATTATCCTTCGAGCCAGTGCCTATATTTGAGTAGCACATCTTGCCATCTCCCCATGCGCCTCCAACACATCATGGATAGTGGAGTCTCCATCCACAATTAACTGTGCATCTAAGTGAGGAATTCCATCCTCCCAAGGAATTTCAGCCTCCCATACATTTTGTATTGAGTGAGGAATTCCATCCTCCCAAGGCATTGCATCCTCCTACACAATTTTGTATAGCAGTTTTTCCATCCACAACGAGTACATGAAAATTGACTAAAGTATGGTCAACAAGCCTATGATAAATTTCATCCTCCAACACATCCTGAATGGTGGAGAGTCTCCCTCCAAGCATGCTCTTATGTTGATTGTAACAGTCTCAACAAGCCTAAACTAACCACCTTGCCCAATGCCTAGGGAAATTACTCATCCCTATTTCACATCCAAGACAACACACTTATGACTAGAGAAATTTACAGCAATATTGAGATTTTTTGTTAACTGACAAATAGACAAGATTTCAATGCATGCTAGGGACATACCTGACATTCCTTACTAATAGTTTTTTAGCATTACTCAACACTACATACATCTCCTATCCCTTCTACTGCAAGCAATTGTACATATGCTAATAAAATAAAATTAGAAATTGCAACAAATGTTACATATAACTCCCTTCGACATGAAAAATGTTTGGATGCATAGGACTCAATGATCCCACAACTAGTAGCACTATCATTCAAGCATGATGTCGTAAGCACATAAAGAGCACACTCTTCTTTAGAATTTCATCCTTCAATCGCTACCACATTTGTCTTATCCCATGGCTTTTTATTGTGTTGGGAAAGATGATATTGTTGCTTCCTGGAATCCTTTTTGAGATGCCCACGCTTATGATAGTAATGACATTTCACTTGGTATCTAGAAGGTTCACCAGAGTAACATCTCCACTTTCCCTTCAACTAAGCAGCCAATGCACTTTTTGGTTGTTCACAACTGGACTCAATTGGTTGTCTGGTTGAGTTCTTTTTATAGCAAATAGGAAATGCCCTGATCAAACGTCAAGGTCTAGCTTTCCGCCATCAAATGTAAAGCTTTCACAAATGACTCATATGAGGACAACAAACTATTCAGAACCAGCACTACCAAGTCGTCATCACACCTTTTAATTGGTGGAACCAAGCTTGTCTCAAAGATCTTTCATCGAAAGACGATGTTCTAATAGGGACCCATCCTCCATCCTTACTGAAAACAAAACAAAAAAACCAGGTATAAAAACCCAACTATTTTCTAAAGTCATGTGCTTGTTCTTTAGACTTGTCCATAGCACACTAGCCTAAGTGGCGTTCCAGACCTCCGGCATCAACTCATCTGATACTGATAGCTCCAACAGCAGCAAGGTCTTATGACGCTTGTCATTATCTGCAAAATCCGCAATACACCTGCTTACAATGCCAAGGATTATTCCATAGCAGTCCCAATATTTTGTGATTGTCAGAATCTTGTTACACCAAACATTATAGTTTTGGCCAGTCAATTTTTGTGCCTCCAGTAAAACAAGATTTTGAATATTGGCCATTCATCATACAATACTTGATTTTTTCGACCCCAAAATGAAGAAATTACAGTCTTACTTCTAAATACTGGAGTTATGACCCGCAAATCAATGAATTAACTGACAACACAGTCTATATTCTGACTTCTAACTCAAACATAAATGCAAAGTCTGCATACAGGTCTAACTGTAAAAACAAATGCAAAAATAACGAGCTCTGCATACAGGCCTGATTACCTCTAGTTTTTAATGGATTTTTGTGCCCTGAACACCATGAAAACTGGAAATCTTGACTGTAACTCAAAGTTCTTCTGTACAGCAAACGTCTGCAACTCCCATGCCCAAGACACCCTAGATTCAACTTTAAAAAGTGTCCTTAATTGTCGTAGCATGGACTGGTTTATTTCTGCAAGTTGAAAAGCGATTTTCTACAAGCCAAAAAAATGTTAAATTACACTTCTCATGATCCCGTGCTTTTTGGGCGTGCCCTAGACATCTGAAAAACTCGCGTATGGCTTTTATTGTAGTGAGTATCCTTCAAAATGCCCTCATTCTTGTAGATCACGACTGTGTATTGAATCACGACATTTCCTTTTTGAAAATTGTCTGCAACTCAAGGTTAACACCTGCAACTCAAGTTTAACATATGTAACTCGCAGGTAGATGCCCTGGCACAAGGAACAGTTGTTATTTCGAATCATCTACAACTCGAAATAGTCTCCTTCATGCCTTCAATCACGTGCCTTCGAAAATAGGCACAACTTGTGCCCTCGAAAATGCAAATCCTCCTCGCAAGTCTGGAATCTTACGAACGTCCTACAAATCTTCTCCAGCGGTTCGTACTCTCTTCAGGCTTTGTCAAACTCCGAACTCGCATAGCACCAATGGCTCAGATACAAATGAGAAAGGCACACAACACACTTTCAGATGTGTGTGGTGCTTGTATCTACTATGCTAAAAGAGATTACAATATCGTTGGGGAAGTTCATAACTGAACACTAGTTTGTTGATAACTCATAGTTCATTACACATTAACTAATATAGTTCAATAATTTCTTGGTCCACTCCCTGGTTGTGTTGGCTTCTTCTACCACCTTTGTTCGAACTCAATAGAATTAATTCTCTCTTACGATGTCGATATTCAAACATTTCTTCTTCTTCTTGACCGCACCTCTTTTCTTACCATTGTAAAATTTGTTATGAGTTGTGTTTCATGGTTACATATAGCATGGAAATCTTATAAGATAATGTAGTCACTCGTCATTAATAATTATTATCGACCGACTTTCACTTCTACCTGACTTTGCAAAGGCAACGGCCCAAAAATGTTTTATGTAAAAAGATACACTACCAAAGGAATATCAATTGCAAAATTATAAACTTGTACAACATACGATAGAAGATCATAAGAGAATAACAAATTTATTGCATTAGGTAGTGAATAGCACAATTGATCAGGTACAGCAAAGGCTTGTCACATCAGCACCATTACTCCAACATGAATCATTCTATTTATATCATCAAAGACTCCATGGTTGTCAATTAAAACACAACCATCAATGAAAACAGAACATAACTAAAAATTCATTACAACGCTGCCTTAAGCAGGAAGAGAATAATAACAATATAACAACGTCAGCTACCAAAACAATGCTTGTATTTAAGTCAATGGTCTACAGTATGCAAGAAAATACATGCACACATAGACCTAAATGCACTAAAAATGATAAATTTTAGAAATACCTGCTCTGTAGAAATATGCATGCTTTGAAGAGCTTTCAAAACTTGTAACATAATGGGTGCCACTGCATCAAAGGCTGCAGTTGAGCAGTAAGGTGTGGAATCAATGCCAACCCACTTGTTATCACCTTCCCTGAACCATTTAAACATCAATTAAATATCATCATTCTCCAGATGAAAGCCTAACCTAGTAGCTTGCCCGTGTATAATATCTCATTCATTAAAGCCTTGATTCAATATGATGTAATTGTTAAGTGAAGACTGCCTATTTATTACAGATTAAATAAAGACAAACCTCCTTAGAAGATAAAATTCACTCTCAAAACCAGCATTTACAACCTGCACAGTTATAATCTTAAAGATCAAAATCCACTACAATGTTCAAACATAGCAAAGTTCTAACAACTTTTCACACAATAAGAAAACAAGAAAATGACAATCTCTATTTCACAAGAAGTCAACCATTTTTCAATACCAAACCAAATTCTTCTTCCAATTTGGTTGCAATTCTTCTCAGGGTTGTCCTTGGACAATATTCCCAAGGTTGGCCAGGTTTTGAGTGCATGTCAACCAATACCATTTTCTCTTGCTCAGACCTGCTCATCATGCAACAAGATAAAAATGTACCTCTACAAGAAGAAAGCATTTAAAATCTTTAATTTTCCTAAACCAGTTTATACTTCTTTGATATCTAACTCTTACATTTGGATTTAACATATTGAAAACTGTCGACATTAAATGTCAAAAGTTAAAACCGGAAATAAAGAACTAACAGTTTCATCTCTTACCTGAAATAGGGAACTGGAAATGGTGTCCAAAGCAAGAATGAGTTTTGGAAACATCACTTCAAAATTTTAGTAAGCAGGGTAAAATCTATGCACACAAGTATATACTTTATATATATATAAAGAATGGAAAAAGGAAGTAAAATGATTCATAAAAAACTAAGTAGGATACTAAACCCTAAAAGCTTGGAAGTGACATTAACCAGGGAATGAATTCTTAAGAGTGTAGCTGAGACGTAAAACATACTTTAAGAAAAGGACTATGTTGAGCAATCATTAACAATTATTATGTCCTACATGAGAAGGAGCTGGGTTATTTATAGAGGTTTTTCCTCTCCTATCCAACTGCCATAATTCCTAACCAAAAGGAGTCTAATACAAGAGTTTTAAAACTCCAAGGTCCACCCATGGGTAACAAATAAATTAACAAGCCACCATGTCAAGGCATAGTATATATTACAACACATGATGAGGACAATAAAGTATAAACATAAAAGTGTTCATCAGGAAGGGTATCTCCACTGCATTGAGATGGGACCTTCAAGACACTTGTCATGGATGGCACCTCGGAAAAACTATCTGTGGTGTTTTACAACTCCAGGAGTCCAGAGGGCTCCCTTGTCTCCCCCGCTAGACTGGATAATTAGTATCTTTGTAGGAAATGTATAGTGGCACTTGGGGCACTACCAAGAAGATTAGATTTCCTACATGGACATTGCTAGGAAGCTACTTTGCAAAGCATAACCTGCCTGCTGAAACTGAAATAAGGGTTTGGACTCAAACCCAAATGAGAGAAATCAGATTTTTGGAACAGCAGCTATCAATCCCTAACAGCGAAATGAAAATTGCACTTTTAGCCATAGTTACCAGGTTCGGCCGGATTTGTATGAAATCCGGTTCGAACCGTATTTTTTGAAGCAACCGAATAAATCCAGTTCGGTTCGGCCTTGTTTTTGCAGGAATTTTTTTTTTTCCTTTTTTTGCTTTTTTTTTTTTTTTTTGTGAAAAAAATGCAAGAATGGAAAAAAATTTGCCATTTTTGGAAAGGGTCCGGGAAGATGTAGCAGCAAAAACTTGCATGTGCCATGACTTTCATTCTGTGGCTCCGTTTTAGGTGTCGTCTTCTCTAAAAGTATATATTTTCTCGAGCTCTACGCATTGATGGCAATATTTTTCTTATTTTCATAAAATCCATTTTTGTACCTTTTTGGACCAAGCAACTTCTTGCAATCTTTTGAAAGAATCATTATGATGATGATGATTATGGTAGATGGATGCTTTTTTGTATGATTTGTCTATATATAATGATATAAGTATACAATAATATAAATTTATAATAATATAAGTATATATATTCCGAACCGGATTTTTCCGTATTTTTTCGGATTTTTTCGAGAACTCCGAATTTTCGGATTTTTTTGCCCTTCCGAATTTAATCGGATTTCCGAACCTAGTAACTATGCTTTTAGCACATCAAACTCCCTTCAAAACCAGCTGGAAATTAGTGAATAAACCCCTCTATGGCAGCAAACTGTAACAGCACTTAATGGCATCAATTCCCATCTAATTAGCCGAAACATTTTGGATACGGGAGCGGGTACGGAGTATCCAATATGTGGATACGGCAAAAAAAATATTGACCTCGGATATGACGTTGGATACGGCAGTATAAAAAATATATAAAAATTAAAAAATATATAAATTTTAACCTTCTAAATAAGAATTAAGTTATTAACCAAACTTAATTCTTATTTAGAAGGCTAAAACACTTATACTACAACATTATACGACATTATAAATGTAAAGATGCAAATTTTTGGCAATATAGAAGAAAAACCTATTTTCTCCATTCTAGTTCTTTCCATTTCTCTTCCTTAATCTTGTTAGTGTGTGGTTTGTTTATTTGAAATCTGAAACTGTGTTCTCATTCATGGAGTAAAATGTGTTGAACTCTTATTCAATCTGCATTTTATGCGTTTTGGAATTTTCATTTATGCAGACCCATATGTTCTTCAATTTCATTTGCATGCATGAGTAGGATAAAGATCTGCAGTCTTCTTATTTGAAAGTGTTGCTTCTTCTTTCCTTCATTCCTACAATCAGGCGGTAATCTTAAAAAACAAAGGAGGATCTACATATCCTTGATTGGTTGGTTAGCTGTAACTGTGTTTCTCTGATCAACTTCTCTTACCATAATCTTGTTGTTGTAGTTCCTCTACTCCTAGTTCTTTGTTTATCTTCTGTATTGATAATCATGGAGCCATTCATACCCACCAATATCTATGTTTCAAATTGATTAGTTTGTACATTTGTAAATAATTCAGAGTTTCAAGTTTTGGCCGAATAAGGGAACCTCCCCATTAAAGAGGAGGGACTGCCATCCCCTAAAACTGTTGTTTGTTTTCTCAACAACAAATTTTCCAACCAACACAATCAAAATGGAAAATAAAAATAAGTTCATATTATGGTCAATGGTATTAAGTGCACAATTATCCTTTTGTGGGGATTGGGTGCAACTCTACAAATCTCTCAACAAGTTGTCACTCAATAGAATTTGCACTTGCATAAAAAATCTTAACAATATATGCAATGATGAACTCGTCAGCTGATATAGTAGAATGCACTCACCTGTAAGACTTTGACAATAGACGAGCCTCTGATTGCCATCACGAGTGATTTATCCATCCAAAATATGCATGCCTCATAGATTTGGTAGGCAGACCTTTGAGATAACATTGTTTAACAAAATGTGTACACTGACCACATGATAGACAATTATGTAAGTAAAAACAATCATTTGAGGTATGACCATGATGTCCACAATGACAACATTTTTTGACTTCATGGGTTTTAGTGCAAGTTTGTTTTAATTGACTTAACATATTGGCAATTTCATTGGACTAACCAGTAAGTGAAGACTCAACATGTCTTTTGTTCAAAATACCTCCGAACACAAATTTGATAGGTTTGAAATATTTTGATATAAGAAAATTAACACGTGTAAAACCTAGACGAATACGATGTTTGTTGTGTTTTATTGTCTCTCTAGATTGCATAATAGGTGCAGATTCAACAATAGGACTAACAAGTATTGTATCTATGATGGGTTTTGACTGTTTTGCAATAGATTTAACAACTTTGGCCTTGCTACCACTGGTACATGGTTTGATTACATTTTCTACAACAAATTTGAAGATGAGATTGTTGACAAAAGGATGAGACTTGTGAGAATCAATCTGCTTTCACAAAGGAACTATATCATGTCCACTAGAATGTGTTAATTACAAAATTGCATTAACATTGGTTTGAATTGTCTCCAACATTCTAAAATAAAATCTACTTCCTGATTTGTACATACATGAAGTTGCAAAGATAGTATGTCATCTAAGTATAGTGTGCTCATTTTGGATACACTGTGCAGAAAAATGTAGAATTTTTGAGTTGAGTAATACCGAAAGTGCTTAGAAAATTAAAAAAACAAGTTTTCACACCCTTATTCCACCAAAACACATTTTACATGATTTAAAAACAAAATTCACTAATGTAGAAGATCCAATAATCTTTGTTACATGAAAAATGTGTGGTCATAAGCCTATTTTGGCCAGTGTATGCAAAAGTTATTCTATTTTGAATTTTTTGACTGGTTTTAGGCAACACAAACCCCTCTCAAATGCAATTTCAGCAAACTATCTTGATTTACAAGGTTTAAAATATACTATGTGGACAAGTTGCACCCCTACAGATTTGTACCCATCAAAATCATGGATGGATCTAGTTTCCAAAAAAGTGAGTTTCAAAGACTAATTTGACCTAATGACTTAGATATCATGACAAATGAAGACAGAGGTCCTAATTTTCCTGGTTTTGCCAATTAATTCAAAATTTCAAAGTTGAGCAAAATGAATGGGGATAAATTTTGAACTTCAAAACTCTTGGTGTAATAACCCTTTCAAGGGTTTCACACTAACTGCAGATCTGAAAATAAAATTGCAACAAATTGAAGAATAAAATCAGTGACTTGTACTTGCTCCAAAAAATGCCAAAATCACCATAAAACACCACCAATCAATTCGCCACTAGTTTATATATATTGTATGGAATTTTAGAAGCCAAAATAACAAAGAAACACTGAAGAATACTCTGCTAAAAATTAAATATGCACTAGAAATTGCAGCCACAAGATAAATATAAAATATAGGCAACCCTCTAAATTCATATAACTTCAGATTCGGGACATTAAAAAAATTACAAATCAGATTATGAAACCAAATTTCTCAAATTCTTCTCTAATGACTCCAAACCTTACCCAAGGTAGGTCACTCCACCCTAAATAATTACAATATCAGTTGGAAATTACAAGTAGATCCTCAAATCAGCTCTTCACATCAAGACCAGACAATGATGAAGGGTTTTCGTCCTTCAATAAGGCCTCACAAGAGGGTTTTTGTCCTCAAGTGGATGAAGTATATCAAAAATGCGCCAAGTCTAGATGCAAATGATGCCTCTAATCTCCTTTTATATCCTCCTTTTTGGCAAGAATGCTCAATTAGAAAAGGCCGACCTATATAATGCAAGAAAACACTAAAGGAAATATAAAAATATCAGATAAATATATTATAAAGATGCTCAAGGGTCTTCTCCTTCATTTTTGCTTCTTTGCCATGGAGAAGGAATGGAAAGAAGACCAAATATCAGCTCTTAAGTGGGAAGAAGGGACATTATACTTGGAAATGAAAGGGCATATAAAATGAGACTATTCAACTACCCTATGATAGATTATATCACATATCTCCTCGAAACATTTAAAACTTGACTATTGAAAGTTTCTCCAAAAAACAATATTAAAGCAACTTAAATAGAATTTCAAAGACTTTTCTTTGACAAAGGTGGAGATGCCCGTGGGAAGAATGGATTTCTTTCTACCCAAAGTTAAGCAATGTCACTGAAAAATTAATTTCCGTCTTTCAAAGCTTCTTTAAACGCCTTTGCTCAAACCTCCAACACTCCAATTCTGATCAATGCACAGCTCCAATGTGACAATAGTGGTGTGGTTTTTGTGCCAAAGGATGGCTGGGACAAGCGGTGAAGGAAACATAGTTGCAATGCTGAATACACACTTCCACCGCTTCAATTGTAATGTACAAGCTAAAGCCAATGCAACAATACACAATTTCAACAATTTAGTGATAAACAATCACTCGTACAGTCTGCAGAAAAAAAGCTTGGTACTTGGCTCCATGTATGGCTAGAGAAAATTTGGATGAGGTAGTGATACAAACTATTGTACGATCTGCACTCCAACTATTATGGCCTGCAAATTAATAACAAAAACAATATATCCAAACTAACATTGTACAGTTCCAGCGCTTCAATGTATAAACCAACGCATCAGGCCCTGCCTAAACAGCTTAAGCACAAATAAATATGTCCAAATATTGATATACAGGTCTGATAAATGCCAAAAATCACCTACGTCAAAGATTAAATGCAAATAGAGAGGCGCAGGTCTGAAATACCACGCTGAAACACCAATAATTAATGAGAAAGGGCACAGGTCTGCAGGTTAAAACATCAGCATACAAGTCTGACAAAGGAAAAACTCGGCGCCAATAAAGCATATTACTCCTAGTAGAATTATGAAATGCCATGCTCAAGCCAATGACAAAAACTATGCTCCAAACAAAGTTATGCAGGTCATACAGCTAAAAAGGAGGACGGAGAAATATTGAAAATCTTGTGTTGTGATACAAAATGTCAACCCAGGAATAATATTGCAAGAGAAATATTGACATTATGAAATGGATTCGAAACAAGTAGAAAATAATCAAAGAAACTCTATGTATTCAATAAAGCTCTGTTTGATGCACATATGTATACAAATATAAATAGCCACAAAGAGAGACTCATCAATTCATCTACTGGATAGCTGTTCAACTTCCCTTGTGTGTGCATTATTTACATTAAATTACCACTGATATTAAAGTCGCAGATAATAGACTTAGTATTAGGATATTGTTTCTAACAAAAACAAAAGTTTACAAGGGGTTGTACAAAAGAATAAGGAACTGTACATGTATATGTACAAGGAAAATTACAATATTTTCCTTAAAGCAACTAGAACAACAATTAAATCTAAATACTCTCCTAACCCAAGTTTCTTGGCTTCCTTTATTAAAAAGAAAACCTTTTTGCTAAGAGTTGTAAACGCACTTCTCCTTTCCAGGTGTGACCAAAATCATCCAAAGTGCATACCTCGTTCCTGAGCATATAGTTGCATCTAAGTTTCCAAATGACAAAAAGGCAAAAACTCAAAAACAATTCCGGAAACCCCTAAAATTTCCATAAATAAGAGTACTGAAGTCACCCAAGAGAGCAGCTCGCCGATGAAGATTCCCCTAAAGGGTTGCTACCTAGGATGGTCTGAACAAGCTTCCAACATTATCTCGCAAAATCGCAATCCCACAGAAGGTGTTTAGTTGTCTCCAATTTAGAAGAAGAGGGACACCGTCTATCAAAAAAATTGCTTGAGTAAACAGGCCTTGGTAGGAAGCCTCCAATAAATCACTAGCCATAGAAAACCCGAAGCTTAAAGAGACTTTTATCGACCATACACAATGCAACTTATGGACCCACAAGGCTTCTGCATCGGAGGTAATCCTATCAGAAATAATATCCTAATACTAAGTCTAATATTCGCCGCTTTAATATTAATAGTTGTAATTTATTGTAAATAATGCACTCAAGTGAAGTTGAATAGCCATCTAGAAGATGAACCAATGAGTCTCCCTTTGTGGCTATTTATAATTGTATGCATATGTGCATCAAGCAGAGCTTTATTGAATACATGAGAGCTTCTTTGAATATTTTCTTGTCTGATTTCCCATCCATTTCATTTTGTCAATCTTTCTCTTGCAATTTAATTATTGGCTTGACATTGGTATCAGAGCACAAATTTTTCCATTATTTTTTTGTCCTCCATTAATTCTTTATTTGCTGCAAATACTGATCTTCCTAGTCAAATAAAATTTCCATGCAAGAGTATTTTATTATTTCTCATCATTCCTAGCTGTACGGACTGCTATAGATCTATCTCATTGACCTGCAAATTATTTGAGATAATTATTGAAGCGGCTTGACCTGCACAAGCTACTTCTCAATAGTTATTGTGGTGTTTTCAGTTCGGAATAGATATTCATCTTCAGTTTTTAAAGCCTGCTCAATACTTGGACATGTTGAACCTACATGACAATGTTGGGTATGTCAGAATCTTGCATTGGATATGTGTTGAATCTGCACATGGAACTCTTGGTTGGCATTTCATCTACTTTAGTGCTTTGCAACATTCAGTTCAAACGACTGTTATATTCAATCATTCAGAGCCAGAGCAGGCCTGATCAATATATGTGAGGTTGTTCATCCATTGATCGAATTAGCCAAAAGGAGTTGACCATATAAAGTTGGAGTGCTGCCACAAAACACACATGGTCTCAAACCTGGACGTGAATTTTGCAAGCTGTCTGGTGCTGCTACAGCAGTTTTGTTTTAATTGAAGCATTGGAAGTGTGCATTCAACATTGCAACTATGTTGTCTTCACCGCTTGCCCCAGCCATCCTCTGGCACACAAAACCACACCACTATTGTCACATTGGAGTTGTGCATTAATCCGAATTGAGGCGTTGGAGTCAAAGAGACAATTGAAGAAGCTTTGCAAGATGGAAATTAGTTTTTCCATAACATTTCTCTGACTTTAGGGGGGAAAGAAATCCATTCCTCTTACCACGGGCCTCTCCACCTTGGTCAAAGATAAGTCTTTGAGATTATATATAAGTTGCTTTAATATTGTTTTTTGAAGAAGCTTTCAATAGTAGAGATTTAAACGTTTTGAGAAGATAAATGATATAAATTGTCATAAGGAAGTTAGACAATCTCATTTTGTAAGCCCCTTCATTTCCAAGAAAAGTTAGAAGTTCAAAACTTGCCCCCTATCATTTTGTTCAAATTTAAAAATTTGAATTAATCAGCAAAACTAGGAAAATTAGTACCTCTTCCTTTGTTTGTCATCATATCCAGGTCATTAGGTCAAATTTGTCTCTGAAACTTACTTTTTTGGAAACTAAACTTGTCCACAATTCCAACAAGTACAAATACTTAAGGGTCCAACTTGTCCACCTAGTATATTTTAATCCCCGTAAATCAGGACAATTTGCTGAAATTGCATTGGAGAGGAACATGTCTTGCCTACAACCAGTCAAAATTTCAAAACATCATAACTTTTACATATAGTGGCCAAAATTTCCTTATGACCACTCGTTTTTCATGTAAAAGGGATTTTGTATTCATTAGCATTGATGAATTTTGATTTTGTAGCTTCTAAAATGTGTTTTTGGAGAAATAAGGGTGTTAAAACTTGTTTGAATGAAGTCAAAGTGCAAAGACTTGTCCAATCAAGAAATGTTTTGTATTTTCTGAGCACTTTCAGTGTTACCCAACTCGGAACTTGTAATTCTACATGCTCCAACACACTGCATACACAATGAGCACATTATACTCAGACAACATATTGTCTTTACAACTTCATGTTAGCACAAATCTTGAGGCAAACTTGATTTCAGAATGTTGCTGACAATATAAACCAATGTTCATGCAATTTAGCAATCAGCGCACTTTGTTGAGATAAGAGATAGTTCATCTATAGAATTAGCTCGATTCTCACAAGGCACATCCTCTTGAACAATATGATAACATTGTTAACAATCCTATTGTAAAACACAGTAAGCCTTCTACCAATGCTAGTAAGGCAAATACCAAAGTTATCGAGTCTAATCATGCTGTCTCAAAACCTAAGGTAATTTCGAAACAATCCAAAACTATTGTGGATACAATACCTACTAGTCCCCGTGTTATCAAATTTACACATGTTGTGCGAGTTTGGGAGACAATGAAACCCAACAAAGAACATATTGGTTTAGGGTTTACAGGTTTTGTCAATTTTCATTTACCATAATATTCAAAGCTTATCAAATTTGTGTCTGGAGGTATTTTGAACAACAGTCAAGTTGACTCTAAACCTGTGGGCCAATCTTGTAAAATTGTCAAGTTGCCAAATCAACCAAAGTCAACTTACATTAAAACCCCTCGAGTCCGAAAATGTCGTCATTGTAGACATCATGGTCATACCTCAAGTGATTGTTTTGACTTACGTCATTTTCTATCATGTGTTCAAGCATACACATTATGTCAAACAATATTATCTCAAAGGTCCGCCTACTAAATCTATGAGGCATGTGCATTTTGGATGGATAGGTCACTCGAGATGGCAATTAGAGGCTCCTCTATTGTCAAAGTCTTACATGCAGGTACACTACACTATATCAGATGATGAGATCATCCTTGCAGATATTGTTGAGGTTGGTTATGCGAGTGCAAATTCTACTGGGGGACAACCTGCTAAGAAATTTACAAAGTTCCAAAAAGGATAATTGTGCACTAAATAGTAATTGATATTGACCAAAGCATGGACATATTTTTCTTGTGATTTCCCATCCTGATTGGGATATTGATGATGATCACACTAAGACCACAGGACATGCAATTCAGTACAAATTACATGTGGATTATAATTGTGCACTTGAGTTGTAGGTTGAGAGCCCGGAAGAGAGGCTTACAAACTCTTCCCATTAAGTTGAAAACCCGAAAGGGTGGCGTAATGGAGACATGTGATGAAAACCCGAAAGGGCATCATTGAGTTGTGAATTTTCATTACAGGATGATGTGTTGTTCCCATTTCAGGGGGGCTATGTGGCAGCTCTTCGCTCTCATCTTCCGAGGGGAACATTAGGAGTTGGATTTAAAGTTCTTCAAGATGATACTTCATATATTACAACATATTGTAGATGATAGCATATTTATTGCATATCGTGCACCACAATTTGTGCACAGTTCAAGTCCTTCAAGCTAATATTTCATTTATTGCAGCATATTGTATATTACCACATATCGTGAACCATAATTTGTGCAGAGTTCGAGATCTCATAGTTGATACTCTATACAATGCAACTTATTATTGTCTTGCAACATATTGCAAATTATAGCATATTTTCACATATTGTGCACCATAGCTTGTGCACTACAGTGAGTGATGATCAGACAAGCATCTGATACATCAAAAATTATAGTTCATTTAAATGACTATGCATGGAGCTAGTTCATCCAATTTCAATGCAGGTTTTCTGCCACACGAGAAGGTTTTTATGTGTCGACATGTGCCTTCATTTTGAGAGATTTGTGGACAATAATTAGTTCACATTTTCATCTTGACAGAAAGTCAGGTCATTCAGTGTATGCTTCAGCAAACTTCTAGGTCACTCATGGGTGCAATCAACCTAAGTTATCTAGCTTTCAGGTAATACAGTGTAGCTACAACACACTTGGACTACTCATGGACACAATCAGCCTGGTTCTCCAGTTTTCACTCTCTTTAGCACATGGCTTATTTTGAGCATCATCTACATCATGGAAAATTGCGGAGAACAAACAATACATTAGACTTAGTCTTACCAGAGGGTATCAGAAATAATATCCTAATACTAAGTCTAATATTTTCCACTTTAATTTTAGTGGTTGTAATTTATTGTAAATAATGCACACACAAGGAAAGTTGAATGACCATCCAGAAGATGAACCGAAGAGTCTCCCTTTGTGGCTATTTATATTTGTATGCATATGTGCATCAAGCAAAGCTTTATTGCATACATGAGAGCTTCTTTGAATATTTTCTTTCCTACTTTCCCTCCATTCATTCTGTCAATTTTTCTCTTGCAATTTAATTCCTGGCCTGACAAATCTATTTGGAATTGAGAGTAGCAGCAAGAGTACATTTTTTATGCAAAATATGATACAACCATTTTGTATCATATTGAGATAATGGATGCCTATAAATCCATCTCCAATCTCACCAAATGGGGCCTTTCATCATCAAATTTAATTTAAACAGGTCCTTAAGATTTTGAATGCTTTTTATGGAGGACCTATTTGCAAAAGTTAAAGCAAACTCTCATGCTAGAGACCAACATTCGTTCTAGTTGTGTGAGTTGGCATCCCACAAGTTGCTCCACAAGAAAAACCCTTTCTTTCTTAATTTATGTGCTTGAAATCTTGGGATGTTAGCCATACCAAAATCATCTAGCCTCTAGCTCCAAGTGGGCCTTTTGGCCAAATCCCAACCAGCACAATTGTCAGATACTCATCAAGTGACTAAACTAGCAATTCTTCATGCAGCCCAAATACTCTTAAAAATAAAAAAGGGCTTCAATCTAGAAATTATGATGATCTTTGATAATATCACACAGCCCAAAGGATCCTCTAACTTTCCCCAAATGTTGTGCAACAAGCAGTCTATATCTCATAAGAATCTGCCAAGACAAGAATCCCTCCAAGCAACAGATCGCCCACTTGGCTGCAAGAATACAACCTTGAGTACCAATGTCAATTAGCCCCAAACCACCCTCCTCCTTGGATAAGGTGCAGACAGCCCACAAGACCATAGGAAAACCTAGAGTGGCACCATATTTTGACCATAAATAAGTTTTTGAAATCCTTTCAAGACAATTAAAGTGCATCTTAGAAGGAAACCAACAGGAAACATAATATTAATTATGAAATAGTAGTCATCATCATATTGCTCTTATGTTATATTTTTTGAGTTTTTTAGTATTTTAAGAGTTTGTATTTGTTTTTTTCGTTGCCTAAAGTCTAATTGTGAAAAATTTAAAAAGGACAAAACCATGTGGGTTCGCCCTAGGTACGCTTGGGTTCTTTAGCAAAAGACCCAGACTACACCCAGACTATCCCAAGCATATCTGGGGTGAACCCGTGGGTAAATTGAACCCATACCAAGGGAGGTTGTAATGTCCCCCTTTTTAATTAAAAATTAAAAAGAAGAGAAAATCGATTTGCACGGGTAAATTTAAAATAAAATATATTTTTATTGTGCAAATCAAAAAATAAAAGAAAAATTCAATTTCACCTTGGGATAATAATTTATTATTTTAAAGGTGAATTAAGTGACTAAGCAAGTCGCATTTTTCTGGGAATGATTTAATGTTTGATATTTGAAATAAATCGATTTCTTCGAGGCATGGGTCGATCCATATGGGCCCCATTTGATTTAAATTCGCTATGCATTTAATATTTGATTTGAGTGTGATCTCTAGGCACTTTTTAAAATGTTATTTCTTCTTAGCTTTTGACACCAAAGATGGAGAGAGAACTTTGGAGAATGTGCAAGGCAAAGATATAAAAGAAGATGTGGGTACTCTTTTTTCGCATGTTGACGGTTTATGAAACTTATCTTCATGCTTGAAGAAGGGATGTATGCTCACTAATGATCTAAAATAAAAGGTGTTCTTCAACACCACCTTTGAGTGAAGTATGTGTGCCCTTTGAGCTTTGATTTCATAAGTAAATACTTAAACCTCTTACCTATGTAAAGTCGCCATTTTTGGGGGAGTTCAAGCTTGCTTTGAGAGGGTTTGGAAAGTTATTTATGGTGAATATCATTTATTATATGCTGCTAATTTTCTCTTAATGAAATCGACTTGCCTAGGGTAATTTTAAAGTTGGTTTGGAGGTGTTTTATGTGCTCAAATACTTGGTATTCATCCAGAATTTTAGTAAGCTCAAATTGACTTGATATGAAGCATTTTGGTATGATTTTATGAGGTTGCATATGGAGGTTACCTTCTGATTTATTTATGCTTCTAATTGAGGCTTATTGTGGCCATTTCCATGCTAGTTTGGTTTACAAACGCTGCTGGGATTTATTTAATGCAAGTTGACTTACGTAGGCACGTATTAACATATTTTTAGTAGGGTTTGAAGGGCTCTTTCAATCTGCTGTTATAAATCCATTGATGCAAATCAAAAAATGATGATTTTGCGCATGGGAAAGTGATTATTAAAGACGGAATTAATTTCATAATTTTTCCTCTAACCCTAGCGACTTGAACTGCAGTTTCAGGGGCTTTTTTGAGTGGGTTTTTCTGATCAGAAAATTCAGATTGTTAGTTCATTGGAAAGTGCATAATTCTATCTTCCTTTTGCAATTTATTTCACTCAAAAAGGATAAATATTGAGGGAGGTATTAATTATTAAAGTTTGCAGTCATTTTCAGTTGTTTCCAGGCATATTAATTTATTTTTCTACTTCTGCAAGTTTAATTGGTTAAAGGAGTGCAAATTCCAACTAGATAGCCCATTTGAACCCTTACCTTGGCTCACTACAACCCCATTTGGGTTGTATTGAAGCCAACACTGGGTTAGTTGAGGTGAACCTAGAAGGGTTTCTCTTCTAAGTCTACTTCTTTTGCAAGTAGATTAATAATAATTAATTAATATCCCACAAGGGGATATTATAGAGGTGGACCAATCGGTAACCTAGGAAATATAACAAATTGTGAATCTTGTTGCAATTTCTACCACCTGCAAATGTAAATCAACTTCTTGGAAAGAAGGAAAGAAAGAAATTATATTTTAGTCTGCGGATGACCTAAAGTAGGTCAACAAGACTCATGGATTCAATAGTTAACAATAGAAAGTGCTAGGAAAACAAACTTCTGGAAGCAAAATAATAATAAGTACATAAGACAAATAAAACAATGTGCCACTAACACAGGTGATAATAAAATCAATACAAATACCAATGAACGGTGAACAAGAGCCCCTAAAGTATGTGCCGATGAAGACTAGAAGGAAATTTCATCGACTAACTTTGTTTGTGCCTGAAGTGGAGGAGTCATCTGGGCCATCATCGGCTGTTGTGGAAGATCTAACAATGTTGGTCGGTTAGTATCCAAGCTTGAAGGGGCTAGGCTGGGAGATCCTAAAAGGAAGCAAAATGTTTCCTCTAGAATCTCTCCTAATATCCAAAGTGCTTCCTCAAGAGAGATCAATCTCCCTTGCAATTAGGAGAACTTTACCCTTTAGAAATATACTTAGTGAACCATATTTGGTTTACAATTTAGGTGTTTAGAAAAGTATACACTCTTTGCCAGTAGGTGCAAAAGCAAATATACCAGCTCCCTTTCCTTCGTGGAGAGAGGATTTCTAAAGGGAAACACCTTTATGCAATTTTTCTATTTTATAAGATGCTTACATTGAAATAGATAAAAGAAATTCATTATTCTGAAAAAAAAAAATTGAGGTCATTTCATGATTCACAGTTTCTTCCTAGACTCAGATATGCCAACTTCTGAATTCAGAATCTAAATACTATCGTAACATCCAATTCATGACAAAAGTATCAAATCCAGGCTTTAATGGCCGTGAGATCTAATAAATATGTCCACAAGCATAGGAAAAACTACGTAAAGCTCAAGGATGGAGTACTTAAGATGCTAGGAAAAGAAGATTAAAGATTGCACCAAAAAGTGCACTTAAGTAGAAAAGATAAACTTGAAAGACATGATATGTCATTTAAGGTTGCATTAAAGTTTACAACTATCCTACTTGAAGTCTACCCAGGCTTGAAACAGTCGTACCAAAACTTTTTTTTAGGCTAAATGTACCTAGGGAGAGGGCCTTACCGAGCAAAAAATCACGAGAATTTTGTAAGCTGTTAGCCAAAAAGCTCAACCAAAATGAAAGAAGCATTTTAACATATACCATGTATACATTGTACTTCAATCTAACAAGCTGTCATACATATGTGAAATGTGTGCACTTGAGATAATTTCAACCACTGTCATCCATAGGCAGCCTTCTGCAGTGCCCAACTCTGAAAGCAATGTCTGCATTGATCCGTGATACCATTCAAGCAGACATGCAAATGTGCCTACAAATGCAAAAATATGTCTTCGTCTACAATGCCCCCTACAGATATCTGATATAGTGATCATTCTAGAGAAAATTATATGAAAAGACGAGGAGAAAGAAATAACTAACATCCATGCTTCAAATTATACACCTTGCATCATATTTCAGTCATACAGTTTAAACTTTAGACATCAACTATAGACAAAGATGTTTTCCCATTCAATTCCATCAATGCTGATGCATAAGCCCAAACCACACAAAATCCTTCAAACTGTCCATATATTACTACCTTATTGAGTCCCAAGTCAAATACAACTGTCTTAAAAAGGTCAATATACTGGACAAGATAAGTCAAGCTAGGGAAAATTATGCAGGCCCATTTACAGCTATAAGGCTTATATAAAAAGCCAAAAAAGCTTCACACAGTAACCACTTGACAATCCTGTACCTCATCCTCATCCTCCTCCTCACTACAAGACTGAGAGCAACAATGAAGAATTTTCACCAATGCAGCAGGGGATAATTGAACTCCACTAGCTTTGGCCATCTCCTTTGTCCTTGCAGAATTTCCCTAACCCCATCAAGAATGGCATGCTAGTAGAAGCTGGATTCCCCATGGGGCCTGAGCTGTAAATACAGTCTTTTCCATTGTGGTATGATCCTCGTGAAGAAGAAAACAACCTGCGGTATTAGACGGGATGTTCGCACCATTCAAGCTTTAAGCCATGTTGATATATTCTGTCTCCCTATAGACTGCCCCGGATCCACCAACAAATTTTCCATCAGCACACTCAGCTCATTGATCTCAACATCATCCAGCTCCTTTGCCACTTTCCATACTCGCTCAACCCACAGCCTCATCAATGGGTTCCTAATTTCTCTGTCCAGAAGATCTGCAGAAGAGTCTTTCACTACATCTTCCATTATCTTCTACTTACACCTTCCACATTGATCTTCCAATTTGACACCACGTTTGCCTGCAGGCATTGTTATCAAATAACACAGCACAGTCTAAAGAGAGAATTTTCCAAGAAAGCTATCACCACATCATCCAAATCACGCCTCCTGAAAAGAATCCATAGCGATCACTTTTCAAATATCACCCAAATAAAACATGCCATCAGTAAGGCTCACATACCATGGAGGCTAATTAATAAATGTTCTGAATCGTGAAAGAATGAGATGTCTAGGGCACGCCACCACAATTGAACAAAGCTCATACTGTCAAAGAGTCGCTAGAAAAGAGGGCCATAGCATCCATTGCCACCAGCTTCCTTGTGTCATTGGGCAATTTATGAGACCAGCACTGATACCCTGCCCTTTTCATATGTAAAAATGTTACCTCAAGTTTCCTGACTTGTCTACGTTCTTTTTCCATCATAATTCTAATACGCCAAGATTCAATCTTGTCATCTTTCATTCCAATCAAAATTTGAGAATCCCTTTCATCTATGAGTTTCTTGCAACCTTTTATCACAACAGTTTGCATCCATTTAAGCAAAGCAAATCCCTCGGCTTGATTGTTGGTATTGATCCTAACATCTACCACAAAAATTATAATAGGCTGACCCACTTCATCATGAAAGACACATCCACCACCAGCTGGACTAGAGTTGCCCTTTACGGTGCCATCAAATTTAGTTTGATGAACCCATTAGGAAGGGGAGGCCAAGTAACCACACCATTTCTTGTTGAACTTACGCCACCCCCATTATCAAGGATTTGTACCAAAATATTGAAGTCACACCATTTGTTCCAATTAATTGCAATTTAGATAGTATCCCTGATTTTTTATTAAAAATATATATATTTTTTTATACATAGCCAATGCTTTCCCTGTGTTTCTTCATTTTTCCATATTTTTTTTTATTGAACCTGTATTTTTTGCACAGGTGAGGTGCCCAAAATTCTTAGGCTTAAATGCCAAGGACTGAGGGGTCCATTCCGCCAAACTCTCCTAGGGCACGATCCCGGCCTCATCCCTTATTATGGTATCTCCGGGCCTTTGCACTCAGCAAGAATTGAACCCTGGTGGGCTCTTTGTGAGCCAAGCAACTTCACCAATGGGCCAACAGCCGTTCGATAACTTTGAATGGAAGTGGGATGTGAGGGTGGGCTTATTATTCCATATTTTTAGTGATTAATCTTTTTGGAATCCCTGCTCATTAATTATCATTGACAATTTGGCAGCATTGCTTGAAAATCCACTTTCCATCTAGAGCACAGGATTCAAACATGACCAAAGGCAGAAACTATTAGCTAAACTGCTTGCCAACATAATGATGGGAACTTGGTGAGAAACACTCGGACCAAATTTACAATTGCGAAAATAAAGTTAAAATATCTTGATATGTAATGATTGCCATTAAAAACTAAAAATAAAACTTCAACTCAGTAAAAACACTAAAAACTACTTCAATGCATTGTACCAGGGCACACTGCATAGTGTTGATATATCAGGCATAAGTCGGATCTCACCCACAGCAGTCAGATATGAGCCCTCAGCTGGGCTATCAGAGCCCGAAGTCATACCCATACATGCACATGTCAAACCTACTCCATGATCCATCACTACTTGGTAAAAACGATTTTCTGGAACAACCTGTCACAAACCAGAAGTCAAAGTTTTAATATCTCAAAATTTTAAATTATAGCTTCTATTTTTTTATTTTTTTTAATACACTATGGTGTAATAACCTATATTTCCAAACAATTTTCACTATCAAATTTAAGAAAAACATGAAAAGTTTCATCTAACTACTTACTCGGCATCTTCGTTGACCTGAACTATCGACCCAAAGGAGGCGGATTAATTTAGGTTTCCCTTCCTTGGCATCTGGATATAGAGCTCTAAAATCAGCAACCATTTTAAACATCATACTCTTGGTGGTACCTTCATCCAGATTATACAAATTGATTGCGTTGCCTCTTAAGATATTATGTGCGGCTTCAAAAGCTTCATGAATGGAAAGATCCCCACTGTCACAAGCGTCACAAAGAACGGATGTAATTACTTCACGTGCCCATTTTGTGCCTGCACAATCCCATGAAAAAGCAACTGACATTTCAGCAGTACAATGCAACTAAAACAATTAACATTTCAATCTTAATGGACCAGTTATCCAAAGAATTACTTTTTGATCTGCAATCCCTTCAAACAGAAAGAATGTAAGAAAGAACGAAAGAGAATCATTTTGGATAACATTTTCACAAACATTTTGATTCAGTTTATGAAAAGAGTAAAAAAACCCTCTATTGAATGCATTATGTCCTAAACTAAAGAAGGTAATAGAATCCTTTTTTTAAAACCAAATGCATGTCTGTAATAACGGTCTCATTTATTTGGGCAAGAAAATAAGGTTTTCTTTGGCAATAAATAATAAGCTCGCGTAGAAGGCCAAACCATTACCCCATGCAATCAAAGTGACGATGGAATTTTATTTAAAGAAAAAGGGAAAAATTCCAACTTGTTGAGGAACTAGTCAACTTTAGTTACATGAAGTTACGTCTACTCCATCCTGTTCTTGAAATCAGTTACAAAGAGTATTAGGGTTAGCTCCATGCTTCTTCACATGTTTGCATTCCAGCTTTGTTTCATTCCATATAAAAAACAACAAACATAATTTGATCTCATTCCAGGAGACTTCACTTTCTGTGCATTCATCATCATATGCTAAAGAAATCACTTTAAAGTTGAAAGTGCTCATCAATCTCTTTGTTGGGGGGAATAGTAAGCCTTACCAAGGTAAAAAGTTTCAGGAAATGCGTATCCATCTGTACTGAACATCACCTGCATATGATACAACAGACTATTGCTATAAATGCTTAGTATACATAACTGTTTTAAAAAAAAGAAACTGCTACCACCAAAGTGTGTTATGCTGAAGTATTTGTTCTTAGCTGCTTGGAATTTAGTAATAATAAAATCTTTGATCTGAGAGACATGATTACTTTGTTCAGTGGGGCCAGTTCCAAGAGTTCCTTAACTGCAGAGACCATGCCATGAACACTGAGCTTTGGTACTGCTAGGCCAAAGTCCAAGTAGACCTGTGCAACAACCATTTAAGAAAGAGAAAAGTTCCATAATCATTTTTTGTGATATATACTAATGACAAAGCAGTGTACCTGTGGATAAATAGAAGCCAAATAGGATGCTTCCTTCGAATATGGGTAGGATGCATGAAGAAGCACAATACGACAATTTTTAAACCGATCGTCTTCCAAGATTGACCGAAGATGGAGAGGGTTTGCAAGCCTTAAATCCAAGTCCTTGTCGCCAAAACTGAAAATCTGCTTTCACTTTAGTTTCCCGTGGAAAATAAGGAGAAGCATGTCATCAAGTAATGAATTTGATCTAGAAAATGCTTCACATGTAACAAGGAAATAAAACAACAAAACAAACATGATTCTCAAAAACTTCTTGTATGCAAATGGGCAAAGCAACAAAAATGAAACTTAAAAGTGACTTCATGACATTAGCAAAACAAAAATCATGATTTTTTCCCTAAAAAGAAAAGAGAGGCAATTTAACTTTCTTTTTGAGGGGAGTACATTGGAAATTGTTACAGAATATAAATATCTTGGGATTGATTTCCACAACAAGATGAGTTGGGATACTTGCAGAGAAAAAAGGATGCAGGGAGGTTGGAAAGCATCTTACCTACTTCAAAATATGTGTAGGAAAGTTGAGCTTTGGGACTGGAAAACTAAGAAAACCCTCTTTGGTTTGTTGGTTACTCCGGTTGCTCTTTACAGTTGCGAGGTTTGGGGAAGCAACGTGTCAAAGCATGGATGGCGACAATTAGAAAGAATCTAGAAATATCTAATCACAAGCACTCTTAAAGTTAAATCAACAACTCCTTATGAGATCTTGTTAGTTGAAGCGGGTACCTTCCCGATGGAAGCATCGGCAATAACTCAGCTGATATGCTATTTGAAAAAAATTGAAAGCATGGACAATCTTCGCTGGCCCAAAATGGTCACAAAGGATAATCTAGAGCGCAGAAAGAAAACCTGGATGAAACATAACAACAAATGGATGAAAAAATGGGGCATCAATTTTCAGGAGTGTCCTGACAACAACGGGGAAATAAAAAATTATGTGATGGAGAAGTTTAGGACTGCCATGTGGACAGAACAGATGGGTTGTATGAAAGCACATTATATCAAAGAATTCAACCCCACTTGGGAGCATGATGAAAAAGCTTATCTTGGGGCGGTTATCAAAAGTAAGGAAAGGATTTTAGTGGCTCAGTTGAGGACCGGATCACATCATCTTCGTTGTGAAACCGGTAGATGGACTATTCCCAAAGAGGTTTGGGAAAGGAGAATTTGTCTTTTTTGCAACAAAGGGGTTGTTGAAACGGAATGGCATTTTATTATGGAGTGTTCAGCATATGATGATATCTGTATCCAGTACAAAAATGAATTAAAAGTGGACAACTTAAATGAGTTATTTGCAGAAATAAAAATTCAAAAGATCGTTGGTTTAGTGCTCAAGATTCACAGTAGAAGAGCTGATATGGCAAAGAGTTTGAAAACTACTTAATGTATCGGTTTCATTTCCATAGACTCTTTAGTCTCGTCGACGTCATTAAAATCTTTCATTTCATTTCATTAAGGAAAAAAAATTGTTGCAACAATATGATAAGTTTCTAACTTTGAGTGCTAAACAAAGGAATGCTACTACAGATGGTAAATTGGAATGCTAAGAGTGAGATACATCCTAGATCTAATACCATACTGCTCACCCACTTGGAACACAAGCACAAGCACAAATAAAATTGAATAGCTATATGAGTAGCGCATATGCATGCCTATTCAATTAGGTCAATGAGTGTGATGCAATCATGGTTAGGGGTCCCAATGAAGGGATGTCTTATAACATAGTTAGCATACTTGGCGAGTACTTGCCGAGTTCGAGTACTCGCCAAAAATAAATGCAAACAAATAATCACTATTTAAACTCACCACTCGGGCTTGCCGAGTATTGGCGAATATTCGCCAATACTTGGTGAGTCCATGCTAAATACTCACCAAACACGGTCTATACGCACAACATGCCAGAAACACTCAAAAACACAGCTTTTTTCTTTATAAGGCACCAAAGCACTTCATTTTCATTCACACAACCATTTCAGCTTGCATTGCATGTGTTGAACGGATTTTTGAGCAAATTCGAAGAGGAAATGTGGAGATTTGCATCTGGAGGTAAGTGTTTTTTTTCGATTCTTTAAAGTTTTAGCAAATTTGGTCTATATTATTTAAGTTTTATTTATTCATATTGTAATTCTAAATACATCTAATGTAAAAGCGAATGCTTTTAAATTTTTAATAGTCATTTGCAGACGGAGGTATGTTTTTTTTACACAAATTCGTTCTAAATTTTATATATTCGTATTGTAATCAATTCATCAAATATGTTTTGTAATTTTAAATGCATTCAATTTGATTGTGAATCATTTAAAAAATTTAATACTCATTTGGAACCATAGGTATGTTATTTTTATTAAATTACGGTGAAATATGGTTATTCAGACATGTTTTTTTTTAAATTTAATTAAGCTTACGTTTTTTTAATTTTTTAAATGTGCATTGTGTTGCAAATTAGAGCTTAACAATGGCATCAGGATCAACATCTAGGTCATCATCACTAGCAAGAACCGTTCCTGCGAACGCCCGTACCATTGCTTGGAAGTATGGTGTGCGTGGAGCAGTTCCGAGACCAATAGTTCGTAGATTTGGTCTCATGCACATAGATGAAACAAACAGATCTCACAATACAGAGTTTAAAGAAAAGAAAAGTTTCAAATCTAGATCTGAGATAACACAAGGTTTATGTAAAGATCTACACAGAAGTAAGAAACAAATGCATCGTTGACACAAAGTTCTCCGGAAATCTGCCTTATTTCAATTCCTTAGCTTTCAGAAAGATATCAAGGGTTTCAGCTCAAAGTCTAGAACACAAGAATGTTGATTACAAATTCTGATCCTTTAACCCGCAGGTTCTTCTTCTGTTTATAGTGCATAGAAGGAAATTACAAATAGGAAAGCAATAACTGAACTGACACATGTGGAGGCTATAAAGAAAACAAATAGCAATCTTTCCCCTGAAATTTCTCTCTACATGACATGCATCTAAAGACCAAATCAAAGCTTTGCATGTCTGCCACCTATTCTTAATTAAGGACCCTTTCAAATAACTAAAAGTAATGGATTTTAACCAATCACTTTAGTTTTATAATTTTGTCCGAGAAAATAAGAATAAGAGAGAGAAAGGAAGAAGGAAAATGTGTCAGCCGTCATACTCTACGCTTTTCCTTTGTTCTGAAACTGAATATACTTGTCAAACATGTGACTCAGTAACTTCTCATTTGCTTTAGCAACCGCTTCCTTCTCAGTCTTGAACCGCAACAATCCTCTGGACAAAGCAACAGTGTTATCTTTCACCCTCTCCAAACCAGGCCCATACACTTCAATAACTGCATGAAGTTTTATGAGTCTACCAATTGAATCAAACGTGAAAGGCATGACGGCTTCATCAATCTTCTTCTGCACAACCAAAATAAATTCTTCAAGGGAAGCAGACAATTCATCTAGAATGTTCTCTAGCACTTCTCCCATCTCATTTTTCAACAACTACATCCTTTTTAGCATAAGCTTGAGGATCTCCATGCAGAAGGAAACTGCGATCTCTAACTGCTTCCCCCTTTCTATCAATCCAGATGACTTTCAACAACTATGTTCTCATCTTCTATCCTTGTCATTAGTTCCTTTGGTTGAGATAATGCCCTGTGCTTATTCTCCAATCCAGCTGGTATTCCCTCGAACTTCTCTGAAGCTTGGTGAATAATTTGCCCCTTCCATTGAACAATAGCTTTGACCTGCTTCCCTGCATCTTCAATTTTTTCAACCAAACGGTTGCAAACCTGTTCCTGCACTAACACGGGCTGAGAAGAAGGTTTAGCAACCTTAGTGATGATCTCACATAACTGGGAGATCTGCATCTGAAGCTTATCTTTCTCTGCCTTCTCTTTGTCGATCTTAAGGAATAAAGCGTCTATCAGTGTCTGTGTATCTTGCTTTAATCCTTTCGTGGTTATTTTCCCCAATGGTACCTTAGTCACCGATATGTCTGCAGTAGTTATTTCTCCCTTCTGTTTCCCTTCAGCTGGAACTGATAATTCAACGAACTTTTGCCTTGATTCTTAAATAATCAACCTTGAAGTCATTTTGGCAACTTTAGACCTTTCACCTTTACCTTCCAAACTCAAAAGCAGTTGCAAGTCTTCCTCTTCCAAGTTGATTTCTTCTCTAGCCTCTGGAACTGACTGCAGAGCCAACCAAGATGAGAAATCGCTCTTTGGGGAATGGGAAGTCGCCGAATGTACCCCCATCTCATGCTCTGACTCTACTACATCTGAATTCACCACAGTGTTATGGCTGCCCTCTTCTAAATTGTCCAAAGACAACGCTTTCTCGAATTCTACCATTTGCGCTTTCAAGTTCTCCGCAAGGGGAGGTGAAGATCTGGGTGGTTGAGGAACAAATACGAATGATGTTGGATTCAACAATGGAATAATAACCTCTATTTGAGGTCCTGGAGCTACGGAAGTGTTGTGAGTTGATACTGGAGAAGCTTCATCTAAAAGTGGCACTGGTATAATGGATGTAGACTTGCCTTTTTTCGTACTTGAGACTTCTTGTACACTTTGAGCTTCTCTAGCCTTTTGCTACTCTCACCTTCGTGCTTTCTTTTGTTCGAATCCCCTGCAATGAAATTCCCTGTGATCCGGTTCATCAAAGTCTCGTCCATGCAATATCCCTTTGTCTACAACCAATTCGAAGTGTTAACCAGAACTGTGGAAGACCTTTCTTTAATCGTCTGACAACCGCCTACACTTTCTTGAAGAGCAGCTCTAGCTCCTCCCATTTGATGGTATGTGTCAAGTACCACATGCCCATCATCTACGAGATTTGCAGGTATCCGTGCTAAACCATAGTCGGAAACCTGTTGCACTAATAACCTGCTGAAATCTCCCTTTCTGACTTCGTATTCGCTCTTGCACTTCATCCAAAATCCTCAAGTGAAGGAACATGTGAGTATTCTTGGGAGACCGTCCTCTTTGCTATCCCATATGGGTCAAAGTTCATCCATGCTGGAAAGAACTCATGTTCATATCCAACAAACATTTTCACTTCAATTCCTCTAGCTTTGTGGATGCTCTGGAAACTATAATGACCCACTGTGACTGGAAAGCTACCTGTAGACTTGTGTCATTTTGACTGTAAGTCATGCAACTCTACGACTTGTCTGCACAACTCCATGATGACCCACTTATCACTCGGGTATCTTGGCAACTTAACTAGTTCCCCAAAGAAACCACTCACCCTGAGATATGTGAAGTCCGCAAACTAGATGAAAATACAGCCATGCTAGGAGATAGCTTGCCATGCCTCTTTTCTCACTCTGCTGATCTTTAGATCACTATTTAACTAGCAAATGAATCCGTAGAAGAACCCATCGTTAACCACCCTATGATCTTTGTAGCATTCAGGAACTGTCAACTGCAGGAAGCACTCATAAATAGGATCTTTTGACAATATGCCCCGTCTATCCAATTTGGAAAATATCCCCTGAGAAGTTGTTGCATATACAAGGTATGAAGTCATTTTGAAGTTAAATGTCCGCCTCACACTTCGGAGTTTCTCGCTGATGTTATCACTAATGATCTCCACCCAATTAATCATTGAAACAGCTCTGTTGATCTCGATGGTTCTCACAAAGGCATACATCCATGAGCGGAGATTATTGGCATTGGCCTCACCGTTTATCCTGCAAAGTAATTTGGTGATATCATCAACTTCCTGCACAAGATTGGATCGTAGAAGAGTCCTCGGAAATTTCAATGGTGATCTGGGCTTCTTCATGTATCTGTTGTTCATTATACCCACGCAATCTGTTTTGTGCTTTCCCATCTATTGTTGGCATCCTGCATGCTAATTGCAATCACCATTGGCCGTGCCAGAAGCTTAAGGCAATAATTAATAAATTGTGCATCCAACCTGATTATTGTCTTCCTTGCAGCATTGCGGATCGTCCTAGAAAGAGGATGAAAAGACCTTGCACACTCCAAAACAAACTCAAGCAATTGAGTTGTGACTGGAAACGCTAAAGCTTGAATAATCCCGCTGCTTTTTATTGCCCGCATGAGAGATGATCTGCCAATGGCCTTGGATCTGTCAATGAAATCAATGATAGGTTCAAGGCCCATGTCTGTATCATTGATTTCGGTGAGCCTGGAAGTTATGCATGACTTTGCTGACCCTTCTCTTTCATCATGCTCCATCATGCCTAGAATAATCTTTGTCTGAAGAGTTCTCTTTCTTTTATTGTTATCGGAATCCCTTGTAATTGGATCAATTTGTGCAAATCCTGCAATTGCCTCAGATCTAGAAGATATATTCAATGTATCTGGCATTGATTTTGACTTTTGTTCACAAATATGAGCACCTGTGATGAATACCTGCAATTTTTTCGAACAAATATGGAATCCATGGCATGAATACTCAATTTTTATCATCAAAATCTGCTTATAAAGCCTGCTGCCCTAAAATTTGAGACTTTGCTTGTATGCCAAGCAAGCAAATAATATTATTTAATTCACCTAGGCACTTATACCAACATGCATATGCTTGGAACAATAAGAATAAAGCTTCTCCAACCCTAGGCGCCAAATCTGGAAGCTTCCAGGCAATGGAAAATACCCTTTAATGCAAAACACTCATTTTTGCGCCAAAATCCTTTAGGACAGCAACCTACATCAAAAAGAATTAATTACCTCTTCCTTATGGCAACCCCTACTTATATAGCCAACTGCATGCAATTTTTAATAATTGCTTTCTCCTATTTTTGGCAATTATTTAATAATAAGCCATGCTCTTTCTCTCAATTTGGGCGCCCAAGTTTGCATGCTCCTGCTTGCTTTTTATGAAATTCTTTTATTTATTTTTAACATGCATCCTTGACTTCTCTTTAGCTCATCCAATTGCTTTGACTTTCCTATTATTTATGGCGCCAAACTTAGCTAGAAATAATTATAATAAATATCATTAAATGCATGTAATCAAGCCAAGATGGGTCACATTTTTTGACTAGAGGGTGTGCTAAAAATAAGAAGTCAAAGTAATGGGAATTTTTACCCTACCAGGCAGCTCCAAAAATTCCATCCTTCACTTAAGTGACTTAACTTCATCATGGGAATTTTTACCCTACTAGGCAGGCATACAATTCCCACTTGCCTGCCACTACCAAAATTCCCACTAGCAGCTTAAGTGACTTCTTCCAAAAAGTGCGACTTGCATGCAATAGAGCTTCTTTCTCAAAAATGTGACTTGCATGGGTGAATAATCTTCCTTGATGGAAATTCTTACCCTGCCAGGAAGCTCTAAAATTCCCATTAGTACTTTAAGTGACTTAACTTTCATCATGAGAATTTTTACCCTGCCAGGCAGGCATAAAATTCCCACCTACCTGCCACTACCAAAATTCCCACTGGCAGCTTAAGTGACTTGACTTCATCATGGGAATTTTTACCCTGTCAAGCAAGCATAAAATTCCCACCTGCCTACCACTACCAAAATTCCCACTGAGAGCTTAGATCTTTCCTTCCAAAAAGTGCAACTTGCAAGAGGGAAGCCTATTTTGCTTAAATTCTTCTTTTTTGTCAGAAGTCAACACTTCATGATCAATTTCTTCTAGTGTCTGAGGTCATGAATGACTTCCAAAACTTCCAGGCAATTAAACAGGTTATACAGGACAAAGAACAGATCAAGGGGAATTTAACAGACAGATTGCGGAGAAAACCAAAAAAAAACGCAAAAAGAAATAAATAAAAACAAAAAATGTTGCTAGAAGTTGTAGACAATTGTTCTGAATTCATTCTTGGTGAAAACCCTATTGAGATGTGGGATTATTGGCATGAAAAACTTCAACAGGGTTCAACTGCAGCACAATTCACATTATAAATGGAACTTTATTTATTTAATAAATAATTAAATAAAATTCTCGCAGACAAAACCTGGCGGAGGGATAAAATGAGTTTTAACATCTAGGTATTTGTCGAAATTGGCACATATGATTCAATGGGAATATCTTAAGGTAATGAAGACAACTTCAGGCAATAAAAACACAAAACAACCCGTTACTTTAAAAAGAACGAAAATTTTAAAAGGGGTAGTCCCCAATTTCAAGGTGAAATCTGGGGACACCAGACGGCTTCACAGATGTGAACAGAGAGGTTGTGGAGGGGCTTTCAACATGTATTGAGAGGATGATACCAGAGGTTGAGACGAGGGGCCTCATTATTTTAGAGCTGCAAAATTACAAACATGCTAGGAAGAGGCTCTTTTCTTCAGGGTTAGCTATCCAAGGGAGAACCACGCAGTCACCAAGTAATAAAAATTAGAATGTTTACTAAGTTACTTATATGTGTTACTAGTTACAAATTTGAATTACTTATAAACTTTTGATTATCTTTTTTGTACGTTCTTGGTGGGAGGATTGGGGAGGAAATACCCCGCATCTTCAAAAGCTAGCACTCAAAATTCTATCTCAACCTTATAGTGCTTCTGGATGTGAACGCAACTGGAGTTTGTTTGAGGTCATTCACACGAAGAAGCGTAACAAGTTGACTCAAAAACAACTCAACGACTTGGTATTCGTGCAATACAATCTTCGGCTTCGCACAAGAAAAGTGGAGGCCACATCAGAGGAGCTTATTGATTTGGATGAGATAGATCCATATAGCAAGTGGACTGGGCAAGAAAAGGAAATCCATGCGTTCACAGAGGATGAGATTTCCTCTTTCAAGAGGGAAGCTATGGAGGGACAAGCACTAGCAGGAGATATTGGATTAGATGACATCTTTGGAGGTGATCTCGAACATGCAACAGAGGAGCCACCACCATCTACTACCAGGTTGGAGCCAAAGTCGCAGCCTTCTAGGAGCAGTGAGGAGACATAGCCAAGTGTGGGGACTAGTAGAGGCAATAGACCCTCTCCCCAATATTTCTCTAGAACGGGGAAGAGGAAAATGTAACTTATTGTATATTGTAACTTGCATAGATATGAAATTTATGATGATAACTTTCAATGACAATCATCATAAATTCATAGCACTTATAAAACGGTTGTTGTATTCGCATGATGATGTGATTTTGTATTGTATTTGTATTCAAATCTAATAGAAAACACATCTCCAACATTTTATAGACTCGTGTGATTACATTTTGTAGCTATATTTTGTGTAAAATTTATGTATTTAAAGAAATTTGATTACTTTTTAAGTTGTCAAATATTCCCAAATATTCACCGAGTCTTGCCGAATATTCGCTGAATAGGAATATGCAAACTATGCCTTATACCATGTAGCCCACAATTTCAGAGTTAGATCTCACCAAAGAAACAGCTCAAGTACAACTTTAAACAATAAACAACAAAGTTGCTTCTATTAATGTAATGAAAAGATTACAGATTCAGGGACTATGGCATTACACTCCAATGACAGTTTTATGACAAGAATCCTCTAAGAATTCCAATACTATGACCTATCCTGCTTCTACAAAATATCACTTGGCTCAAAATGACAAACACCTTAACACGATAGATCCCTTGATCTCTTGATCTGGATAGATAGATTACATGTTCATAACTCCCTTCTATTTATACAATTTGTAGTCAAATAGGCAGGAGAATGAAGATTCTTTTGCAAGTAAACATACCTTGTAAAGATTCCCCAATGCCTCGGATCACCGTCGATCTTCCCGTGAAGTTTCCTTCATTAGATCAAGCTCCATCAGATCATTTGGTTTGTCCTTAGGCATGAGAAGTTCCAATCAAATCAGCATAAGGTGGTGGTCCAGTAGGATTACAAGATTTCATGACCAGCAAAGGCTTAGGTGACGTGCTCATGGCTTTGCGGCTTCCATGCACAAGAAGCAAGTATTGTGTGGTGCGAGACAAAATTGCAAGGTTTTGCACAGCGTTGATAGGCATGTGTGGCATAGATAATGTTGCACAACTAAGTGTAGGTTTGCACGGCTTCGATAGGCATCAACAGCTTCTGCAAAAAATGGTTAAGGCATTGAGGTTTGTGTGGCATGCTCAAGAGTGGTGCGCATTGTGCAAGTATTTATTTTATTTACTAACTCTAAATGTTTTTGGGTGATACAAGATTGCTTGTGAACCCGGATGCTCCTGCATCATACACTTCAGGTAGGAAGAACTTGAACCACTACTCCAGCATGTCTCTGAAGGTCCTCAATGGAATGATCAAGTCTAGCAATATTTGCTTCACTAAGCCAAGATGCATATTTTCCTTCTCCATTTCACCAAATATTCTTATACTACTTGTTACAAATTGTCTTCACTACGCGGTCATCCAAAAAGGACTCAATTTCTTTGTGCCTCTACTATGATAATTGGTGTCTCCAATCTACTTCTCCACATGTCTACCCATCAAAATACAAATATAGATCCGCTACATTAAAGATAGGCAAAATGTCCATCCCTTATGGCAGTTTTATCTCGTACACATTCTTTGCATACTTCTTCAAGACTCTATAAGGTCCAATCTTTTTCCAGTTGATTTTATCATGTGTTCCTTGCGAGAACCTCTGTTTGCACAAGTGCGCAAGAAACAAATGTCTAACCTCAAACTCCAAGTGTCTTCTCCTCAAGTTTGCGCACTCCGTGTATTGCGCATTAGTTTGTTCCAATCATTTGCACGCTTTCTCGTGCACTTCTTTCATGTATAACACAAATTCCTCAACTTCCACACTTCTTCCTTCCTCTTGCGGAAACTCTTGCAGCTCCGCAACTCCTTAGGGGGTTATCCCATACAAATTTGGAAAGGTGACCTCTGAGTGCTCCTATTTACAAAATTGTTATAAGCAAACTCAACCTACACAAGAACAAAATCCCATGTTTGTGTCTTCTCTCCTACCAAACATCAAAATTTTTTGTCAAGGCTCCTATTGCCAACTTTCGTTTGGCCATCTACTTGCGGGTGATACGCACAACTAAACTGCAACCTTGTGTTTAGTTTCTTCCACAATGTTTGTCAAATGTGGCCAACAAACTTAGTATATATGTCAAATACAATGTTGTGTGGCAATCTATGTAGTCTCACAACTTCCCTAGAAAACAAGTTAGCTATATGCATAACATTAATAGTTTTCTTACAAGCAATAAAATGAGCCATTTTTGAGAATCTATCAACAACAAAGATAGAATCATGACCCTTATGCGTTCTAGGAAATCCCAAAACAAAATCCATTATTAGATGCTCCCAAGGTTTCTCAAATATTGGAAATGGTTGATATAACCCTACATGCTAACTCTTCCCTTTCGCTGACATACTTTGCACCTCCGCACATATGTAGCCATCTGCAGCCAGAAGTATTTCTCACTTATCTGCGTCAAGGTCTTGTCTATCCCAAAGTGACCAGTTAATCCTCCACTGCTTCTCTTGGATCAAATTCTCCCTCGCTAATACTCACAGCACGAATAATTGTATACCTTTGAAAGTAACCCTTCCTGCAAGAAGTAGTCTAACCAAGGTGTGCAATTGACGCTAAACAATTCTATGCATGCTCCCCATGCTTCTCTGAAATATAGGTCCTACACATAGAGTTCCTTCATCGCCTTGAACCCTACTACTCCCACTTGTATCTCACTCACTAAGACACAACAATCTACAACTCTATTTGATTTCCCACTTCTTTACTTCAAGACAAATGAGTAACTCTACAAGAATTCAACCCATTTCATGCGTCTTCGATTTAGCTTCCCTGTCATGTCCCCTTTTCCGAATTCATCGAATCAGAGGACCCATAGCCTATTTCTTATTTTCCATAGGCTAAGGGATAAAGTTAGGGAAATGATTTAATAATAATATCTTAAGTAGTCCTAAGTCACTTCAATTTTTATAACATGGTAAAAGGACACTTATGTCTTATTATTATTATAAAGCAAGCCAAAAAGTAATATTTTATTAAAGTGTTTTAAACACTTTTAGGGTTGGAATTAAAAGGATTATTATAAAGGAGGAGTTGGGCTCAAAGGGAAGTATTATTCATTACTCCTTAAAACCAAACCCTATTCCAGAGCTTGAGCCTTTGTGTTCATCTTTTCATCCAATGATGAAAACCCTTTGGTGTGCAGGATTGCAGGATGGAGATCCTCTAATTCCAATTGTGTTGATACCGTCCAAGGATCATATTTGTGTTGAACATTGAAATTTATTCCATTTTCAGTTTGCTGCAACGTTGCTACAATGATTTGTACCGCTGCTACAGAGATCCATATGGCCGCTCACAGTGTTATGTGAGGACGCGTCCCCTACATTTTGGTGATGTCCAAAATGTTACGGGGACTTGGGGACTTATAGGGGACGTCCCCTATTTTTTAAAAAAATTCAAATGTTTTCTGATGTTTTTACTTTGAAAATGTTATTGTTTTTACCAAGAACACTAATTATGATCATGAAAGTACCTAAAATAACATTAATCACAGTTTAAATCCCTAAATTTCATTATATACAATCAAAATATTCAACTATTAATTTTTACATATTCTTTTAACAGCCATACCCCTGCAGTCCCCAAAATTTGGGAATTTTTTTGACATCCCGGAAACCCCGTCCCTCCATCCCCGAGACTTAGGTAATTATGCCCGCTACAGTGATTTGTACCACCGCTACTATTATCCATACTGCTGCCACAGTGATCTATACCGTTGCTACAGTGATCTGTACCGCTGTTACAGTGATTTTTAACCCTACCGTCGACTGTGTTTATGATAAAAATGTTCCACCCAAATCTGTAATAAGTGTTTTCTATTGTATGTCCACAGTGAACTTGGGTTGTACTCTACATATTACATAACCAAGTATTTCCGTATGTGTTATTGCAATACTCAGCTGTCTTGTCATCATTATTCATGAGTATTCAGCTCATTACAATAACATATTTCAGTTGCATTGTATTTTCAGCTTATTAAAATAAAGAAATCCGTGGGGTCTTGGTGTTATCAGTAGGGTTTAGAATATTAATTTTGTATGTTACTTCTTATTATGTTATCGATACCCAATATTAGAAAAAGAATTCACAAAAAAATTCGGAGTTTATAAATAGTGGGAAAGGGACATTTCAGTGGTATCAGAGCTATGATCTTGCCATCCTACAGGGAAAAGTTAATTCAATGATTTCTTATGCAAGCCAGTGGGAAAGAACTAAGGTATTATCAAGAGAAAGAAGAAGCGTTCAGTCACCAGAAATAGAAGTCATGGATAACGGGGAAAAGAGAGATCAAATGAGTTCTTTGCAAGAAACTATTATCCTAGGTCAGAGGGATTTGGAATGAACAATTCAAATGACATTGAGAGAATCCATGGTAGGGTTAGTACAAGCTCAGAAAAATATTAATCGGAATAAGACAAATCAAGGACAAGGTAGTTCTTCATCTAATGAGTGGGCCTCCATCAACCCCCCTTCCAAGACTTTCCCAGCATAATTTTTGCAAAAAGGAGAAACACACAGAAGAGGTAAATCCCCAACATCACATAGTATGAAGGACTCAACCTTGCAGTATAACAAGCATTGACTTTCCAAGAGTTCTATGATCTAAGAATGAAGAATAGTATAGGGAGGGGAAGGAGAACTCAACAGGATCAGCCCCGTAAATATATCCAACAACGTTTGGGTAATATTACAATTCCTACATATGACGGATCTAATAAATGTTCTCTCGGGTCTTGGTTGGAGAAACTAGACACCTACTTATCATTGAATCCGATGTATGAAGAAGAGGAAATCAAAATTTTTACCCTTCACTTGGAAGGAGTGGCACATGAGTGGTGTTATCATGTTACGGTCACCCAAGGGCACAGTTCCATTACCACATTGGAAGAATTTTGCCAAAGGTTGACATAAAAGATCCAGAGATCCACTTCAGAGAGTTATCTTAGCTCAAACAATATGGGACAATGGACAGCTATATTGCTAAATTCCAAAGATTATCAGTAATGGTTCCTGATGTGACTAAAAGGAGACTTATTGTTCTATTTGTAGAGGGACTAATGGAACCACTCAAGGGTTTGGTAAAAGTGTTTTGATCCTCTATCTTTACAAGAAGCTATTAAGAGGGCCTTGAACATAGAAACTTCAGCACCCAAGAATAAATATTTTACAAAGACACCACCTATTGGCCAGCAAAAGACATCACCATTTGGGCAGAAAAAGAAACCATTTCAGTAACGAGTTTCTCAACAAAAAGAGCTTTCATAGAAACCAAGTAACAAAGTAGAGACCAGAAATGAGATTAGGAGAAAGAAATTGTGTTTTGCTTGCAAAGACCCATGGGGGCCTCGACATAGATGTCTTGGGCGAGGACAAGTCCATTACAGAGAAGCATTGTCACAGGGTTCAGTGGATTCAATCCTTCAAGTTTGAAATTTCCCGTATTTTTAGGGTGTGAAAAAAATAAAAAATATTCAATATAGTTTGGCTATAAAATCCGCCTATGTTGGAACATGTCTCAAAAAAAAGCCAAGCCAAATCGCATAAAGATATGTCAAAAGTTAGGTTAAAGTCGTTGTAAATTGTACAACAGAGTGCAAATGAAAATGGCCCTAACCATTACACAGAATGCTCCCACAACTAAATAGCTTTGTTACTCATCTCTTCGTGGTATGAGAAATCATCGGTGTGGTGCAGGTGGAGCTGTCCGCAATGTGTGAGGAGGAATATTGTTAATAATGCTCACAAAAACTACTCTCTCAATTGTTTTCTAATGTTGAGTTTGGGGAATGAAGGATTTGATGAAGCCCTCAAAATTAATAAATGATATGTTATATGTGCTTTGGGTTATAGATTATATCTTTTTAAAGTTTCATTTTATTTTTTAATTTGTATTTTATGTTTGTTTTGTTTTTTATTTATCTTTTTAAGTTTTAAGTTATATTTATTTTTTTGAGATTTCATATTATTTATTTTACATCTATATAAATTTGATATTTTTATAATTTATTGTTCGAATTTAATGATGATTTTTTTTTCAAACTTTATCCATTGACGAACTTGAACCAAACTTTATCCTTGTCGAACTCGAACTTGAACTCAAACCTTGTGACTTAGCTTATAAGTGGTATTAGATGCAGAATTGGAATCAAAGGAACCTAAATCAGAAATTGAAGAGAAAAAAAACATAAACTAAAAGAAAGGAAGAAGAGTGCATTTCAGGGGGCAGCCTTACTACACTCTTTGGTGCTCCTAGATATCACCCTTTCAAAGTTTGTGGAGTTCTGCATGGGCACAAAATCACAGTGTTGATTGATGGTGGGGCAACCCACAACTTTATAGATGAAGGGTTGTGGCCAGAAGAGGTTTGAAGGCAGAGGAATTTGATGGATTCAACGTTATTGTGGCTGCTTGCTATCCTATCCCTTGCACCAAGAGAATTCAACAGTTGGATATCACACTTGGCAAGCACAGGGTGCGTGATGACTTCTATGTTGTGGGCATAGGAGAGACATATATGCTATTAGGGGTGTAGTTGTTACATTCCTTGGGGAATTCACACAGAATTATCAAACTATGGAGCTGAAATTCAAATTAGATGGGAAAGAAGTGGATCTTAAGGCATTGCCAATGGAGCACCTAGAGTTGTCACAGCCAAGAGGATGGAGAGATCAATTCATACAAGACAGGTAGCTTGGGAAGTCCATTGTTTGGTGAACACCATAGCTTCACCCATAACTAAGAAATCCTATCAGGTGGATATCCAGTCTATTCTAGACAAGCATGGCACAGTATTCAGTAGTTTACCTCTAGGATTGTCTGTTGATAGAGGATTTCAGCAATATAATAGAATTGGAACTAGGTTATACGCCCATGATAATTACGCCCTACAGCCATCCTAGAGGGTACAAGGAAGAAATTGAAAAGGTAGTCAAGGAGCTTTTGGAGATGAGCCACATCAAGCCTAGTTCTAGCCCCTTTCCATCATCAATAGTCCTTGTGAAGAAGAAGGGTGGTATTATGCAGATGTGTATTGACTACAAAGCTTTGGACAAGAAGACCATCAAAACAAGTATCCCATTCCCAGGATCGATGATTTAATTGACGAGTTCCATGGAATTGTGTATTTTTAAAAGATTGATTTGAGATCAGGATATCATCAGATTCATGTAAGGGAAGAGGACGTGCAAAAAACAACTTTCAGATGCCACTTTGGGCACTTTGAATTCTTGGTCATGCCTTTTGCCTTGACAAATGCTCCACAGCCAATTTCCAGTCGTGTATGAATTATATTTTCAGTAAGTAGTTGAGAAATTTTGTTTTAGTCTTTTTTTATGACATTTTGATTTATAGCAAGACTTGGGAAGATCATTTGAGGCATTTGGATACAGTTCTTGGAATTTTAGAAAAAAAAACTCTCTTTGCTAAGGAGTCTAAATGTGAGTTTGGAATGACTAAAATTTTGTAATTGGGGCCATGTCATTAACACTCAAGGAATTCAAGTGGATCAACAATAGATCTAAGCTATTTTGGGTTGGCATCCTCCTACCACATTGACACAGTTGAGAGGTTTCCTTGGCCTTTGCAGTTATTACAGGAGGTTTGTTAAGGTCTTCTCATAGTTGGCAATTCCATTAACAAAACTAACAAAGAAGGGAGCTTCAGCTGGTCAGAATCAACGAGGTTTTGACAAGTTCAAGGAGGTAATGAGTTCATGTCTTGTCTTAGTTGTTCCATATTTTTCACTTCCATTGGTATTAGGGTGTGATGCATCAGGAGAAGGAATTGGGGTGGATTTAATACAAGAAGGGAATCCCATAGCTTTTGAGAGCCGGAAACTCAAAGATACAGAAAAAGGATTTTTGATCTATGACAAGGAGATGTTGGCCATAATGCATGCTTTGGCAAGATTCAGGAAGTACCTAGTGTGTGGCAGATCCGTGGTCAAGACTGGCCAGAGTAGCCTAAAATTCATCCTCGGCCAACAAGATTTGAGTGATATCCAGCAAAAATGGGTAAGTTTCAGGCTTATAATTTTGATATAGAGAATGTTAAGGATAAAAATAATGTTGTAGCTGATGCCTTATTCAAAAAACCTACTCTATGCTCCATATCTAAAAACTTTGTTGACTGGAAGGTTACTATCATAGCAGAATATGCAAAGAATGTTTTTACTATTGATATCCTCTAGGAAAAAATACAAGATGACAAGTATAAGGTGATAAATAACCTCATCCTTTACAAGGATAGAATTTATCTTGTCCTAGAATCAAAAGTGAAGAATAAAGTCTTAAGAGCAATACATGATACACCATTGGCTCATCATCCAAGGTATTTCAAGACGTATAAGCAAACCAGGGAAAGATTTTCTAAAAAAGCCTCAAGGGAGAGGTCCTCCAATACATCAGAGAGTGTATTTCCTGCCAACAGAACAAACAGAACAAGTATTTTTGGCAGGTTTGTTACAACACTTACCAATTCAAAATCAAAAAAGGGAGGGCATCTCTATGGATTTCATCACTCTTCTTCCAAAAGTTCAGGGTAAGAGTTGTATATATGTTGTAGTTGACATGCTTACTAAATATAGTCACTTCTTTGTTGTTAAATCCGAGTTTAAGGCACCACAAGTGGTTGATTTGTTTTTTTTAGAGAGATATTCAAGTTTCATGGGTTGCCTAAGAACATATTGAGCGACATGGACAACAAGTTCCTTAGTTTACTTTGTCAGAAGCTCTTTCGTTTGACATGAACCAAGTTGACTCCTACTACCAATTAACACCTTCAAAGAGATGGGAAAACAAAGATTGTGAATAAGTGGATTGAAGGATATTTGAGGAACTATGTAGTAGGGCAGAAAACACCTTGGATCAAATGGCCCTATCTGGGGGAGCATTATTACAACACCTCACACCATATGTCAATTGGTATGACTCCTTCCAAAGCCTTGTATGGTTATGATGTTCTTTCTTTTGTGGACTTGGTCGTTATAGACATTAGAGTGCCAAGGTCAAGAGACTTGGTCACGCAGAGTCAAAAAATATTGGAGTCACTCAAAAAAAACCTCCATCAGGCACAAAATCAGCAGAATTTACATGCAGACCTGCACCGTATTGAGAGAACTTTTGAGATTGGAGACATTGTCTTCTTGAGGTTGCAGCCCTATAGAAAGACCTCTCTCAAGAAAAGTGGAGTTGCAACCCTATAGTCAAACCTCTCTTAATTTAGCTTCCAATCCTATGACCTATCCTAATCTTGCAAACTCTACAAAACTTCTATAGAACTTAGTTGGCTCAAAATGGCAAACGCCTTAACAAGATAGACCCCTCAATCTCTTGATGTGGATAGATGGATTACATGCTCACAACTTCCTTCTATTTATAGAATTTGTAATGACACGGATGTGAGAATGAATATGCATTTGCAAGTAAAGATATTGTTATCCCAAATTCACCCGCCCGGCAAATTTGATCAAGACAACCCCGCACATAGAGAAAATATAAAAGGGAAAACGTTTTGGACCTTCGAACTCGCATTCCAGAACGAGGCAAAGGAAAAAGTCAAAGTTTGAACCCGAGTCAAAGCCAAAGCGGGGAGGCAGAGGAAAAGGTGAAAATTTTCCTTTTCACAAAATGGCACAAAAGGGTGCCACATGTTCAAGCAGGAAAGCGGAGCCGCAGGAGTTTTCTGGATTTTGTGATTCTCGCAGAAAAAGGGGAAAAGATAAATTTTGAACCCACAAACCCGATTTTTCCCTAATTTGGCTACCACGTGTCTCACATTATCAAAGGGGACCCATTTTTCAAGTTGTTTTCCCGCCCTCTTGTATGGACCCGATACAAACTTCGAAGGGGCATATCTTTTGGCTCAGGGCTCGAAATATTGCAAATCTGATGTTGTTGGAAAGATCTCGGCCTCACCTACGCCACGGAGGTCTGAAACTTTAATTTTGAGGAGGTTAGGTAAAGGAAAATGGACGAAACGTCTTCGGGCCTTCAATACAGGATCCATCTGTCTCAACAACCAGATCGGATTCGATCTGTTTTCGTCGTTTCCTCTTCTTTCAAGGCGCCGAATCAAGGATCGATACAGTAAAGACGGATTTGGGGCATATTTTATCAGAAACATTAACAGCAATGGTTGAGTTCCAACCTGCTTTTCCCGCTTCTCTCTCTCTTTCTTCTTTCTGATCAAATCTATAAATACGGGGCAGGATTCATTATAAAAGGTTGTTCATTCTTCTTCCCTACCCCCCCCTCTCTTTTCTTCCCCAAGGTCGAAAATGGAGTCTGAACCTCCTTTCATGGCTCTGTAATGGCATTCTCTTGCCTCTTGCTCACTAACGATGTACTGTGTGAACTTTTGGAGCAATAAATTTTGTTTTGTGATGCATCTGTCCATCCTTTGCTTATTTTATTGTCTCTCCTCGCCTCTCGTCGTTGCAGGGTATATTGTGCATATTCTGATGTTTGTTGCAGGTCCTGGGAGCTGTGTTTAATGGGTTTTGAAGTGGTGTTCTGTGTGAAATCTATCTCTGGTCTGTGGTGCATCTTGTCCACCCTCTCCTCTGCTCACCTCTCTCCACTTCAGGCAGCTGAGATTGTGACCAACACTTCCCTTTTCTTGGTGCTATCACCTCTGTATGTAGGATTTCTTTATTTTCATGCCCTCTCTCTCTCCTTGGTCCCTTGGAATTGTTAGATTAGGAGTAGATAGTCACATTCCCTTCCTTAGAAGTAGTTTAGTGCTGAGATTAGGAAGAGGAACCAGCCTTCTCTGGAGGATCATTCCCATTTGCAAGTCCCACAGCTTGGGGAATGGTCCCATGTTATGCAATCACACCAAATGATTCTGCCTTAGAAAAGCAGACATGTAGAAATTATCTGGGGGTGTTGTGATTTTGCATTAACAGATACCTTGCAAAGATTCCTTAAAATGCCTCAAATCGCCATTGATCTTCCCATGAAGTCTCCTTTGTTACATGAAGCTTTATCAAATCATTTATTTTGTCCTTGGGCATGAGAAACGGATCAAGGTCCACATGTGCCTCCCTCTAATTGTATGGGTGTTCGCAACAGATCCAATCGTGGTAGAATAAGGTAGTGGCATGTAAAATTACAAGGCTTCATGGCATCAACAATGTTTGGCAGCACCCAGAGTGTTTGTTGCATCAACAAAGGCTTAGGCGGTGTGTGCACGACTTTGCAACTTTCGTGCACAAGGAGCAAGTGATGCATGGCGCGAGCCAAGGTTGCACGGTTTTGCATAGCATTGATAGGCATGCACGGCGTAGATAATGTTGCGCAGCTAAGTGTAGGTTTGCACAACTTCGATAGGCATCAGCGGCTTCGACAAATAATGGTTAAGGCACCGACGTTTGCATAGCATACCCAAGAGTGGTGCGGCATTACACAAGTCTTTATTTACTAACTATAAATTTTTTTGGGTGATACAAGATTGCTTGTGAACCCAGTTGATTTTGCATTAGAGTATGATTATTAATTCTAGCATTGCCTATTCAAAATATTGTCCTTAAAAGTGTAATGAAAATTGTATGGTCAACCAAACCTTCATGGAGATACTTCTTGTTGGCTAGATTTTTTGCATAGCACAAAACCTAGGCAGTCATGAGATAAATCTCCCTCATTTACTGGTGAGGCTCCCGTGTCAGATTTGTCAATTAAAGTATGCTAATATCTAAATGGGGTTTTACTTTAACTACTCAGTTCATGAACCATAACTGAACAGTTCTGCAGCAAGTAAGCAGTTGTTTAAGAAAGGAAATACTTATAGAAGAAAGGAAATTATAAACACAGAGAAGAAATGGGGAAGATGTGCATCCCAATCAATAAATAGCAGAGTTGATTGCATGCACATAGAAGAAACCAATAGATATAAACACAGAATTCTAAGCAAAGGTAGCTCTAGATCTAGATTTGAAATAACACAAAGTCTATTAAGAGATCTAAGATAAAAAGCAAGAAACACAATACACCGTGACACAAAGTTCTCCGGAAATATGCTCCTATATATTCCTTTGCTTCAAGTGGCTCTCAAGGGTTTTAGCACAAAGTCTAGAACACAAGATTGCTACTTACCAATTTTGATCCTCAACCCGGAGGTTCTTCTCCTACTTATAGAATGTAGGAGGGAAAGTACAAATGGGAAACTCAACTGAACTGTAACATAAACAACAAGTAAAAATGACATTTGGCAATCATCCTCTACTAACTTCTCCTTAAGTGACACATGTATCACTTAACTACTAGAATGGTTCCACATGACTTTAAGTAATGGTTGCAAAACCAATAACTTAAAGTTTTACAATTTCATCCAGGAACATAGAAAATAGAAGAAGAAAGAATAGAAGAAGAAGTCATGCCAGCTGTAACATTTATGTCTTCTTTTTGTTCTAATATCGGATATACTTGTCGAACATGTGATTCAGCATCTTCCCATCTGTTTTAGCCATTTGCTTCCTTCTCTATCCTAAACTGCAGCAATCCTTCATTCAACACTTTGATGCACACCTCCACATCTTCCAAGCTCGGCCCAAACCTCGCAATATCTGTCTGCAGCGCCACCAGTCTGCTAATAGAATTCATCGTGAAAGGCTTGGTAGCTTTATCAATTCTCTTTTGTACCATCAAAAGAGACCCTTCCAAGGAATTAGGCACCTTGCTAGGAACGATTCGCACATATGAAGTAACACCTCCAACCACATCCTCCTCAGTGAAAGAAATGATACTGTCTTGTAAGGATGATGTTCTACTCTCAAGTGCCTACATCCTCTTCAGCAAAACTCTGCAGATCTCCAAACGGAAAGATACTGCAAACTCTAGCTGCTTCCCCTTCTTGACTGATCCGTCCGGTACAATTCGTTCTGCAACTAATACATCTCCCGACAGCTTGTTGATCTCTCCCAAAGTACTCAGGTTACTCTCAGCAACTGTGTTCATGTCCACTATGCTTGTCACCAGTTGCTGCAGCGGACTTGCCGCATCATTCATAACCTTTAGGCGGGCTAGCACCTCTCCAAGTTGTACAGCAGCTTGACGAATAATCAAATCCTTCCATTCGTCAATAGCTTTTACTTGATTGCTTGTATCCTCCATTTCCTGCATAAGATGATCACTCACCTTCTCTGAAATGGGCTGAATGGAAGGCTTAGCAACCTTAGCTATGATCTTGCACAACTGAGATACCTGCTTCTGAAGTTCTTCTTTCTCCGTCTTTTCACTGTCAAGCCTAAGGAATAGAGCATCTATCAATGTCTGCGTGTCCTGCTTCAATCCTTCTATGGTGGCTTGACCGAGGGGTACTCTGGTTACTGTAACATTTCTGCCTTGAGCTCCTCCTCCTTTCCTTCTGTCGGAATTGATATCTCAACAAACTTCTGCCCTGATTCCTCGATGATCAACCTAGAAGTTGCTTTAGCAACTTTAGGCCTTCTGTCTTTTTCGCCTAGGCCCTGGAGTAGCTGCAAGTCATGTTCCTCCAAGTTCATCTCCACTCTCGCTTCTAGAACCAACTGCGAAGCCAACCATTCCGAGAAGTTACTTCTCGGAGAATGAGGAATCACTGAGTGCACTACCATCTCCCGCTCTGCATCCTCTCCATCAGAAAGTGCCACAATGTTATGGCTGCCATCTTTTGAATCATCCAAGGACAAAGCTCTTTTGAACTCCACCATCTGCAGCTTCAACGTCTCTTCTAGGAAGGGGGTGTTAAACAGAGGGGCTGAGGAGAGAAGATGAATGTCGCCGGATTCAGTGGAGGCATTGAAGTGTCCTGCTGCTGAGGTGCAACAGTTGGTGAAGTACTGAATGCTGGAGAAGCTGGAAATAAAGTCATGACCGCAGAAGTGATCTTCTCCTTTGATTGAGGATCTTCTGTGTACTTTCAACTTCTCAGCCTTCCTACTACTTTCTCCTCCGTGCTTTCTCTTGAGGTAATCTCCTACGCCGAAGTTGCCCATGACTTGATTCATCAATGCTTCATCAAGGCAATATCCTTTCCTCAGCAACCAGTTCGAAGTATTCACCAAAATAACGCCAGACCTTTCTTCAATTGTATGGCAGCCTCCTACGTTATCCTGAAGTATGGCTTTATCTCCTCCCATTTGATGGTAAGTGTCAAGTACCACATTCCCATCATCTTTAAGATCCGCAGGTATCCGCGCTAGTCCAAAGTCGAACACTTACTTTGCTGATAGCCTACTGAAATCTCTCTTTCTAACCTCGTACTCACTTTTGCACTTCATCCAGAAATCTTCTAATGAAGGCACATGTGTGTAATCCTGGGAGATCGTCTTCCTGGCTGCTCCAAATGGATCAAAGTTCAGCCGTGCAGGGAAGAACTCTTGCTCATACTCGGATAACATCTGCGTTTCCATCCCTCGAGCTCTATGAATGCTATGGCAGTTGTAATGTCCCATAGTGATTGGGAAGAAGCCCATAGACTTGTGCCGCTTTGACTGAAGGTCGTGTAACTCCACAAGTTGCATGCTCAGCTCCATGGTGATCAATCTATCATTCGGATATCTTGGCAGCTTAACCGGTTCACCAAAAAAGCCAGTAACCCTGAGGTATGTGAAATCTACAAACTGAATGAATAGACTGGCAACCTTGGATACAGCTCCCCACGCTTCCTTGCTTACCCTGTTGGCCTTCAAGTCTGTCTAGCCTACAAATGAAATCGTAGAAGAATTCATCATTGACCACTTTGAAATCTTTCTCGCACGCAGGTACAGTAAGTTGTGGGTAGCACTCAAAAATGGGGTCCTTAGAAAGAACACCACATCTATCCAGCTTGGAAAAGACGCCTTGTGAAGCTGCAGCATACACCAAGTAGGAAGTCATTTTGAAGCTGAAAGTACACTTCACGTTTCGGAGTTGCTCACCAATGTTGTCGCTCATAATTTCCGACCAATTGATTATGGAATCAACCTTGTTGACTTCAATGGTCCTGATGAAAGCATACATCCATGTACGAAAAGTGTAAGCATTCGCCTCGCCATTAATCCTGCATAGCAATTTGACAACATCATCTACCTCCTGCACCAAATTGGACCGCGGAAGAGTTCTTGGGAACTTAGAAGGAGATCTAGGATTCTTCATGTATCTAGCTATTCATTATGCTCACGCAATCAGCTCTATGCTTCTCCCACCTGCTGCTGACATCCTAAATGCTAATGGAAGTCACCACCTTTCGCACTGGAATCTTCAAACAACAATTGATGAACTCTGCATCCAAACGAATTATTATCTTTCCCATAGCATCACGCACTGACCTGGATGAAGGATGGTAAGATCTAGCGCACTCCATAACAAACTCTGGCAACTGGGTTGTGCATGGAAAAGCTGCAGCTCAGATAATTCCACTGCTTTTAACCGCACGCATGAGTGAAGTCTTTCCCGCTCTGGATCTATCGATCAATTCGGAAAGAGGTTCCGAGACCTAGATCTATTTCTCCTATGTCCGCAAGTTTGGAACTGATGCATGACTCCATCGTGCTTTCTTTTTCATCTCTCTTTGCCATGGCTTTGTCTATCTTTGTCTGAATAATTCTTTTTCTTCTTACTTGGCTGGATTTCTTCAAAACTGGTGTAGATCTAGATATTTCTTCAGATTCGGAGGATATATGCAATGTATTGGACATTGATTAAAGCTCATTTTCTTTTGCAAAGCACCTGTAATGAATTCCTACAATTAATTCAGACAAAAATGGCCACCAGAGCATGAATAGTGAATTTTAATTGTAAAAATCTGCACTTTTCAAGCCTGCTGCCCCAAAAATTGATGTTTAATTTGCACATAAAGAGAGCGTGAATCCTTTCAACAACACCTGAGCACCTGTAACACCTATGCAAACAATTATGCAGATAAAAATCAATCTCCTTCAAAACATGCACCAAATTTGGAAGCTTTTAGCCTTGTTTTCACCTTTGTCTGAGCAAAATCCTTCTTCAAATGGGGCGCACTTTTCCTCTTGGCTGCAATTCTTTACCTGTGAATTAAATAATTCACCCATATGGCAGCCCATGCTTATATAACCCTCACAATTCTATAATTAATAATTGTCTTTCTTATGTCTGGCAATTAATTAATTAAAAATCATGCTCCTCTCTTTAACTGATGTGTAAAAATAACATGTTTAAGGACAGCCATCCAATAAATTAAATTAATTCAATTTAATCATCCACACTTCACTTCACTTAAGCTTCACAGTGTGCCTTGACCATAGCCACTGAAAATAGATTTTAATTTAATCATTTAATACTTTAAAAATCAGTAAATCTATCTTAAATGGGGCGCACTTTCTGACATGAAGGGGGCAGCCTTTAAATAAATTAAATTTAATCAATTTGGAATTCTATTTTATTAAATTCCTTTTATTCCACTTTCCCTTTGTTGACTTTCTTCCACAAGCCTTGGGTGCCAAAATTGGGTGAATAAATTAATTAATTTAATCCACTTTAAGGTAATGCCATTATTATTCACCCAAGGTGGGTCGCACTTTTTTGCATAATAGAATTCTATTTTTAAGAATTTTTCATAATGGGATTTTTTACCCTGCAAGGCAGCCCCGGAAATCCCATGATCCACTTAAGTGATTTGACTTTGGCAATAGGATTATTTACCCTGCAAGGCAGGCAATAAAATCCCATGATTTCGCTTAAGTCACTTTCCTTTTATTTCATCATGGGAATTTTACCCTGCAAGGCAGGCAATAAATTCCCGTTTGCCTGTAGCCTCAAACTTTCCCACTGCAACTTAAGTGAATTTTATATCACAGGAAAAAGTACCCTGCTAGGTAGGTACAAAATTCCCACCTTGCCTGCTGCTTCTATTTTTCCCATTGCAGCTTGAATCCTTTGTTTTCCAAAAATACGCCCAACCCCGCAAGGGCTTTTCTGTGCACGACTTTGCTTTTTCCCAGTGATCCAGACTTCCGATGGTGACTTCCTCCGGGCATATGTGCGTATATGTTCTCCAACTGCTCCAGGCCAAGAATTGGGCTTACCCAGCAAAGAAATTGTTCTAGAGAAATTTCACAGAAAACGAAACGGGACAACACAAAAACACATAAAATTGCCAAAAGTTACAAATAAAGCCCAAAACTTATTCCAAGTTAAAACCCTTCTGGTACATAGGAATAATGACATGTTCGATCATAACAGAGTTAAAATGGAGCACAAATAGCCTCATACGGGACTCAAAATAATTAAATACAAATTTCCCGCAGACAAATCCCGACGACAGAATATAACAATTTTGGGCATCTGGGTATTTGGCGAAAAACGTTAATATGGCTCGTTGGGAATATCTTGACGCAATACAAGAACTTTTAGGCAATAAAAAACACAAAACGACCCACTATTTTAAAAGTACGAAAAAAATTCGGATAGGGTAGTAGCAAATTTCATGATGAAATATGGGTGACACCACTTCTCCAAAGGTTAATGCCACATGGACATTGTTATCTCATCCATGAAGATAAATAGCAATATCACCCCAAGGTTAGAGTTGGGAAAAAGAGAACAAGTTTTGGGGATGGCTAGAGGATACCCTCACAATTCCAAGATACATAGGTTGAATATAGGGACAAGATCCCCTTCACCACCTTCCACTAGAAAAAAGAGAAAAACAGAGGATTTCTCCTAAAATATACAAAATAAAATGCTAATAAGTACGCAGTCATCATGTAGATGCAAGCAATCAATACGACAAATAGGAATGCAAACATTGAGTCAAATGCATACCATAATAAATAAATTGTTGATTTCCTTATTAGTAGTTAAAATGAAAATGCAACAAAATATTACACATGAATTACCATTACATCTACACACATCAATGTCAATTTCAACTTATTGAGATTCAACATTATATATCAGGGAAAAATAGGTAAGAAGAAATGCATAATTGTCTTCATTCAAGTGATAAAAAATGGCCAAGTTTCATCAACTTCAGTGTGATCCCTATCGTTGTTATCATCATCTCCTATAGCATTCAATGGAAGATCGACCAAACCCAATTGAACATCTGTACACTACTAAGCGACATGTGAAGCATCCTTTGGTTCCATAACCCATTATGTCACCAGTTCTTACAAGTAATATAGATTATTAGTTGTCCGTAGCAAAGGCAACCACATACATGTGAGCTCCTCCACTCTCTAACAGGTTGGTTTGATCCCCTTAATTGAGTGGATAAAGTTGTAAATGGACCATTTCCTCTCGATAACCAATAAATTAGAGGCATGTGACAACAATTGAATCCCATGCTAAGAAATCTATAAAGATCAATTCCCGTGCATCCTCCACAATCCATAGGGTTCATCCTATCCAAAGGTTGATCTATATTCCCTAGCCACTATTGTGTTGAACAAGTGACTGCTTTCAGCAAGAAGTAAAAAATCATTATTTCACTACACTTGCTTCCTCTAGAGAATACATTTTAGGATGGGTTTTTTGAACCCCTCCTTCACCTCGATCATCTACATGTGGCACTCTCCCCAACCTCTTCACATAACATCTTGCATTGAGTGCAAATATGGCCATTGAAGAGAGTTGTTCCTTTAATGAAAACTCTTCTACACAGTGGCTTTGATTTGGTTAAATTCCAAATAAGAATGCCTCTAGTAAATAACAAATCTTAATTTCCCAACCTTAGTGTCAATTACCTCAAAATTCTCTCATATGCCAAAATAATTTGAATTTGAAAATATGAACATCTAAAATATTGGAGACATAACGCAACAACATATTTGTAATCAACTCACCAATCCTCATCTATGTTATCCTTATTTCATGCTCCATCATGGACTCCTCCACACTCACCCCAATCACTACTAAAAATATTTATAACACAGTAATATTATGATCGATATTAACTCATTCCACACAACAAAACACAGGAAAACAAGCACAAAAATGTATGGATGATATTAAGTATCCATATAATAGATAATCTCAATAATAATCACCCATTGGTACAGAATGATACAAGACTGTGTTGTGATAAGAAACCCATAAATATATACAATGGGTAACCCTAGTCCAATGAGAATTCGAACATGGGTGTTATCTCTAAAAGTAGAAACTGCGAGGTGGCACCCTTTCGCACCACAGAGAAGCCATTAAAGGTGTCCACATGTCAATATGTCAAGACTACCACACATTCTTTGTTAAGATTGACTCAAGAAAACAAAGAAAGGTGGCATTGCTTGATCAACACCCCTCTCCTCCAGGCAACCTTTATATACAGCAATGGGGAACACTAATCTAATGAGAAATCCAACTTAGGGGTTATTCTAAAAGTAGAGACCACAAGGTGGGACCATTCACTCCACGGTGCAGCCAATAAAGGTGTACCTGTGTCAATATGTCAAGACTACCACACTTACATTCTCTGTTAAGATTGATTTGGGAGCACAAAGAAAGGTGGCATTGGTTGATCATCATCCTCCCCCACCGCTCTCCCAAATTACAACTTCTCTTAGCCCTAAAGAAGACCTAAGTTTGACAAAGTTGGATTCTATCAAGGATTCGGTGAGGATGTAGGGCAATCTAGCCCTCAATGTGATAATACTCCAAGTTAAGATAAGATGTAGTGGTTTGTTTGATTGTCTTGATTTGATTTCCTGCACTACTTATGATTGCAAATGTGTACCACAATCTTGGTTCAAATATCAAATATAATGTTGGTTATGAATGGTCCTAACATGATATACAAAATATTGGGTAATCTAAATAGCACTCGGATTGTCACACCAAAAAAATTGTAAGCTCCTACTATCAAAGCCCAAGTTCATCAAGAATTGTCTGAATCCAAAATGCCTCTTGTCCGATTGTTACAACATCTCTTTAATCTACATCAATAGATGAGTGAGAAATAACGGACTACATTCTCAACTAAGCAATTAGACCTAAAATAAGATCAAAAACAAACCCCGACAAACTTACTAACTTCTTAATCTCTTGTCCAATCAAACTCTATGCACCCCATCAAATTGATCTAATCCCCGCCAGAATATTGTATCCCCTTCACTCCATGAATCACGCTAGTTCTACTCCCCATAATTATCAAATCATTAACATGTAAGACATGAATGCTAATTTCATTGTTGGCATGCTTAATAAATAAGTTGACAAAAAGGAATTAAAGTAATAATCAATATGCATGAGGAATACAGGAGGCTTTTAAAATAGGATGGCGAAAGATCAAAATCCAATCGGACTCCAGAATCATGATGAACTTGTTGAGTGATTCTAAGAATGGTCGTCCTCTACAGTGGAGAATTGCTAAGGAAGATTGTGAAATAAGAAATCTTTAGAAAATGGTTCAAGAAATTCAGTTCACCCACATCCCCAGACATAATGACAAAGTTGTTGATGGACAGGCAAATTGGGCTCTTGACAACAAGGATATCTTCTGCTACGGGTCACCTCCTCTATGGTGGTCAACAAAGATTCAAGAAGAAATCAGGAAAATCACAAACCTTGACTTTTCTCGATGAATATTCATATTGTCATATTTGTTTATAGTGCTAGAGATATGCTTAATAGCTTCCATGCCTGGCATGGTAGAGTATGTAATTCAACATTTATTTCAATATAATGGGTGACTTTTTTCAAAAAAAATAATAATAATAATCAATATGCATGAGCTTGATAACTTTATTCAATATACGCCATAAGGACATACCAATAGCAATAAAATTGTGATTGAGAAATATATAACTATTAAGTTCATTTCTAGTGCAGATGTCATTAATAGCTTTATGGTTCTTCAATCAGAAAGTAACCCACCAATAAGAAAGATACAAAAATAAGGATAACTTTTTGTCCAAGATGTGAGAGTCGATTTAAGGACTGAAGCTCCTCAAATGTATCAATTCAACTAGTGCATGTAGGAAAAAGCAAAGTAGGAATGACAGTTCACAATGGTCAAAGTACAATACATCTCGTATATTCATTCCTTTATTAAACATATAGTTTTTGGTTATTGATTTAGTGTATATAAGTGCAAGCCACTAAAACTATTGTCTACATGAAGTGGTGTAATTTGCAAAGATATTCCACTAGTAACGCAAGATGTAATGGTTAGACCTATCTAAACGTGGTAGTGCTAATTTGTAACCTTTTTGTAGAGTATCTCACCTTATGCACGCCACACGAGTTACAGATACAAACAGCTAATAGCTTAAATACAGACCCACTTACCATATATAAAGGTGACAGAGGAACGTATAAACAAGAAAAGCCTTAGTTGAAAAGTAAAGTATTAAACAGCCACGAAATTTCTGTATATTGATAAGCAATGACAATTTAAAATTACCCTGTGTGTATTTGCATAGGAAAATCGAAGGATGCAGCCACTTCCAAACTGAGTGTGAAAATGTAATCGATGAAGCATTTGTTGCTGATTCGTATTGGTAAACTGACTGAGGCACAACTCGCAAAATCAAAATTTGTCAGTTTAAACATCAATTGTCATAATGTCAAAACTCACAATACTTTCATATTAAGGCTAAGTCAAGAAACCTGTTGAAAGAAAACATTTACTGTTGAGGATTACCTTGTAAATCCTTGTGAAGGCCATCCTCTGCCTCCTCACTTGTTACTAATGGATTAACATTAAGACCGCTGCGATATGCAGCTATACTTTTAAAACCCACGACATCTTTAGCTAGTGTACAAAGAATGTAGTAGAAAACATGTGCCAAGATTGAGGGACTTCATAAATAAAAACAAAGAAGAAAAGAAGAGAATATGGAAACAAAATGGAAAGAACTCTTTTAAGGATATGATTTCAATGTTGACAGGAAGAGCTCAGTAAAGCCCTCTAGCGTCCATGCCCCGCCATCAGGTGGATCCTGACACAATATTAGATTTTTTTGAAGTATACTAAATTATAAAAGTGTGACTCAAAAACATAATGTATTTTCCCTTGCCACATGATGGCTGAAAATGTGATTTCCATAGGTCTTACATTGGTTTTGTTGCCATAGTTTCAAAGATGTATGTTGGTATGCTCCTCCAAGCCAGAAATGTTTTAACTTTTAAGCAATGAGTTTGAAATTGTAAATTATCATATATCCACATCAGACAATATTGAGATACTTGATACAGGTCAGAACATTAACAAATCCCAGTCATAATAACTAAAAAAAGTTACAATTAATGATGAATATATTTCAAAACAAAGTAAAATGCAATCCTTGAGATACTTTCTATGGCTAAAAGTATTGGCTTCTTATCATTAATGTGCTATACAGGTCATATTTTCATCCAGGTACTAAATTGCAGGCTGTTACACTCATCTCCTGTGTCAGCCACGCTTGTACAAAGTATATAAGTCCCAACTTTGTAATCTGGCTCAATGGAGCTCTGGACTTGGCATGATATGGCATCAGCTGTGAAAGATAGACATTACAATTTACACCACCCACGTCAACCCAATTTTACTTGATGAAGATACTTCTTTTGATGTAAAGAATTTATCTTTACCACAGAAAAAACATATATTCTAGTTTTGATATTCAGACATCTGAAAAATCTGCTATGTTTATGGTTCCTTCCTGCCAAAATGACATCCAAAACATCTAATAGAGAAAATCACGACAAAAAGAGAAAAGTATAAGAAAAAGCATAGCTTCATGCAATGACATATAAAATGAATAACTTACCTCACTAAGAATCTCTTCCGCAACAGTCTCTATCCTTAGGATCCTACCCACAACTGGTACATAGTTCTTATGCCAACCAGTATTATACATTTTATCAAAGTGTATTCCATCGTCCATCAACACTGTAGAAATATTTGCCGCACTAAAGCATTTTGAGCACATAGTCTCCAGGCCCAGAGAACTGCGACACCCCTCCACTGCCTCTAATGTCGCTGCACAATTGTACAGCTTTGCAATATCCCGTATGCTTCTCTGTAAACCACAGAAATTCTAATCATAAAAATAACATAAACCAAGGACAATTACAAATGATGACAGAAAACAGATTACTCTTCTTAAATGAGCTCACAATTCAATTCAATAATAAGAAACATTCTCCACAAGCAATGCACATAGTCTATTTACGAATTTGGCAGAGATTCCAACCATAGCTCCAACATACACCCACATATTATATGCTCCAACCTTGTCTACAATTGCAGTAGTCACACCTGCCATCCTCACTACCAACGGATGTCTCCCTTCCTTCTCCTGAGCACAAATCTTCCAAGTAAACTATGACTTTCTTTCACACTTATAATACAAAAGACGTAACCTTTAATAATGACTCTCAAGTATGCTCATCCATAAATATAATAAGATTTTATATAGTCTGCATCTATCCCTCAATGGAAAATATTTAGTGGCCAACTTTAATACACATCCAGCAGGAATAAAAAGATGCTTTTTTATTGAAATGAATAACTTATTTTCGTTTTTTCTTTTTCAGTGCTCCATTCACAAGAGACTAAATCCCTCAAACCCTCATTCATGAGTAGCAATGAACAATTACTTAATCCCTGTGTTGCCAGGATACGGGTATGGTTACGATACGTGGATACATCGATTTTCAAAAACCCTTGGGTATAATAAGTCTTAGGTATGTCCATACATATATATATATATATATGTGTGTGTGTGTGTGTGTGTGTGTGTTCATTTTACTCATTTTATAGTCGATAAGAAATACAGAACTTGAAAAATATAGTAGGATCAAGGTTCAAAACATTCAATATGCTTAAAATTTCAAATTTCCATATGCAACTGCAGAAATATGACAGAACCCGTATTCAATCTGCAGGAGAAAAGTTCCATTGGTGAATTTTTCTGTTGTTTTTTCTTTTCTGTTTGTTTCTTATACGAACTGCATTTTTCTTGTGTATTTAAACCCTACTTTTCCAAATAAGTAGTAGATTTTCTGGGTATAGCATTTTGTTACATTATATTCACTCACTTGGAATGCTGAAAACGCCCCATGGGTGCAGCTAATATATGATAGAGCTACTGAAAGAAGCCAAGGATTTGCCTTTGTTACAATGAGCGCTGTGAAAGAAACTGAAGCAGCCATTCAAAGGTTTAATGGCTCTGTAAGTGAGCGGACTGCTCTGATATAAATATCGCTCGTTTGTCTAGGCTTTGTATTCATTATTCAGGGATTAATTCAATTTCGTTTGATCAGTCTTGCTATTTTTCTGCAATAGATTTAATAACCTTAAGCTAGTGTAGATGGTGCTTGGTATAGCTAGCATTCAATATGCCGAAAAATTCCATTTCCAAGGTTCAAAATGACAAAAATATGAATGTTTTTAAGCAACTGCAGCACCAAAAACATACGGGTATGTCCCAGATATGTATGGGTACATCTGTGACATATCCGGGATGTATATGGAACGTACCCGGGACAGATCCATATTGGGTACGTATCGGGGGGGTTTCGCAGAGGTGGAGAACATACCCATGCTTCATAGCTTGATCCATGTATTCATATTGTATGATTCTTTCTTGTATTTCCATTCTCTAAAAAGGGATGCAATCTACTTCACAAAGTCTTATAACAATTTCATCCCATAAAGGAGAGAAAATCACAACATATCTTTACATTTCTTCAACTGATGCTTTGGCTTTACCGTGCAATTCATCTTTCCCTAGTTTCAAATAGAACTCTATGCCAACTTATTTGTTTTTAAATGTTAGAATATCATCAACAAAAGCAACTTAAGCGCTTTGTTTTGTTTTCTTGTTGAACCATTAAAAATGGTGATGTCTATCTTTGACCCATATAATGAACCCTCGCCTTAATTTAGCTTCCATATCTTTCCAAATGCATTCAACAATTAATGTTATATTTTAACAAGCTTGTGAGTCAAAAGGATCTAAGACCACAAATAATTTATGGCACCATGCCGTTGCTCCACTTATTCATCTGACTTCATCAATGGCTTCAGCATCATACTATGCACTTGTGTGCATATCGCGAGGTCCTAACTCATCTACAATATTGCACAACTCCTGCAGTGTCGGCACTGTACCATGCAGCTCTACAATACCACCAGCTGAAGATGATGGACTGATGATTAGTTATAAAGTGGTTGTAACAGTTTAGCCAACACTTCATCTTCTTCTTTGTATATTAAGGCATTCTTCTATTCTTGATAGTCAGTGAATTAGTGACTACAAAATAAGGAGTACATAGACATTTTTCATCTTACATTCCACCTCTTGGATTTTGTACAGAACTTTGCATTACAGTTCTACATCTGGTGTTGATAGTCTTCTTTGCTTTCTTTTGCACTTTGATATATCTTTTGTCCTCTATCAATCACAATACGTCTTCCGCACATAGCACATCTAGATTCTCATTTAGAGTGTTGTCCACCGGGACTCCTCCTGGGTCCTGGATCAGTAGTATTAGAGCACATACTCACTTCATCATATCCCAGTGGTATTGAAGTTTCATCTAAACTTTCTCTCTTTGTTTGCATGCCCACTAGTACGAGGTTTAAATAAAGGAAGTTACACTCAAAACTCGTGATCCTTCCTCGTATCTTCTTTCATGTCCTCAGATGGGAGAGAATAAATTCAGAGACTCCAACTTTCAGATATGTTCAAGCAAATGATATAGGATGCTTTGCAAAATCAATGAGAAGGATTGGAATAACACCATGCAGGGGAAAGAGTAGGTATCATTAATCACTTCTCTCAACTTCTCAAGCATGTGCATACTACTCCCAATCCTACTCCACAACGACCTTTTGGTGGTCACACTCCGTATAAGGTAGAAGCCAATCTAGAAACCCCCGTGTTTGAAGGAAAAATAGATGCAAATGCCCTAGACAACTGGCTTAACCTTATCTGCTCAAATTACACACAAAATCAGTTCTCTAATAGAGAAAAAATTACATTTGTCTTCTTTAAGTTTCATTATCCTCAAAGGAAAGATGGGATAAGTATTGTACTACACAAGAAGATGATAACTTAGACTCTTTCGTAGATAGATGAAATAGTTTAATTGAAGCACTCAAAAATACCTATTATCCAACTGAGAATTATGGTTTGGGATCTACGTCAAGTTTGCACAATTGCGTCGAGGCTGTGATCAATTTGTTCAAGAATGCGCGGACACTTTTCACACCCTTGCCGCAAAACTAAATATTCAAGAATATGAACAAAATCTCATCTTGAAGAATAGGTCGAGCTTGAGACCATACATTCAATCTAACATGGACTTCCTGCAAATATCCTCTTTGGGGGAAGCCTACAAATTTTCTTGTAAATTTGAAGCAAAAACCAGGCTAAACTTTAAGCTAGCAAAATCCAAGCCTTGAGACAAACAGCAATCAAATCAAAAAATTCCAAGTTGGGAACAAAGGAGAACCCTAACAAAGGGAATGGCCCTTCGCACCATCCTCTGAAGATGGCAGCACTGTCAAATGATCAGAATAAACAACCCAAGATAGGAAAGTGGTGTACATTCCATATTTTAGCACACACTCCATAGATGAATGTCACGCTAAGAAAACTCTACTTGCACAGCTTGAAGCAGCCGATACTAGCACCGTGGTACTTGATAAAAGTAAACAAGTCATGGACTCTAAGCCTAATGCTATGGTTGGTACCACAAATATTGCCCCTTGATCCAATTCAAATTTGGAGGAAGCGCAATGTTTGTTCCATTCTCAAATGTGGGTCAATGGAAAGTAGTACCCTTCATAGTTGACGATGGAAGTCAGAAGAACCTGATTTCTCCTTAAGCAATTAGAAGATTGAACTTGCTAATGATGCCTCACCCACAACCATACTTGATTGGATGGTTCAACTCATGTTCTAAGAAACAAGTTACTTAGTAAGGTCACCTAGTGTACAAAATCAATCTTTTTCAAGATGTAGACATTTTCAACATTGCACCATTAGAGGTATGTCATGTTTTACTTCGTCAACCATACCTCTACCAACAACAAAGAATCTATGAGGCAACTCCCACAAATGTTGTCATAGATGTTGGTGATATGAGATACTTCATTACAGAAGTAGTCCGGAAATTCTCACTCATTACCGCCAAGCAGTGCAAGAAGCTAGTCAACTCTAGCAGAAAGTTTGTACTCCTAATGGTCATACATAGATAGAAACACATCCTCCCAGCTCAAGCTCATACCATGGTTCCTTTAGCAAACGTGCAATAGTTGCACAACATGTTGGAATAATATAATGATATTTTTCAATCACCTAAGGAAGTGCCTATGCATTGTGTAATGATTCATACTATTGATTTGATCCCGAGACTACCTGATGAAGGAGCATTTGTGTTCACTTATAATCTTGCATCACCCCAAAACATAATAGTTTAGAAAGTAAGTTAATCCTAGCAATGTGCAATGTTTTTGTTTATGCTCGGTCTTTTATTTGTAATTCACACAAGGTTGGTTTTGCACCAATGTCTTTGTAAGCGTTTTGGGCAGCATGCAAGTGTCATGTTGTTCATTTTGCACAAATGTTGTTTTGCACCTCTATGTTTCACGCAATCTATTGATGAGCGCAAGCGTCTGTAATAGTTCATAGTTGTGTTATGGTTGCGACATATCCAAAGGAGTTGAGCAAGGTTCGCGGCATCTTTTAGAGTCCAGAACATAGAAGATTGTAATGTCCCCATTTCCGAGTAGATGGCCTAGGAGACTTTTCATCCATCTTAGCCTTGGTTATGCCCAAGGGACTAGTGACGTTGATGGTTATTGGGTGTGGTTTGTACCTTCATTTCAATTGTATGTTATGCATTTTGGAGTTGGAAACATACTTTGAGGTGACTTAAGTGAAATAAGGTTGTGAGATGCTCACCTAAGGTACGTTATGTTATATTTAGTCGATGACTTAAGTGATGGGTGAATATATGGTACTTTATGTTCTAATTATTCGTTGGGGTCACTTAAGTGGACTTTTTTGGCATAGGCAGACATACAAGTCACTTTAAGTGACAATTACACACATGAAGACTCTCCATGTGAAGCGTTTTAGGGCTTTTGGGCTTTTTTTGGGCAAAAGGGAAATTATAAAAGGAATCACTTGGGGAGAGAAAGAGACATTATGATATCTTCTACTTTTGTGTGGATTGTTTGCTTTTGACCTTGCTTGTGGAGGTGAGATTCTACAAGAACCCTAGCTTCGGTGGTGAGAGATCCATCCCTAGCTAATACAGCATTCTTCGGTGGTGAAAGATCCATCCCTAGCTTGCTATTTTGGGGCTTCATTCAGATCAGATTTTCAGTTCAGGGTTGGAAAGTTTTCAAAGATTTCCAGGGTGTTGATTCATATTTCTACAGATTTCCAAGTCAAAGCATTTCTGGCATTGAAGATAGCAATAACAAACTTCCAAGAGGAATTTCGTGGTGTCTTTGGCTGTTCTCCTAGGGTGGCGTCGCCTTTGGAGTTTGTAGGTTGTTTTTGTTAGGGTTTGGTGCCGTATTTTCAGGTTTTTCAGGGTTGCATCTATTTTATAAAATTTGTACTTACTGTCCAAAATTCAGATAATGATCAATTTCAATTGTTTGTAAAAACTAAGGTTTTAAGGCGGTTTATGTATTTATGGTAAATAAATAAATTTAGATATGTGTGCGAGAAATTATTTCTCGATACTTAATTGTTCTCCATAATTTTCCAAGCCTTTTGAAGCTTTTGGGTATTTTTGTAAGTGGACATTTTGGAAGAAATAAAATATTCTATATTTTTGTACCTTGTTGTCCTGAAAATCAGAATTTCAGTTTGTTGAAAATTTATAAATTTGGGAATTTTGAGTGATACCCTATAAAGAATATTTCAAAGATAATGCAAGCATGTAATTTAGTAGCAGAGCACAGAAGTATTTTTCCAGCAAAAATAGTCCACAGACAGGAAGTCATTAACTTTGTGCACAATCTCACTAGGAGCACTATCAAAGGCTTGCATTACCAACATGAGTTCTTCTCAATAGCGTGCATCAACCATTAAAACTATGAGATCATTAGAGATGAATTGCAATAGTGCATGAGAATTCATCTAAGAGGTCGATGCGCAGCCTTATGCACGAAGGGCGTAGTTTGGCGCATAATTTCTGAGGTTTCAAATATAACATTGTTTGAGAAGTCGACATCAGTTAACTTTACTCATAATTGCAACCATTGAGCCGACTAAAGTGCACCACTTGCGTTATCATTTGGACCTTATTTGCATAGAAAACTAAAACGCATCTTGTTGTAGGGGTCACTTGTTTCAAGGTAATATTGTAAGTTGGGTCTTACATCTATATAAGCATGCCATTACATTTGTCTTAGGGGGAAATCCACACAATAGGAGAGAGAGAGCCTAGACAAGTCAGTTAAGTATGTTTGTGTTGTAAGAGCTATACTTGCAAGGATTGTGAGTTAGCAAGTTGAGATATGCAAATCTATTTGTTGTAAAGCATCTAAATTTGTGAGATTGTTGCAAACATTTGTTTGTTGTGTATTTTCCTGAATCAATAAAGCAGTGAGTTCCTATTCCATTATTGTGTTGTGCTGCATTTTATGCATATTTCATTGGGTGATGCTGAGGGTGGTGTTGTATAAGGTATCCCTTAATTGGGACCCCTAACTGCAACTGCAAAAATCAACTGGTATCATATTTGGTTGCTTCAAGTGCCTCATTTGGTTTTGAAATGTCATTTGGTATTGTTGTTTTCCATATTTGCGAGTGTGGGAAGAAATTAATTGCACCACGTAAAAAGATAAAAGGTGTAAGAGACCATCAATTGGTATCAGGTGATATTTGTAGGCATATTCAGTGACTGAGTTCGATAGGTGTAAAGGAAATTGGCACGAAGGAACTCTTCTCTAAGGAAATGATAAAAAGAGGAGATAACAATCCAAGAAGAACACAAGAGTTGTTGGAGCTCTAGGTAAAGGAGCACCCAGACTTGCAGATCTAGCAAGTTTGATGAGAGATAAGCAAGCTTTTCTAGAAGTTATGGAGATAGCCAACACCGAGGTGTTGTAGCAATAGATGACGCAAGCAATACTGAAGCCATAGAAGAAGCACCTAAAATCAATGAAGAAGTTGAAGAACATAAAAACATTTTTTGAAAGCCGTCACGAGGATGACAACTAAACCAAAGTTGGACCCCAGAAATTATTCTAGAAGTTTGAGTCATGAATAAGTCATTGATTGAATCAATGAGTTAGAGAAATATTTTGAGTATTAGAATATGGAAGATCCCAAACTACTCAACACATCTCTTTGGTAGGAGCATATACAAGCTGAAAGATTGCACAAGGGCAAAGAGAAAATCAAGAAGTAGATTTGTCATGAAACTGAAGGTAAAATTCATCCTACAAGATTATCACACGAGTATGTTCAAGAAGCTTCAAAACTTGTGACAAAAGGATATGAATGTAAAATTAAATGATTACATAGAGGAATTCTACAAGCTAATCATTAGAGTCGGTCATGTTGAAGATGACGCAAAGAAGATTTCATGTTATGTGAATGGATTGTGCATGGAAATTCAAGATGAGTTTGGTATAATCAGATTGTATTATTTGAGGAAGCCTATTAATGTGCTCTAAAGGCGGAAGAAAAATTAGTGCACAAGAAACAAAAAGTAGCGCAAGGAAAAGGAAAGTTCATGTATGGTCACGGACAAGGAAGCAGCGGAGGAAACTCTATGCAAGAAAGTGAGGCAAGCACATCACAACGTAGTGATGTTGCACAAAAGGTAGAGGTAATTTCAGAGGAAGAGTTTGAGGCCGTAGGAGCAGATTCTCATACACGTGTTTCAAGTGTGGAGAAGTTGGGAAAAGAGCATTTGAATGCTCACGCACTCATACAGATGGTGTTAGAAATGTGAGTGCGCATATTGCATAGGCAAAGGAGGAAAGTGTTGTGTTGCATCACGTCAATAAACTTGAAACTAGGAAGCCCTCATGATGAAGAGGGTGTTGTTGAAGCCTGCGAAAGAGGAGGATAGTCCCGAGCGAAGAAAGAATTTGTTCAAAACCTTATGCAAGCCAAGAGATAAAGCCTGCAACGTAATTATGGATAGTGGTAGTACAAGTAGCATTGTTTTGCAAAAAATGGTGGATAAGCTTGGTTTAAAAGGAATTGTGCACCCAAATCCCTATAAGGTTTCTTGGTTGCTAAAAGAACATCAGATTTTGGTGAATGATTCGCAACGTCTTGTGAATTTCCAGATTGGTGCATATGAAAATGAAGTTATGTGTGACATAATGCCTATGGGTGCTTATCATATTTTGCTTGGGATGGCCTTGGCAGTTTGGCCACAAGTCACAGCATGATGGTTATGCGTATTCATATACTTTGGTGGCAAAAGACAGAGAGAAACACGCTTTGAGTCCTAAAGGATAAAAGCAAAGAAGTGGAAATTAATCCAAGAGAAATGTTGAAGTCGTGAAAACAATTCCAAAGTGAGGTGGAGTGCGTATATTTTGCACTTGTAGTAAAGCCCACACAAAAGAGAATAGCAAGGAAGAGACAATCTTGCGAGAGGTGAATGACTTGATACATGAATTTTGATGCAGTCAGGGTCCCAATGAAGGGATGCCTAACCACACAACCATCAGAGTTACATTGTGGACCTGCGCAAATAGGTGCTTCATTCTATTGCTTTAAAGAATATATGATCTAGTTACAAAGTTCATTGTGGAGCCCTCTTCCTATAGCTTTCCAGCTCCTAGCTAACCTAGCTAACCTAGCTAACCTAGCTAAACACAATGTATCTCTAATGGTTTTGTCTCTCTTCTCATTCTCTATCCAATCCTCAAATTTTATTTTCTTCTCTTTCTCTCACAAGCTTCTCCTCTCCTCTCATGTCAGCCCTCTCTATGGCTCGACCTCTTTGCCTCTAGTGTTAGAGCCCTCTCATTCTATGGCCTTCCCATGGAGATACTCTACACCCGACTCTCTTCTCCTCTTGGAATCTCCACCTCCAACTCTCCCCTCAACTAAATTGTTCTTCCCACAAATTACCTATATCTCGCCTCCTTGAGATCTCCCCACATCGAATTTGCACCCTCTATCATTTTCTCTCTATTAGATATCCAATCCTCAAAAATTAGATCTTCTCTTGTTATGCACGCCATTCCATGTCAAATTGGGGATCCATACATCCAATTGTAGACACTCAAATTTGGTAATTTGGCATTTGATAATGTTGATTTTGCCTTATATCCTTGATACATGACGTGTGTGCATAAATCGAGCTAAAACACATCATCTCACTCTATCCCAAGGCTTATAATCCCCCATTTTGTTGCTCAACCGCCTACAAGAATACTTCTGACAATCAAAAACATCTTATACCTCCTGCACAATATTCCCTAGATCATCAAGTCAACTTTTAGCCTAGTTGGACAAAACCATCCAATAGGGGCAAACTAGACTAGTCGATTTTGTCCATTAGTTGATCCTATCCATAGCTCTCTAACAGTCAAATTTCAAAATGGGCATCTTTCTATGAGTTGTTCTTCTCCCTCCAGGTTGGCCTTAGTGCAAAATATTACCCATGGAGCTATATAAATACAAATCAAGTCCACTCATTTACTCACTTGGCAACTTGGTATATACTTATCACTTATCTCAAGTAAAGCTGCCCTATTCTTCCCTATTGCAGGATCGCACACTAGGAGCAGCGCCCAAGCAAGTCTAAAGCACACACTCTAAACCAAGCCAAGTTAAAGCAAGCATTATCAAGTATCAAAGAGCCAAATTTAAATTGCATTTCCATTTAGGTGGGAGAACTACATTGGGTTTGAGCTTCACACATGGCAATGTAGGCGACACATGGGTGCTTCAACTCGAAAATCCCTTATCCTATTCCCCCCATCTAATGCCAATCTGAGTGCTTGCACAGGAAAGATAGGATTTTCTATTATAAGAGCAAGCACGCACATCTGGAGCAATCGAAAGTGAAAGAGGGCAGAGCAAACTGGGACAAAGACAAACAAACTAAAAAAGACGTACAGAAAGCACCTACACAAGTCCGTGCAAATGTCACATCCTATAATTTTTCATTTTGTGTTATCGTAAAATAAATTGTAGCATTAAACAATTTGCGAGTAACACGGCAGCCAGTACCGCTACAATGTTCCGTATACCGTTGTGCACATGTAAGCGTATCCGAAAGGGTATGCATACTCATGCACAACTGTATGCGTGACATTGCAACGGCTCCCGTTGTCACGTAGTTACAAACTGATTAATGTTGTAATTCGTTTTGCGTGTTTGTGGTCATGGATCTACATTACCTTGTTTGCTCTTGATGATGGTTTTTGTAACCATCTTGTATGGCTATGTTGCTATGCTGTGAGCTATACGAGTATCACCTCGTGTGTGAAAATCTTGATGTTCGATATACTGCTTGACTGTGGTACCTTACATAGATCTTATGTTTCAACCTTCTTGTCGGAAAACATAATTGTAATTATGGTAAATCCACACATAGTTGCAATGTATTATTCATCCTGCAAATATAATGATGAATGTTACTCACTTTTCTTGAGAAGATGATTTGGATCCTTGTTGGGCTGTTGGTAGTTGCACTGGTAATAAGTATTATTATCATGCATCTTGCTATGTTGTATTACTGGATGAGATGATTAGGTGCTTTGCTCGTTGCCATACCTGACTTCGACTTTAGTAACCTGTCTAGCTGGAAGAAATGACTTTCAAGTATTCCTGAAATTATACATAGATGCAGCACATTCCAATAGGTGAGATAATGATGTATGTTAAGAAGTAGCTACTCTCTTGGCATTATGAGGCCTATACATGGTTGAAAAGGTGTTATTTCGACATTGACAAATAAGTGGGACTGTAAGGTTGGTTACATGTTAACTATTGGTCTTAGACCGTCATGCTTAGAATATGATACATCAAACCCTTTTTGTTGGCATGGTCGCAGACCTGTTTGCAAGGTAATGACAACAATGATTAATGTCTTGAATGTTTTAATCCTTATACTTTGGCAATAAACTTCGGTCATGGACCGTAAAGAAAGGATAAAGTCTTCCTTAAAGATAAGCGATGGAATCAAAACTTATTGGATTGGTGAATATCTTTGATCGATTGATACTTCAATTATGGCGAATAATCGGGTTGATGACCCATGCACTAGGAAGTGATAAAGTGAATTTGTTGGCTTACTATTGGATTGGTTTTAAGGTCTTTGACCATAAACCCTTTTAACTTTAATTAATTCCGTGATAATACAGTCTTCACTATGCTTAAGACCTGTTAATCATTTGTTTAGATAAGTTTGGCACTAGACCAAACTCAAATCAAAATAATTGTTTGATTATACACTTGGTTTATTGACCATGCACAGAGCTTGGATTTAATTATTGATTTATTTAATCTAAGACTGGTCAATTTAAATTACCCCCATGCAAGTTGATGTTATTGTTGGTAATATCCACCGCCATTTTGAAGGAAATTAATATAGCGAGTTAATACGCCACCACGTGGCAACTATGCAGGAAAGGAGCATTAATTTCATCAAAAACTGTGAAACTTATCCCCTAAGCTAAATGCATGCAGTTTTGTGTTGTTGCATTCTTTGTTGGTAAGCCCGCTTGGGCGAGAAGCGGTGCATGGCTCTCTTGGGTCTGTGCATGAAGGCCTTTTCCGGGATTTTGAGCAAGTTCAGTTAAATCTTTTATCAATCTTGTCTAAAGGATATATTGTTATAGAGAAGAAGAAATATGGGGTGGGTTTCGTTCCTTGTTCAATACTGAGCAGTGTTTTAAAAACTGGTCAAACCGAACCGGAACTGGCCGATTTGACCGGTTTAACATTTTAAATCACAAACCGCTTAGTAAATCGGATTGGTTGACCGGTTTTAGCCCAAACCGGTCAAACTGATCCGGTTTCATCCTAAACCAGTCGGTTTGGGCCTGTTTTGCCTTATACGGCGGCCAGCTAAAAAAATATTTTTTTAATTGTTTTCTTTTATTTTTTATTGTCTCTAAACCCTAATTTGGTGTTATAAATACAACCCCCCTCTATTCACTTCACACCTCTCTCATTGAGCATTTGTGAGCATAAGATTGAAGAGTTTATTTTTTGTAGTGAGCTTGGAAGTTAGAGGCTTGGAGCTTGTTTGGCATTGCTTGTGGGCTCTTTGTGGTGATATTGGCATCCATTTGTGAGCACCTCACCTCTATTTGTGAGCACCTCTCTTATTTGCAAGGATTTGGAGGATTGGGGCAGCCTTGAATAGTGTTCATTTGGAGTTGTTTGGCATCAAGTATGGGCTCTTTGTGGTGGCACTTACATCTACATTTGGAGTGTGGGCTCTTTGTGGTGCCATATACAAGCTTGGAGCATTTCTTCACCTCATTTGTGTGCACATTGAAAGGTATGTTACATTTTAAATTGCCCCTTATTTGTAAAGTTTATTAAAAAGAAATATGATATTTATTTTGTTTTTGTTTGCATTTGCAATGGCCCCCAAAACAAAAGACCCTACATGGACCCATGCAGACATAATTGATGATCAAGTTTTTTGTAAATATTGTAAGAAACACATCAAGGGGGGGGACTTGGCTGGTCAAAGAGGCCAAGTTACCCCATGTGAGGCACCTGATATTGATGAAATTAGGTGGGAAATGAAAACCATGCTTGAAAAACATAGAGAAAAGAAGGCTAGGCAAAAAGAGATGGAAGTTGAAATAGGAGGGAACATGCCTTGAGTGTTGAAGGATCTTGCTCTAACCCTTCTATGACTATTAGAGACCCCTTTCGGTATATGCCTCCCCCATCCACTCATAGTCAAGAAAACCGACCTCAAAAAAGAAAGACCATTCAAAGCTTTTTTCCATCTTCCAAACCTGCAACTACTAGTGCCTCCATGCCAACACAAAATCGGCCTACCTTGGATAACCATTGGAAGAAGCAATACAAAGAAGCAGCTTTTGAGTACATTGCTAGATGGTGGTATGATGTTGATATCCCTTTCAATGTTGCCCGCTCACCTTATTACCAACCAATGTTTGATTCCATTATTGCTGCTGGTAAGGGCTTCAAAGGCCTTAGTATGCATGACTTGAGAGGATCACTTTTGAATAAAGAAGTTGCATTCGTAAATGTATATTTGAAAGGTTGCAAAGCTTCATGGGCCAAAATAGGATGCACTATCATGTCAGATGGGTGGAGTCATGGCAAAACCCACACAATAATAAATTTTCTTGCCTCTCGTCCACAAGGTACAATGTTTTTGAAATCAGTAGATGCAATCTGATAGGGTGAAAGATGCAAATTTATTGTTTGAGCTTTTGGATGAGATTGTTTTAGAGGTGGGGGTGGAAAATGTTGTACAAATCATAATAAATAATGCCTTTAACTATGTTCTTGCTGGTAAGATGTTAAAGGCTAAACACAAAACAATATTTTGGACTCCATGTGCTGCACATTACATAGACCTCATGCTTGAGGTTATAGGAAAAAAAGATTGGATCAAGGAACACTGTAGAGCATGGCAAAAACATCACCAAATACATCTACAATCACTCATGGGTATTGAACCTAATGAGGAAGAATACTGAGGGCAGGGAACTTGTTAGGCCAGCCATCAGGAGATTTGCAACAAACTTCCTCATGTTGCAATCTCTTATTTCCCAACAACAGACCTTGAAAAAGAATGTTTTCAAGTGATGAATTGAATGCATTAAAGTGGAGCCCAAAACAGGATGGGTAAGACAGACACAAGAAACTTTTTGATAATTTATTTTAAAAAAAAAACTAGCAAAGATTGTGAAAGTTGTTGAGCCTCTTTTTAAGGTGTTGCGGTTGGTGGATGGGGAAAAATTAGCCATGGGCTATATTTATGAGGCTATGGATCAGGAAAAGGAGCAAATAAGGGCAACATACAAAGACAGGGTACCTAAGTATGGGCCTATATGGGAGATCATAGATAATAGATGGAACAATCAACTCCATCAACCTATACATGCAGCTGGGTATCTCTTGAACCCGAAATATCATTACAGAGCTCAACTTGGAGAAGATCAAAGAGGAGAAGTAAAAGATGGTTTGTACGAGTGCCTAGAGCACATGGTCCCTGATGAGATGCAACAACTTGAGGTTCACTGACAGATCAACTTCTTCAGCAGAGCCATAAGTACCTTTGGGAAAAACCTTGCAAAGATTGCAAGGGATGTGGACCAACCAGGTAAGAAATTCTAAGTTTTTTGAAGTTCATTTGATTAAATTTTTTAATTTATAATCATGCATTTTTAGCATAAGACAATCTTTATCTAATTTGTTGAATTACGCTTTAACCTTTAAGTTATAAGTTTATGTTCTACTTTTAACTTTTAACTGTGTTTTTAACTTTTTATTGTCATTGTTTACTAATTAAACATTTACACTTTATATCGTAGCACATTGGTGGGATTCGTTTGGTAGTCAGTGTCCTCAATTGCAAAAGTTTGCAATTAGGATCTTGGGCCAAACTTGCAGTGCTTCTGGGTGCGAGCACAACTGGTCCGTCTTTGAGCGGATTCACACGAAGAAGAGAAACTGTTTGGAACAACGGTTGAATGATCTTGTCTTTGTGAAGTACAACCTTCGGTTAAGGCGCAACCAGTTATTGAACCGAAGACCTGATACTGATCCCATTGTCTTGGATGATATAGATCCAACCTCAGAATGGGTAGAGGAGAGTCAGCCAACAGAGTTTGATCCCAATGACTTGGGGTGGATGGGTTTGGATCAGGAATCTGATGAGCCATTAGCAGCACCGCCGCCATCGTCACGAGACACAGTAGGCACTAGTTGCACTCGTGCTACTCCCTGACCCCGTGCAACTCTAGTTGTTGCAGATGTACCTGAGGATTTGGATGAGTCCGAGTCAGAGCCAGAGGTCGATGGTGATATTGATGAGGATGACCTTGAGGATCCCATTTCCATCAGCTGGTGTAGAGTTTGATGATTGATCATTGATGTCATCTAGTTTATTCTAGAGTTTTGTAACTTGTAGTATTTGTAATGTATCAATAATCGTAGCATGTTGTTTTTTTGGAGTCTCGAACTTTAGAGGCCATATAGAGCCTCATTGTTTATGTATTTTGTTTCGGAATCTCATCTATGATATATGTATTGTGTATTGGACTTGGAGTTCATGCCATTTTGCTATAAACACCTTTCTTGCATATATATAAGAGAAAACTTTGCATATTTTGTGTGTAATTGTTGGAATTATGGTTTTTAACCTTTCAAATATATTATTTTTATTAAAAATATAAAATTTTATGTATTTTTTAGTAAACCGGTTCATTAAGTTTGAACCAGTCTGGTTCCAGTTTGGTTCTAGTCCGGACCTCGGCCAGTTCCGACTCTGGTTCCGATTTTTAAAACATTGGTACTGAGGACGTCTGCTAAAGGAGGATTATGCTATTTGTGGATATCAAATTTCTCTTGAGGTAGCATGGAGAAAGTATCAGAAATCTTCTTGCCATTGTAGGGATAGAAACCCTTCCTTGGTCACGTAATTTGTAGGAAGAAACCCTGCACTAATAGGAGTAACAATAAGTTTCCCTGGATGGATTAAACCCTCTTGTGTGGAAGGGTAGATCTCACATAGAGATTTTGGTCATTTGGGCATTTAGAAACTTTAAAGTGATTTTATGCTTGACTGTTTCCTTTCATCTGCCAGCCCTGAATTAAGCTTGGGGGTTGAGTTTGGTGCCATCTAGGGCGGTAATTTAGTGTAAAAGAGCTAGCAAATATTTTTGTGTTTCATTTATGTGCTACTAAGGCTGAAATGCAGTACCTTTTGATGTATATAAACCTTTGGAGAAGTTTATCTATCCCTTTCTAGTCCTCAGTGGATTGCGAGCTCGTATTGCTGCTGTCATAAAATTAGGCTACAACGTTGTGATTTATCATTTGTTTCTTCATATTTTTTAGTGTAATTTGAAGGAAACGTTGATAAATATATATCCGTGGTTGAATGGGCATTTGGTGGCATTTCAGCTCTATTTGCATAGTGTCTAGAAAGCCCTGGTATGATGTTGAATCTCATATGAAAATTTGGCTTGGCCCTGAGCAGGGCTAATGGGGATCATTGTGTGTTGAAATTGTTATCTAAGAGCATTCACTCGGCTCATTTCAAATGGTGGATTCATGGTTTGAAAGGTTTGAACGTCCGAATTTCAGAATACTGATTCATTTGACATAGATGCCTAAACCCTGTATTTCCAGATTGAATAAGCCCTAGAAGTGCAAACGAGCATCTAGGAGGTGGTATCAGAGCTTCGTCATTCTCCCAGACAGTATGTGTGATTATGAACTGCTCTTCAGACTTCACAAAGAAAGAATATATTCAGAATATAGCCGGCTGAAGAACTCCTAGTCGTGGCCATGTATACACCAAATTTTTCAGTTTTTATCTTTCATACTTGTTGACTAACAATTTCTTTGAAATGTAGATAAGCAGTCCTTGATGCAGTCTATTTACCCTTGAGTGCAAGTGCAATCAAAAAGGGGCTATGCCCATTTGTGGAATGGAATATGACTATTCACATAATCATCGCTCGGGTTAGAGATAGTATCGACATAAGTGAATGAAGTATAAGCTAAGTGTACTTACCTCGAACTTTACGATTTCCTGGTAAGTCCTCATTAGTTGGTTGTAAATGTATACATACACATTTGCACTCGGTATGACAGTTCCTTGCTATGCATTAGTCAGCCATTTGACACCTTGTTCTAGAATTCATTATTGCTATGATCCATGAACACCATCTTTTTCACTGGTTACATGACATTTAACTATCCCTGATACGACACCATAAGTCTTGGTTGAGCGATGGTGTCGGTGTTACTGGTTTTTCCCTATGCCGACACCATTGCCCATTAGGCGATGGATGTTGGGTATATGATACACACCACACCTAGACATTCATAAGGATTAGATAAGGAAGCTTAAAATCACTTTATGGCATACCTAGCCATTTGACTTCTAATCTGCAGGATCAGGTTTGTGCCAACTGTCTTGAGACCTTGCTGAACTTATGCCCTTGGTTCTGTCTATGCACTTAATTTGGAATGATATGGAGTTGACCAATATGGACACTCTTCTTGGTTCCAAGATTGATACTGCACTGATTAAGTAAAGTCAGTCTATAGTGAGTTCGTAGGGACATGACCATATATACGGTGTTACCCCTTCTCCATTTCAGGATTGAAACGATTCTCCCTGTGTGCTGCTTCTCTGAAGAGATGATTGACATGCATTGTTCATTTGTACCTATTACCCCACATGAAAAGAATGCTCTAACTCTCTTATTGTATCTAAGTGAAATATCTCGCTTGGCACTTGTGTCCTAGAACATGAGAGAATTATCTGCCCAGACATGTGGGCCGCTTAATTGGTATAGTCACTTATGACTTGTAATAAGGCTTGTTGGATTCAGTTGCCATATCAAGATAAAGATCGATCTCCCCCCTTTCCAGTATTCATCCTGAATGTGCTCCCAGTCATCTCTTGCCCATTGCAAGCAAGTGTTGAACAGGTCCACTCCGGTTGAAGATATTACTTATGGAAGAGCTTCAGATTCAAACTACTTGGGTGAACTCTACGAGCTATGGAAAGGTTAATGCGCCCTAATCATGTCCAGAAACAGAAAGAGCACTCTCTTGAAAGATCAGTAGATGGACTCAAATATATCTGCCCTCAATACACCTTTCATCACTGGGGGCATGCAACTTCCATATACCTCTGGGTGATGCTTATTCGGGTCGGCTCCCACAGGACTATACGGTGTGAGACAATGATCACCATCATTGAAATCAGGAACACATGAATGAGTACTTTGTAGAAATAATGTAGCCTTCATGAGGTGGAGACCGATTTTGACTCAGTTTCGTCCTGTCGCTGCAAATCAGTCATACTATGAGATCAGAGGACGATTCTCATTAGTCTCTCTTAGAGGCAGCAGCTTACACTTGGAACTCTCCCAGTTGTATCAGTATTTAGATATACCTGATTTCGCGGAAGTCCTTCGCTGCAAGTACATCCGAAAGAAAGTCTGATGCTGCACTTAATGAAATAACCATAAGTTATGAACTTCATGTCCGTTAACCTTCCGTAAGTGAGATCATCCCCACAAGACGAATTACATGCCTGAATCTTTTTGGTTCTAAACGCCCGCTTTTGTGGGCAGGAACTAACACTTTTAACAGAGCCTATAAGCACGACTCAGACTAACCGAGTGATATAATTATTTTAGATCAAGTATAAATCAAAAAATTATTTTTTAGAACCCCAGTTAAAGTATAATAATCACATTTTGCAACCCCAATCACCACCAACAAAATCATGATGCAGAAACTAATGATACTAGAGGGCAGCCAAAGCTCCATTCTGTCCCCCTGGCTAATCAACCGTATAAATTAGTCTCAGATCTCAGCAGAGAAGGTTTTTGCCCCCCTCTGTCGGGTTGCACTAGATATCATCAGGAGCTTCCACTTTCGTCAAGCCTCACCATGTTAGGAGAGGGTGTGGCTATCAATTAGTTGTGTAGATGGCACTGGTCCTCAAGGAAAATTTGCCCCCTGACTCCAAGTGTGACCTTCATTTGAGATCGTCAATGTCTTTCTCCCCCGCTTCGTCCTCCATTGCCCCCGCCTATGGAGGGTATTTCGTCCTCAATTGCATGAGAGAGAGAAATTCCGTACTTCTACTTCAAGTCTCTTTTTATTTCTTCTGTTTTTGGGAACTTGTCTAAGCAAGTTGACCGCTGCTCGCACTTTGTAGATGGCACCAAATCCAAAATATGATCCTACTTTTGAAGAGTGGCATTCGTTGGAGACATTAATGATATTTATCTTATTCTTTTATTTTTCAAGTGGCTTTTACACTTTTTCGAACCAACTTGACTTCTCTAAGACTATGATTAGGAAATTACATAAAAAATAATACAAAGCTACAAAAGCAACTAAAAAATCATGACATTAAATATTTCCCTAGCTCTTTCCCTTTTATCCCACGGGAAGTGGAATGGACCCAAAGTTTTCAAAACGAACTAGCCCTGAGAAAGGGGCATTAAAGTCCTCCCCTCCCAAAATTGCTTACCCTCAAGTAATGGCAAGCTCACATGCCCAAGTGACGAAACATGTTGTAATGCTCAAGGAGCCTAGATCCCCGTACCTGTCAAATGAAAAAGATCATGCCAAAGGCAGCCTATGAAGTTTAAAAACTTCCCTGATGAAGAGATCAGTCATCACCTCAAACTTGGCATCTTCGCTTTTACCTCTAAAAACAACATTAGCGAATTTATTCTTTGCAAGTTCAATTGTGTTTAAAGCCCTCCGATCTGTTGTAATCTCGGTTTTAGAGCAAAGAATTGATGAATAATATAAGCTTGACAAGGCAACACAAACTCCAATGTGGCATCCTTACTCTCCAATCCAATCTTGTCGACCATGGCGGAAGAACGTCGTATATTCATCAATATGAATGCAACTGAAATAATGTAGTGGTTGCTAATGATGATGACATCAACATAAACATTGGCAATTTGGCTCATAGCTGCCTTGGCGGCTATCATAAAAAATGTCTTCAACTAAAACTTCTTTCCAACCTTTTTCATCAAGGATTTTTCCTTATTTTAAGCAAACGTATAGCTTTCCTTAGCTGGTAACAGCAGTCCTATACCCGTTATTTTCATGATCAACAACATAAAAAAAAATACATGAAGCACCAAAGTTGAATTTCTTTGCAAGAATCAACAATTTAGGCAATGTTGGGGCTTGAAACAGCCATGTAAGTACTGAAAATTGCCAATTGGATAGAACTCCTCATGCGTGAAGGAACTCGTAAACTCCTTTGTATTACCTTTATTGTTGTTATGCTATCATCTTGTTTCACCTTGTTGCCTTGCTTCTCATATATGTGAATATGCTGGTATGAATCACACTTATGTTTTTTCTTCTCTGTTCCTAGATCTGCACATAGAGAAAACACATTAATGAAAACAAGAGCTTCCACCAACATTCCAACAACCTCTCCATCATGCCTCATAGGCATGTTATTCAACTCTCTCCTCATGCTTGCATCTCTTTCATAATTTTCGTCCCTGAGAAGGACTTCCAAGGGTCCATTCTTGCTGCCCCAAGCATGGTTGTAGCTGTACCATTGCGATTTCTCGTTCATAATCAACATTGTGGTGGTTGGAAACTCTTCTAAAACAGTGTCAAACAATCCCTCATTGATGGTGGGTAGAAAATCCTTCCACCTTGTGGCTGAAAACATTTTTAAGACTGTCATAAAAAGTGTTAAGGGGTTGTTTCTGATGCGGACAACAGCAAAAAGATTAGGATAACAACTGTCATACTTCAAATTCTTCACAAAATTCAGAAATGATTGTGATATAGGGCTTGTGGATGAAACATATAGTGACTGAAAATGCTTCAACAACATCAAAAAATTGAAGATTACTCCAATGTAAGGCTGAGACTACTTGTATAGCTGCAAGTACAATGTTGGACAAGTTGAAAAGGGGAGGAACAACAGTCCTAAAATAGGAAAGAACTCCCTTACCAACAAATTTCTGATTGTAGCTCAATCTCCAATCAGCCCTTCAGGAATGACAGCCCATGTTCAACTCCATGGCATGTTGCACCCCACTATCCACTAGCAGTCCTTGAGTTGTATTATTGAGCACCAAACTACGTTGTATGGGAAGCATTTGAAAATCAACATAAAGATCATGTGGCTTATTCTTTTTCCACATCAAACGCCTTGTTGCACGGACAACGATGAATTTTTTCATATCCTTGTCCTCAAGTGTAGGACTAGGCTCCATGGAATAGTCTATGGATCATGAGCATTGATTCTCCACATCTTCGTTAGAATGCATGACATACTTTATAGGGATACTTGGAAACCTCTTTTCTAGCCACATGCATGAGATAAAGAATTCCTTAAAAATAGTGACATTGAACTCCTTAAAGACCTTACCCCTTACCCTTCTTGTATCTCAAAAGATCATCCGGATCCCAAATTCTCATGTTCACACCAATGTGGAACTTGTATAAATGGATCTATGTGCTCTTTGCCACTCAAAGTTTCCTTCACTCTATCACCATTTCCACTATGTTGTCCATAATGACCACACATCTAAAATGACTTAGTTGGAAGCAACAAATCCACAACATGTTTATACCTTTGGCTGTCCTCAACTTGTTCACCTTCCTTTTCCGAATGGAGTTTGGTTGAGATATCTTCAACATCCCCAACCTTGTGACTTGGAAGTTAGGGGTTAGGATCAGCATTCTTCTTCGCCTTGAACTCTTCACATTCAACAAATGATATCTTGTTGACGCATGCAAACATTAGAAGTCAATAAAACATTTTCATGATTTTTGTTAAAGTCATGAACCCAATGAATTTGCTTCCCATAGGTTGCTCTTATAAAAATTCCAACAAACTCAAAATCAACCTTAGCAAGCGGTAAATCCTATTTTTTATGTTCATGTCCCTCAACATGGTCTTCTTGAAACTCCACCCCCAAAAAAATTCTTGCAAATTTGATTTTTCTTTCTCTGGTTCATGGCCCGTGATTTCTTCTTTGACCTCTTGAGGTGTTGATGTATCTGTTACCTTTGTTGGTTTCTTTTTCTTCTTTCCAGAGAAACTCTTTTGGGTTTGGCTCATTGGCATATTCTTATGGTCTAAGGTCTAACCCTAGCATCTTCATCCATGCACCGGTTGTCCCCTTGTTGGAACCAGTCAAATGTGGACGCTGTCATTTTCCCCAAGATATGTTGAAGATCCTTCTTAGGTGCGTGAAATCTAAGCTCGGGCCTTGATCTACCCTTGCTTACTCCTATGAACTCTGTAAGTGAGATGGCATCACAAATCTCATTTGGAATATCCCTACACTCCTCATAGTTGGCCACAATGTTGTGACCCACTAAATGCCGTGTTTTAACCTCTGAAATGACTTCTTTTGGGAGGAAGGTTGGCTGAACAAGGCCTAGCAGCAGATCCAAAATTTGACCCTTGGGGCTGCCTTACATTGTGAACCCCTAACGAACTGCCCTCCACCACTGTGATTGCATTGGCTCATGAAGTTTTTGCAAGGTTAGGGCTAGAAAATCCATAGTGTCTGCCAACCTCTCTTGCCCTTCGATTAGTCTATCAATTTTGGCCTCTTTAGAACCTTTGTTGGCCATGTTAGGTCCTTCAAGTGGCTGATCTGAATTATTCTTTCTTCTTGCATGAATACCCTCCAAGCTAGGAGGATCTTTGCTCTAATACCACTGTAATGCCCCTTTTCGGGATGAGCTGAAAGAAAAAGATAAATGGCACGAACCCAAATCACAGTAAACTGAAATTTATAACAGCAAGCTATAGCAGTCTAAAATCTTATGACAACAAGAGGGAAATTGCAATTATTCACCACCAGGTCCCGCTTTTACACTATCCAAGCATGTCGGGAACAATAATAATTATTTTAGAGCAAGTACAAACTAAGAAATGAGTTTTTAGAACCCTAGTTGAATTATAATAATTAATTTTGCAACAACAAACCCACTTACAAAAATGGATGGAAATAATGATTCCAAGGCCCAAAGTTCAATCTGTAAAATGTAATCAGCCTTACAAATTAAGTACAATCCAAGTATCAACAAAGAAAAGAGTGTCGTGCATTAGATATCACCAAAACCTTCCACTATGCAAGTTGCCATCCTATGAGAGGGTTTACAGTGAGCTGGAGATGGCTTGTTGCCAAGAATAATCTGAATGTAACACCTAAGTGTGACCTTCGTCTGAGATCACCAATGAAGCAATGAGGGGTTTTGTCCTCAAATCAAGTGCAAAGAAGGTTTTCGTCCTCATTTGCAAGAGAGAGAACAGTTTCATGCTCCAACTCCAAGAAAATAAATTCCAAAGCAAGTATGTCCTTCTCCAAGCCAAGTGACCCCTTTTTATATCCAAATATGGCGCCAAAACCAAAATATAATCCTCCCAACCTAGGAGACATATGAGTTCCCTTTTCTTTTATTTTTCAAGTGGCTTTTACACTTTTTCGAACCAACTTGAATTCTCTAAGCTATGATTAGAAAATTACTGTAAAAAATAATACAAAGCTACAAAAGCAACTGAAAATCATGACATTAAATACTTGCCTTACTCTTTCCCTTTTAGCCCACGGGAAGTGGACTGGGCCCAAGGTCTTCGAAATGAACTAGCCCTGATAAGGGGACATTACAATGCATTTCTTTCAGCTCATGGATGAAGAATACCTATCTTAAAGCTTGTTGCCTTGACCTAGCTTCAAGCATGTTTAGAAGGTTTCTTGTGTGTACACTGAACACTTATATGCGAAAATGTGGCTATCATATGCGTTGATTGTTGTGTTTTAGACCCCTTGGGCTTGTGGGATGGCTAGGGTCTCCTACCTCGTGAGGTCATATTGGATGGGAGGAGGGTACCCTATATTTTGGTTGGTTTAGGAGCAAAAGATCATGCTTGAAGTGATGATATTCGCCCACACCCTTAGAGTGTGATGGAGATTATGGATTTTCTTACACTTTACATACCTACCCTTGCATTGTGGATGTCTACCTTGGATGTAAATGATATTTGCCCACTCTTGGATAGTGATGGAGATTATGGTTCTATTTACATGTTGAGTAACCCCTCTCCCATATAAGTAACCAAAGCGGAAACTAAAGTGAACTTGGAATTGTGGTTTATGTGTTTCTTTCAGCTCATGGATGAAGAATACCCATCTTAAAGCATGCTTCCCTGACCTAGCTTCAAGCATGTTAAGAGGGGTCTCTTGTGTGTACACCTATATGTGCTAATGTGGTGATTGATATGCTTTGGACCCCTTGGACTCATGGGATGGCTACGGTTTCCTACCATATGAGGTTATATTGAATGGGAGGAGAGCACCCTATTTTTTGGTTGGTTTGGGAGCAAAAGGTCTTGCCTAACTTAGAGGCATTGCTACTTTTGGTGGAGCAGATTATGCAAAGCTTAGTTGGCATTTTGTTGGAGTTGTTCATCTCTTTCATAAGTTGATTTAAGTTGTTTAATGTCGTAAATGTTTACGTCGATTGGAGCCCAACATCTGATTATAAAAATTGTAAAAGAACACTATGCATGTTGATGCAATGAAATGACCCTTTCAAGGAAATAGACCACTAACTAAGGAATATAGATTAAACCCCAAACTATTTGAATCTGATTTTTATAGTAGTGGACTGAAAATTAAAATTGGTGAACTGAACTCTTCAAATAAGGGTATAAAATATATGCCAAACACCAAATATACTTCAATTAAACTTGTCACAAATTAGAGATATATTTTATGCATCCAATAGAACCACGAACAATAATAAATCTAAAACAACACACTGTTGGAAATTAATAAATGTCCAACAAAGAGCAACCACAAGAAAATTATAGATTATGGGTCTAGAAACCCCCAAAATTCATGAAAATGCAGATTTCGGCCTTAGAAAATATGTCAAATCAAATTATAAACTGAAAATGCAGATATAAGTTCACCAAACCCTCAAACCCTACACCAAGGTAGGTCGCTCCACATGTAGGAAGCCAATAACAATCTGAAAATGATTAATCTCTCCTCAAATCTGCCTTAAACTTCAATACCAAGCTAAGATGAAGGGTTTTCGTCCTTCTTGAAAAGAGCCACACACTTGGATTTGCGCACAAGAGTGGAGAGAACAATGACCAAACAGCCCAAAGATCCCAATTAGCTAAAATGTCCCAGAAGTAGATGATCCCAAATGAAGTCCTTAATCTCCTTTTATATCCTCATCTTGGTGCCAAAGGCCAAAAAGGAAAGGCCGACCTATATAAATCATATTTAATCCTTTAATTTGCTTTTAAAATGCACCAAACCCGGCCGACCCCTTATGGGAATTACAAAGATAAAAACATAAACATGAATGAGAAAAATGGAAATATAACCCACGATCTTCCCTTGCTCATCCATTTTTTGCCTTTGGAAAGAGGAAAGGCAAGGAATCCTTTATTTTGGATTAATTCAAAAAAAAGGGACATTACACTCAAACACAAGGTCTTCACCGTCGGGCCCACTCAGGCACATAAGAGGGAGAACCCCCATTGTTAGTGATAGGGGCGTAAGGACCCACTAGTGTAGTTGTAAACCCATCTTTGAAACCTACTACACTACTTCATAAATTATGTGTACCATCTTTACAAGAGTTTTGTATGGATTTCTAAAAAGAGTTATATATTTTTATTAGTAAGTGCATACATGTATAGCCTATACATTGTACAAGATTAATTTTTTGAAGACATTATCCCTTGTACTTTATGTCCGAACTAATGGGCACTATAAATAGCCAACCACTTTCCCCTTTCCTCACTCTAAATTCCACTAACACATTTGACGTGTCCTATCAGAACTCAACGAAGGCATCAAGCCTAACTTGATTGATTGGCAAAAATGCGAAAATGTAATTCTCTGAGGAACAGTACATATGGCATACCTAGAGGATTTACAAAGTCCTTTCCTATGAATTGTAATCAACATGAATATTTCATTGGACAATTCATGAACAAGGATTACCTTCTTGTCATTTTGTTCGAAATTTATAGGGTATTGAAGCAACACTTATTTGTTACAATTTGATGCTTTCTACATCTTATTTGGCTGTCATCTACATCATGCATTTTATTACGCAATTATACACGGTATGCACATCACATATCATGTTTCCGATCCCACCCATGCTACTGCAAAATTATGTGATTCTTTTTAAACCCAAAACAGTAGTGCACTTTAAAGAACATGTTCTTAGACTTCATGTGAGACTTAACTCCTAGTTACTGTAATGAAAATTGCAATGCTTGGCTTCATATATTTTGTTGATTCTTATGGTCTCTTAGCTGTTTGAGGAAGTAAAAAGGTTGCATGAAATGAAGTAGGCCACGTGGAAAGAAAAGATAGACACGAGAAATTACCCTGGAGAAAACTAATGTTGGAAAACACCAAAAGGGTGAAGCCATGCTTCCTCATCTTTACAGTTTTACAAGCTTACTGCCTTCTTGAGGGCTTCAAGGACGCCAACATCAATCAACAACATCCTAACACTTGCAAATGGTCTCTGCTATCTCCTATGGATCACTTGCTTCATTAGAAAAACATGACTACTACCCTCAGCCATCTCAGTTATGTGGGGTTCTTCAATCTCACAATTCAGTCTACACCAATGTATCTGAACATTTTGAATGAGTTTCCTTCACTTCATTCCGGATGTCATTGGAGCACTTCCCCTTTAAGACCCTTCCAATGAGTTCATTTATACTATTACACATCCCTTACAGGCTCTTAACAAGAAGCACAACATGTCGAGCTGATGTGTCATCATGAGAAACTCTTTCAACTTCCTACTTTTTTTCTAGTTAGATTCCGGCACTCTGAAAAACACAATGTGTACTTTAATTTCTGAGGATAAGCCCATGCCACTGCCTTAATTACCTTTTTTGACTTTTTTATGTTCAAAGACATCATTAGCAAACTTATTCTGTGCTTGACTGAATCTCATTGGATAATTAACTGATTTCCAAGCCACTGTAATTTAGTCGATTAACTCAACAGAACTATGATTCACGATGATGTTTGTGATCCAGTTTTGGATCAGCCTAAGTCCATGGAATAATTCATATTTGGGGTTTGTCTGCAACAATACCTTGCAGATGACATTGAAGATCCCTTGAGAATCCATGAATTTTGCTTATCATCCATTCTTTAAAAGTTGAGAGTGAGCTATCCCAGGACATAGCATCTACTTTTCATTGAACTACAAAACAAAAAATGAAATCCTACAATCAGCCATGTTAATCACAAAAAAATTAGCACATACCTCAAGGTAATATGGAGTTGACCTTTGGGCACTTCAAAAGTAAATTGCATAGAGTTGCCATCCGCTATCCTCACAAAAAACCTTTGAAGTCTTCAACTGGAACCATTTTAGATTGGATATCAAGCTCTGGTTCTCATTAAAGTGTTGTTTGAACTCCTTCTTCAATCAAAAGTTGTGACCTTGTGCGCATGTAGATCACCCTTCATGTGAAAGGAGTTCTCAAAAATCGGTGCTCCCATCAACTTATGGCACATTTTTCTGATTATTCATTTCTTTTGATAAATACTTTCTTTTTTAACATATTAAAAAGAGCTAGCTTTTTTGTCATTGCCATCATGTATGTATGGGACAATCAGATACTTGAAACTTCAAAGCCATATATGAGAAATTACATAGTTGAAACCCAAAACCAGAAGACTGTCTCTAATAGTGCACGGATTCCTACATAACGATAAATCAGCAGGAATCACAGAGACTGACAAATTCTATGACATTCCTGAAGCTCGTTTCTAGCCTCCTTATCATGGCTGGTTTTAGGCAGATGCCGTGTGAGTATCAGCCACCTTTGGAGAGGTCTCTTTGGCTGGTCCAAATTTTTGGGATGCTTCTTGGCTGCTTGGTAAGTTGTCACCCCAATACACGGATTCAGTTTGAAGTGGAAGATCACTTCAATCACTGCAAAGTTTGGGGTAGCACCTTCAAGATCAAGAGCCTTCTTAATCGCCACTTCAACAGTCAATCCTCATCCACGTGCATTGAACCAAACCCTGTGAGGGGCTTTAATCAAACCCTTGATAAAAAAGAATCTATTTTGAGCCTTCTTTAGTAACATCGAAAACAAAAAGCAGCACAAAGATGCAAAAGAAAACATGTGGGGATCTAAAAATACTTTGTGTTGCATATAAACATTTGGCACTTGCATTCTTCGCGCATTTCCTATGCCTATATGAGGTATATCCCCATCACCAGCTATCTCATTTGACGTATCAACAATCACAACTCGTTTCTTGTAGTCATCTGCTAGCATTCGAGCTATCTCCCTGCAACAGTATATAATAGAGGATTTGATTGGCATCCTTATCCAAGAGTTAGGCTTCATATTACAACATATTTATTCAACTTTTGAATACAAAAGAAAGCAGTACCTATTCTCACCAACTATATCTATAAATACAATTTATAACAAGAATAAAATACCTGCAAGAATATAGCAGTAGAACAATAAAATTTAGTATGAATCTCCTCTTGCATTCAAAGGTCTTAATGAATCAACTTTGTTATGAATTATACTTCTATCAGAAGAATACATCAGGCAATTCCATGACCAGCCACTATCTCTGGCTAATCTTTATATCTCGTTAGAAAGCTACATTTAAGTGAGATCATATAATGAACTATAAGTTGGAAAATGGAAAAAAAATGTAGATTCAAATATCCAAAAGCATGAAGTTGTAAATCAATAAAGTTATTAAACCAAATATAAATACAGCCTTTCAGAAAAAGTTATTGCATTTCTACCTGTAATGTCCCCCTTTTTAATAAAAAATTAAAAAGAAGAGAAAATCGATTTGCACAAGTAAATTTAAAAATAAAATATATTTTTACTATGCAAATCAAAAATAAAAGAGAAATTTGATTTCACCTTGGGATAATAATTTCTTATTTTAAAGGTGAATTAAGTGACTAAGAAAGTCGCATTTTTTTGGGAATGATTTAATGTTTGATATTTTAAATAAATCGATTTTTTCTAGGCATGGGTCGATCCATATGGGTCCCATTTGATTTAAATTCCCTATGCATTTAATATTTGATTTGAGTGTGATCTTCAGGCACTTTTTAAAATGATATTCCCTCCTAGTTTTTGGCGCCAAAGATGGAGAGAGAACTTTGGAGGATATGCAAGGCAAAGATATAAAAGAAGATGTGTGTACTCCTTTTTCGCATGTTGACGGTTTATTAAACTTATCTTCATGCTTGAAGAAGGGATGTATGCCCACTAATGATCTAAAACAAAAGGTGTTCTTAAACACCACCTTTGCGTGAAGTGTGTATGCCCTTTGAGCTTGAGTTGATGAGTTATTTGCATGTCTATTCAATCCAAATAAAGTCATCATTATTGTGAGAGCTTGTGAGTTTATTTGGAGAGTGTTTGGGCCACTACTTGGTCAATAAATTCTGGAAATTGTTGTTGGTTTTGTCATTATATAAATCGATTTGTGGATGGATATTTATGGTGTTTCTTAGTGGTATTTTGCAAGGATAAAATCTGAATTGTTCTTGCCTATTACTCTATTGCTAATGCACTTGTTTTATGATATTTGGAGCTATTAACCTTGCTGGAATTTATGATAAATAAATCAGCTAGGTTATATGATTTTCTATCATATTTTGAAAGGGTTTGAAATCTTTTTTCAATCTGTTGTTACTAAAATCAAAATAGATTCTTTTTTATTTTATTGTGGAGAGGTGTATGTTTGAGCTGGAATCAATTTCATAATTTTCCCTAACCCTAGTGACTTGAATTGCAGTTTCGAGGGTTGTTTTGAGTGGTTTTTTGTGATCAAAAAATTCAGATTGTTAGTTCATTGGAAAGTGCATAATTTTATCATCCTTCTGCAATTTATTTTATTCAAAACGGATAAAGATTGAGGGAAATATTAATTTTTAAAGTTTGCAGTCATTTTCAGCTATTTCCAAACATATTAATTTATTTTTTTACTTTTGCAAGTTTATTGGTTAAAGGAGTGCAAATTCCAACTAAATAGCCCATCTGAACCCTTACCTTGGCTCACTCCAACCCCATTTGGGTTGTATTGAAGTCGACACTAGGTTAGTTGAGGTGAACCTAAAAGGGTTTCTCTTTTAAGTTTGTTTCTTTTGCAAGTAGATTAATAATAATTAATTAATATCCCACAAGGGGATATTACATCAACCTTTGCTTCTCGGGAATTATGATCAGCCATGCTTCCTTCCTCCCTTGGTTGGTTCTCTTTGTCTGTCTTCTTTCTTCTTTGGTAGTAGACGTAACCCTTGTTGCCTTCTTCCATAAACCCTTGGCCCTTTGAAGATCCGAGCTCTAATACCACTGAAATGACCCTTTCAAGGAATTACACCAATAACCAAGGAATTTAGACTAAACTACAAATTACTCAAATCTGATTTTTATAGCAGCAAACTGAAAATTAAAATCGAAGAACTGAACTCTTCAAATAAGGGTATAAAATATATGCCAAACACCAAATATACTTCAATTAAACTTGTCACAAATTAGAGGTATCTTTTATGCATCCACTAGAACCACGAACAATGATAAATATGAAATAACACACTCCTGGAAATTAATAAATGTCCAGCGAAGAGCAGCCACAAGAAAATTATAGATTATGGGTCTAAAAACCCCCAAAAATCATGAAAATGCAGATTCTGCCCTTAGAAAATATGCCAAATCAGATTATAAACTAAAAAAGCAGATATAAATTCACTAAACCCTCAAACCGTACACCAAGGTAGGTCAATCCACATGTAGGGAGTCAATAACAATCTGAAAATGATTAATCCCTCCTCAAAATTGCCTTTAACTTCAATACCAAGCTAAGATGAAGGGTTTTCATCCTTCTAGGAAGGCCACACAAGAGGGTTTTCGTCCCCAAGTGGAAGAACAAGGAGCAACTAGCTCGCAATGCCCAAGATTATGAAAAATGTGCCAAAACTCTCTATCAAATGATGCCTTAAGACTCCTTTTATATTCCTCCATTGGCACCAAAGATTGAAAAGGATAGGCCGACCCATAAGTGATGTTATTTTTCATCAATAGCTTCCTTTAATTGATTAAAACTCAGCCGACCTTCTATAAGATGGAAAACACTTCAAAGAAAATATAAAATATTAGAAAAGACAATGCAAATGGAAGCTCAATGTTCTCTTCCATCTTCTTTACTTCTTTGTCATGGAGAAGGGATGGCAAGAAGACCAAATAATAGCTCTCAAGTGGGGAAAAGGGACATTACTTGCAAATGGACACTTGTAAACAATGCATTGTTTTTGGAAAGCTCATTTGGGGTTAAATTTGGGTTATATACATTATGGTGAGTTCGAAAAAGGTGAAAAGAATATTTAAATGTTGTTAGCATTGTAATATATTTGGGTTTTATCTCTTGATTTGAGAAAAAGTATTTTGAAGCATTGGTTTTGTGTGTGTATGAATTGGACAAAAGGGAACTTGCAACTTTGGATAAGTTCAAGGTTTCTTAAAAAACATTTTTTAATATTCTTAATTTCATTTGAAAGAGCTTTAATCATGCATTTTGTGCGATTTGTTTCATTAAATTTGGCCAGTTAGATTAATTTTATAATTAAATGAAATTAAGTATTTTAGGCTTTTTCTTGGTCTAGGTGGAGTTGGCCCAAGGTTGCGCTAGGTTGTTTAGGCCTGGAGTTGGAACCCTAGGCAGTTTTCTAGAAAGGCTAGGCTAGCTCGGCCAAGCCTGGGCAAGTTGGGCAAGGGCCCAAGGTTTGAGCAGAAGAGACCTCACCAAGTAGTTGAGTTTGTTTGGGAGAGCTTAGCGAACCGAGTTAGATTTCTAGGTGAATTAGGCTCAGTAGACTCATCCATAAAGCCGAGTGGGTTGGGCAAGCCCCAAGGGCACTCTAGTTTGTGAGTAAGTCCTCCTTGTGGATTGCTCGAAGAAGAGTCTTGGTCTATGAAGATCCACATAGCACCACTTCATGCTCGGCAAGGTCTTAGGAAGTTAGGAGCTCGCCATAAGGACCACTAAGCAGAGGTTGGTTCTACAGCAACTAGGAAACAAGGGTTGAGGGGTTCATTTAGGGTGTTTGAAGTGAGCTCAAAGAGTTCCAAGACTGTGGCAAAGAAGTCAAGCAAGCAAAGTCGATCCTGACAAGGAACTCTTGTGTCGTTGTGAAGGCCGTCGAGGTGGGAGAGGCCAAGGCGTGCTTAGTGTTGCATGCAAGTCATCTCGGGATCAGGAAGCCCAAGAGGGTAGGCTTCAAAGCAAGCCCGAAAAAGTAGGCTTGCCCTAAGTTGCAAGGTGGTTTATGCATCACTGGGGAAAGGTTTCCTTGATAGGGATGTTGGGTTAAGGTGAGTATAGGATGAAATGTGTTCAACACCAAGTTCATCTAGCTAGAAAGTTGGATCCGTGGGGTCTCAAATCTAGGGAAAAGTAGAAGAGGGATCAACGAGCTCGAGGAGCCATCGAGCACCTATACATGTGTTTCTCCTCGCAAATGCTCATTCAGGCTAGACTCAAGGAAATCTTGTGCACAGGTCAGCGAGTTAAGTGATGGTGACTTCAGCGGTGACATTGTTAAGCAACAGAACATGTTGTTGAGTTGTGCTTAGTGCGAGTTAGAGCTATTGGAGGGCTGAGGGAGCTATCTACTATGGAAAAGGATGAAATTTTATTTTGGTATTGGTGTGCAGAATGCAACATTGGCATTTGTAAATTGTAACAATGTATAATTTCCGAACATGATCATTGTGGACCTTCCTTTTATAGCACTTTCCTTGTAACTTCCCATACAATTTTTTGTGCACAACACGTCCCTACTTTCTACACAGTAAGTGGGGACCCTCTTGAAATTTAGAAAAGTGCTAAAAACCTCATTTTTATGAAGAAATGGATGTTAAACCAAATGAAACAAAGTACACAAGAATATAAACAAAGGAAGGACGAAAAAAAATTAAAAACCTCATTTTTATGGAGAAATTGATGTTAAACCCAAAGAAACAAAGTACACAAGGAAGGAGAAGAAAAAAAAATTAACTCAAAGCTGATTATCCATGGTTTTCACAAACTCTCTCTAGGTTGTTTTCGTATCTATACAACATTCTTGTTATTCATGTTCACAAGGGATGCCCAAGAAAATTTGCTTAAACACTTGTGAAAATAAGGCCCCCATCTTGATATTAATTTGGTCTAAAATGCATTTGAAATGCCACCAAAAACCTTGGTTTATACTATGCTTGAGCGCCTTATATATACTATGTCATATAAAGAGCATGTACAAATACCAACCAAAGTCATAACCAATCACATGTTTCCGGTCTACGCATGAGCATCACTTGTGTTTTAATTTTGTTGAACTCTCATGGGCTTCAAAACCCATAAAGGGTGACACTTGACAAAATTGGGCTTTCTTTGGTTTATGTTTTCAAGGCTTTGCTTTAAAATAAAAGTGCTTTCACAGGTTTTTGTCTTTAAATGGTGAACAATTGGCAGGAGTACACGCAGTGATTATTCTGCAACTTGAACTATTGGCAACAATGGAAAAGTCAAACAAATAGTTGAGAAGTCAAGAGATAGAAGCCTATAAAGGTTGACACGTGGCTCCAATCACGGAGCTTCGGCTTTTTGGGGGAAAGAATGTTGGAAATATTGTCATTGATGTCAAAGGCTTAATCATTGATGTATTTGGTTAATGGAAATGTGTAACGGAAGTTGACGGAAATATTGACGGATGTTGACAACGGAAGTTGACGGAACTATTGACGGATGTTGACGGAAATGGTAGAAAGTAACGGAAATAACCAGCAGTATAGAAAGGCTGAAAACGAAAGTTTAACTACATGAAAAGAAGTATTTGTTACATGGAATAAGCGAGATATACACAGCTGTACATATGAGAAAGATATCAGCATTTTAAGGCATTCATATGCCATGTTTCATGATGAAAAAGAAGATTTAATGATGGCTGGCAGCGATTTAATGATGACAGCAATTTTATTAAAGAAAAGGCCAGCACATTTAATGGAGTATATTGCATTGTTTAATGTGCATTTAATAATTTTTATGGGTTGCATTAATTACTTTTGGTTTTAAGCCTACTAATGCACTTAATTAAGTTGTGTTAATTAAATAATGGAAAGGTTGTGTTGGTTAGAATGATGTGTCTTTTTGAAAGGATGTGAGAAGGACATATAAGGAGATAGAATCATTTGATTTAAAAAAATCACATATATTGAATATTTTGTGTGAAGAGAGAAAAGGAAGAGCAAAATATGAAATAAAAAGGAGTGAAGGGCAGATTTATTTTTGATGAAAAGTTGCAGCGATTTATTTATGTGAAGAGACTGAAATAAATAAAAAAGGATATTCTGAGCAGCAGTTTTGTTCTATCACTTGTTGAAGCAACAACAACATAAAAGATAGAAAAGAGTTTGTTTTTTTTGTGAAGAAGGTTGGTGCCTTCATATTTGAAGAGATAGGTGTCTCTTGCTGAGTTGGTGCTTAGCAAAAAGGGGTTGGTGCTCCTGTAGGTTGGTACCTACAAAAATTGTAATTTGGGGATTGGTGTCTCCCGTAGGTTAGTGCCTACAAACATTTGAGAAATATAATAAAGAAGATTTTCTCCGTGGTTTCTCCCGAAAGGGTTTCCACGTAAATCTGTGTCTATTTGCAATGTGTTGGTTTGCTTTGCATTCATTGATTGCTTTGATATATTCTTTGTGAAACTGATTAATTGTAATTACGAATCTGAGATTAAGTGTTAAATTTAAAAGAATATCAGAATCCTGATTCATCCCCCTTCTCAGTATTATCTTGTGCTTAACAAAGAATTTAGAGGCCAAGGGAGCAAAAATGCTGAAGGCCCGAAAGCTCGAAATAGGTAACATGTGGATCCAATCACGTATCTTCAGATTCACAAGCCAGCACACAAAAAATCCAAAGGAGTCAAGACACTTGAGACCCAAAACCCCAAAACAAGTGACACGTGGCCCAATCACATGAAGCTCATAAGCGGTCAAATTCAAAGGCAAGGGGAGATAATTATGAGGCCTGACAATGTGAAGGCAAGCGATTCAGACACATGTCAACATCCGTGAGAGTTAGGCTTGTCCAAAGAGAGATCACAGTGGATAAAAGAGGAAATAACCTGGAAGCATGAGAACACAAAATGTCTACATGTGTCTAGGGTTATTACTTTAAAATTGACAGCTAAAAAGACGGAAAACAAGGTGGCATGACTGTAATAATTTCATAAGCCCATAACTTTCATGATATAGCTCAGAACATTGCGAGACCATGCTCGTTGGAAAGCCCTTGGAGAACACTTTTAGATGGAATGGGTTCCAATGGGTTTGTTGGCACGTGTGAGGAGTAGTTCATGTTTGAAGTCGTTGCAAACTGTTTCTCATACAGTCCATTATAAAATTGAGTTGGGGAATCTAAATTAGAATTAAAGGCAGTTCTTGAATTTCAGATCAGCTTGAATGAGCATGCACGGTCTCCGATTGTATTTCACAGTCATAGAGAGCCCAAAGAGGAGGAACCCTTTACAATTGAATGAGACTGTCTTTCATAGAAGCAGAAAAGGGATAAGAAGAAGAGAGAAGGAAATCTCAAGCCTTAATTGCAAAAACTCCCACCCATTTTTCCAGTTACGGTTCTTAAATGACAGATTTGATATCTATCCACCCTATCCTTGTTGAAAAGATCCTTTGTAACTTGAAGCATGGGTAGTATGTCTCTCTTTGTGAATGAGGTGTTAGACTCCAAAAGCAGCTCCATCGAGCTCCGTGTGATTTTTCATGTGCATTTAAGAGAAATATCCAAAGTGGACACTTGGAGACCACTGGCACTCGGTGATCATAGTTTCAGCTTATCAATAAAGCCCTGATTATGAGCACATAATGGACTCGAATTGGCACTCAAAAGTGGAAATTAAACACATGTAGTGAATATTCACAACAAGCTCTAATGTTAGGCGTCACTTTGGGAAGAGATTAGTACTCTAAGAATAGTTTGAGGGCTATAAACAGTTATGTAGTTTATGGTTAGTTGTTTTGTAGGCTTGGTGAGGTGGTGTCCCAACTCCCACCATTGTTTTGTTATAAATACTGTGTTGGGCACCTTTTATCAAGGATGATGAGAATTGATTTTTCAAATGCAATCAAGGAGTAATTGTGTCCACTCTACAACTTGTGTAGCAATGTATCTTCTCTTCTCACTCATCTAAATAACTGTCATGTTTTGATTTTGACTAAAGAGCTAAAACACTAAGGACTTGTTTATTAATGAATACAAATTGAGCATATGTTGGTTTGTGCAGTTTAAGAGAGCATTTTATCACAATTCATGCACAATTGATTGGATGTGCTTAGGCACTCTATAGAACATTGCATGAATTGGATGTTAGAATGTAACCCTGGATTGAGTTCATTATAACTAGCTGTAAATTTGGTTGAATTGGACTAATTGTCATTTCAGTCATTCTTGTAGTATCACAAATTGTGAAGAACGAACTTGCGTTGTGTTCACAGTTTAATCATATGCATGCAAGAACAATATTTACTCTCCTTTAGACTCAAGCCCAAGATTTTGTGAGAATTGGAGTAGTAAATTAGGTTCTTTAAGTCTTGGTTTTCATCATTTCAGGTTGGCAGTGTTTGCTTCATGGTTATTGTTACCATAAATTATGCACCAAGAATTTGCGCCAAAGGATGGGTAAAAGAGGAAGTGCATGCTAAAAATAAAAGGCAAGAAGAAGTTGTTCTCTATACTTAGCGCCAAAGAGGTGAAATATGCATGGAGGGGGTGGTTGAATTTTATAAATAAGAAAGCATCAATTAAGTTTATCTTTGGCGCCAAGGATAGAATGAAATTGGCTAAAAATAACAGCCCCATGCTCCAAAGAAAGAACAAGGGAGAAATGCATGGAAGAGTTTAAAAATAGAAGATCCTATTTTTAGGAGTTTTGGATAAAATTAGAAGAGCATGTTGCTGTTCTATTTTTAAGAAATTGATGCTAAAAATAGGTACATGGAGGAATTCAATATAAAAGAAAGAGAGAGTTGTTGTTCCAAAAATAGAACTTGCGCCAAAGATAAAAGGATATTCTATTGATAAGTCAACTGTTGTTCCTATATGTGGCGCCAAGGATGATAAAGATTAATTTAATTAAAATTGGAGCATGCAGCACACTATTTTTATTGTTGGCGCCAAAAAGGAGAAAGATGAATTTAATTAATAAAAACACATGCAGACACAACTATTTTTGGACACAGCAGCCTATGTAGGCTCAATTTTGTATTATTGAAGCATCATACAAACTATGGGTTGTTTTGCTCTGGCAATCCTAGCCTTGTACTTGCACCTCTAAATAAAAAAGCTCCATTTGCCCTCTCATATCGCTGTTTTTTTGAGTTTTCATTGTGTTTAATAGGGTATTGTATTGCCTTAGTGTGGAAATTACTCCCTCTTCCGCTGTCCTTTTCTCTTAAACCCTTGAATTAATTTTGCAAAATAGCTCAGAGTTGTGTAGGTGTGTGGGATCTTTGATTTCTTTGTGTGTGCAGAGTTACATGCATGTGTTAAATTATTGCTATATCACCCCTTATTTCCCATTTCCGCATTCCTTTTCCCTTTTCCTTGTCAAATTTTTCGTTTTTTAGGTGATTCACAAGGGAACCAACCCTCTCTAGAGTTTCACCTTAGACATAGGTTACCCACAGCCTTGAGGTGTTCCAATTTTGTCAACCAGAGAGAAAGTATACACACCATTCTCTATCAAGATGCAACTTCTGGGTGACAATAGTTACTTTCAAGATAGCGACAAACATCTGAATCTCTTTTCTACCCTTACCACCATCCCTCTCTTTTGTGTTTTTTTGAAGATCCAAAACTCACCTTGTTAATAATCATTGCCAATACCAATACCCATCCTGTAAGGGTCTTCCACCTAGTTAAAACCATTGTTAATACTCAGTTTGTGTCATAGGTCAGATTGGTTAAACCCAAGGTTTCAAGAGATTTACATACCTCTTCCGATAGGGTTATTAAGGCCACATAGTTCCCTGAGTTATATGTCCCAATTTTTCTGTACCTTGGATCCAATTTCCAACAGTGATCCTAAAACGGGTGAGATTAAATTCTCGTCTTCTATTGGAGCCTATGTCAAAACTTGCATCAACACAATCCTTGTGAGGAGATAAGACACCATTCAAATCTACTTCTCTAATTTGGATTGTGCGGGTACCTTATAAAATTCATGATTTCCATTAAAAAAATTACCATCATGGCTATCTGCCAAAATTTTATTGCTGCATTCATTATTACCATAGACCAATTTAAATCTTTCAAGGCATTGATTTAAGTCTCTTGAGCGGTCCACTCAAAGTTGTAAGGAAAAGAATAGTTCTGAATTAGTGTTTGTGATATATATGACACCACATAAATAATCAAGTAGATCATTGTGATCTAGGATGGCAGATTTTAAATTTTGGGTAGTTTAGGTAGCTTTGATCTTCTTTTTAATAGCAATAAGGAGCCTCTATACACCCATCAGGAATGTGATTATGGGTAAAAATTTTATTATATTGTTATAATTCCATACACAATATGTTCTCTTAGAAGGACTGTGTCCACGGCCTAGAGGGGGTGATGACAAAAATGGTTTGTCAAGTACCTAACGGTGAAATATTCTCATTTGCAATACTGATGTAATTCTGAGCAAGGGTGATGAGGGGATTCGAACTCTCTACTTCTACTCTCCAAATTCTACTTGTTCCTTTTGGTTTTCATTCCGCCATGGCATATGGTATGACTCAGAATGGAAATCCCCACTTGTCAATTGAGATTTTTTCAAAGAGTTATATAGACATTGTGTGCCTATGTTAGAGGTGTTTGACAGTCAGGAACTCACATGACACTTATCAAAGAAGTCACCGTTCACTATTCTTCTATTAGTCTTTGCTTTCATGACTTACATAGTGTGCCATTGCAATTATAGTACACCCCTTATTTAGTATCTACTATCTAGGGACTGCCACTTTATGTGGTTTACCCCAATTATTAGTTCCTCCCTGGGCAGGAACTACTATAGGTTTCGGCCTAACACATTAGCCTCATCCTATTCACCAATAAAATTCATTTAGTGTATTGACTTTCTCCCAGTTCTAAAGTTTCTAAGCTTTTATGGAAAATTTTAAACAAATTTAAAAAATTACAAATCTATTTTCTGGCTATCTGGTTGGTGTTTAGTATTTGAAATGACTAATTTTGGGGTCTTATGTCTGCACTGATTTTTCAAAAAAAAAAAAATTGATTGACAAGTGCACTAGCTTTTACGTGGGATTTGACAGCATTTACTAATGACGAACTGAATCATTTAACTGATATCGTGTTTTGCAGTACAGAAAAGATTAAAGTCGGTGATTTTCTTTGATACAGTCCTGCTTACTAGTACTACTAATTTTATTGTATTTCGAAAATTTGTAGTTTCCAGATGAAATCGACCATCTGACCAAATAAAAAAGACTAGATTTAATTTAAGGTTACTTTCTTCAAATTTTGGGGGACTCATCAATCTGAAGAGGTTGGATTTAGATGGGTTCTCTGGAAGAGTTGCTTGCAGGATTTGGCCAACTTAGCAATTTAGAAAATTTTAAATCTATCCAGCTGTAATTTATTAAGCAAATTACCTTTGGACTTTGGGAGGCTTAGCCAGTTAAAACACTTGAGTATAAAATATTGCTTATTGAACAAATTGCCTTCCAGCTTTGCGGGTCTGATCTATCTATAACAATTAGATTTGATCAGTTATTCATTTATTAAAGAGTTGCCTTTTAAATTTTGGATAACTCATGAATCTAGCAGAATTAGATTTGACCCACTTGCATGGGTTAAAGGAATGGCCATTAAACTTCAGTGATCTCATTGTCCTGTTGTTCCTCTAAATCAAAAGAATCACTGCCCCATGATATCATAGCATTTTGCACCATTTTTTGGATTGGATAATGTAAAATTTGTTATGGTCTACATCAATTTTTTCATGTAATAACATGTGTGGAAATGTCTAGTAATATGATCTTTTTATTGTATTTATGCTCTTGGCGAGTGAATTTTATTACCATAAATTTCTTTCAAATTGTGATCTTATGCACTTTGCACAGTGTTTTGTGTATTTTCTTCTTTATTGCATGGGTGCAGGGTTCACAGGAGCAGGGGCCCACCGTTGCAACTGCCCATGTAGTTGTGTAAGATGGTTTTCCTAAGCTGAGGCTCACGAGGAAACAGAGGTTGTGAATCAAGATAACAACGCAAATTAGAATTCCACACTTGGGATTTGTTTTAGAATATGTGGAGAGAGAAAGAATAAAGAAATATTAGAACGTACAAAGAACGGATGAAGAGAAACCGGAATGCACACATTATCATTGTGTGTCCATCATTTTATTACGTGAAAGATGGTTACAAAGTGGTTGAATTATTAGTTAATAAATAACTAATATTAAACTAACACTAATATTTCATAGTTGCTACCTATGAAATAAAGATATTGCCCTCTCCTATTCTGCTGTGTTAGTAGTGTAGCTTTCTGTAGCAAATACCAAATCCCATTTTAACTATATTCATCTCTCCTACATGAGATGAGGAATATACTTGTGCAAGGTCACCTTGCATCTTGCCTTTAAAGAAAAATACACAGGACACAACCTTGCTGTGTGCACTAACTTTTTGTACATATATTTGATCATCCAGGTGTCCCCTCAATGGTAAAAAAGGTAAAGGTAATTTTTCAGATCACATGCCAATTTTGTGCATGAGAATCAGAGGAACTTTTTCTCTTTACCTAGTATATACTGTTAAAGAAATTTGTTTTTCCTTGGGTTTTGACCTCAAGCCAATGCTCCGAAGTAAACATAACCTTGGCAATCCATCTACACCCTCGGCCCCTGCCAAGAAAAAGGAAAACAAAGTATATTTTAAGGTTCCCGGTGCAGCTCATGCATATGAGGACTCGCTGGCTGTGCTGAGACTGTAGGGTGTACATACCCTAACCCCCTCAGGATTTAAACTAAAAAAAAAGGAAAGAATAGTATATTAGTTGTCAACGATGCAGGTGGTGCATATGAGAATAACTGGGTGTGTTTATCCTTCGTGATTTGATCTCAATATACAGCTTGGAAAGAGCATGTTTGTTTGTGAGTGATGTTCATATGGGATTATGACGAGACTAATATCTTTAGTAAGGTCCTGCTATATCCTCAGACTTTAGAGCGGTAGCTCTTCCGAGCTCTAGTTGAAAGGGGCAGAGAATTACCTGCTAGCCTCTTGAATCCATGTTTTCAGTTTTGAAGGGCTAGCTAGAAATGGTAATAATAATGTAATTGAGTAATGAAATTGTACCTTGAAAGAGAGGGTATGCGGCACATCCTTGGTAGCTTCATCTTGTGCCTCCGAGAAGCAGCGTATAAAAGGAAATTGAGAATGAAGGGGCACAATATTATGAGCGTGAGCATCTACGACAGGGATTTTATTCACAGCTTCTCTCAACACCTCTGCAGCGGTTGACATTTTCGCTGCACAATCTCAGTTCAGTTGTCCTGTTTATGCTTTCAAAGCTGAAACTCTGTTCGAAACTATTCCGCCTGTGTTTGTTAGGGTTTAACGTATCTTACGGTCTCGGACACGGAAAAAAATATATCCAGTTAGTGGACATGGTTTTTCAAACGCACTATTTTACCAGTTTTCTATTCAATTTACTGTGAGAATATGCTCCTTTGAACGCCGCTTCTAAGTCTATGTTGGAAATGTTCAAACAATTCATGTGTCTTTCGTATGCATGCATGCATAATGGTATTTTCTTATTATATTAATCAATAATCATCTAATAATCCTTTTGATGCCATAGGCATCGCAGGCACGTAATCACAACCAAAAAAAATATTGATGCCAGGGATTCACATAAGAGATCTGCATCACTAAGCAATATCATATTTACATGCATCATTACCTAAAAAATTATAAAGTGGGTACTAGCATTCAAGATTGATGCGTTTTATAAGGAAGACCTTTTATTGGCACATATTGAATAATCAATAAGAGATGGTTAAAATATAAAATTATTTTTACAAAAGATTCATAACAAATTAAGTTTTAAATAAAATTTGAACAATTGATTGATCAAACAAATAATTTTTAATAAATTTATCAAAAAAAAACAAGATCAAAATCTAAGATTTTGTAATTTTTGTAAAAAACTTTTAAAAAATTATATATATGAATCCTTATAAAAGGATCAAAAAGGGTTGATTTGTTTTGAACTTCTGTCTTTTTAATATAAAAAGTCTCTTAGAATTATTCTAGCCGGTCGAAATAAACCGAACTTCACACATTAATATAGTTAAAACTTTATTTAGATTTTAAAATTAAGAAAATTCATCTTTTAAAAACATATGTGAAGCAGGTTTAGTCCCACATGCACTACAATATGCCTACATAGATCATTTAAATAGTAAAGCACTTCAAAGTTAGGTGTCGAGCCATGGGGGGCTACGATTTATAAACAATTTTTTATAAAGAGTGCTTCTAAATTGGCAAAACCATGATGACAAGACACGTGACAAAATTTTGGTTAAGGCTGGAGAGAAATCCCAAGGTGAATACTTAGACACATGGCCTAATATCGTGTAATTATGTGAGTTAGAATTGAAGCCACAAAGTTTAAGAGTCTAAGAATGGTCGAGAGCTCATATTCACGGAAACAAGACATGTGGCACAATGACATGATCTGAATTTAGGACCAATGAAGGACTTGTAATCTTTAGAGTAAATGGTTCATCCACATGACCCTATAATGATGTGTTGAATGTTTACGGGTTATACAATGTAAACGTGGACCAATGACGTGTGGTGACTAGTCAATCTATGGGATAGATGATGCATCCACGTGGCCCAATGCATTATCTCGAGATTTCAAAAAAAATAAAAAGTCAATTGGGCATGAAGAGGTGCAAAGCCCTAAAAGCACATAAGATTGACACCTAACAAATGCATGGTTAACCGTTATTGGTCCACGTAGACCAACGATGGATCTTTACCTTATCGGGGAGCACAACAAAAACTGGTTTAGAAAAACAAGAGATTTTGAGTAACTAAGACCTTGTGTATGGTGGCACGTGGTCCAACCACATTAATGAATTTTAGACTAATCGTGTGAAAGCTCAATAGGAAGTGAAAGTCAATGAAGGAGGAGACAATTGTATTATAGATCAATCACATGAAATAATGAGGAAAAAGTTGTCAGTGGTTGTGTGTACTCGACCATGTAAAAACTAATTTTTTCCTGAATGTTGCTCTCGTGAGAATCAAGGATCTTGCCATGTGGTGCAATCCATGAGACTCGAGTTATACCAAGACAAAGTGCAAGAGATTCAACTAAGAACGAAACAATTAGGAATATCGACACTTGTCTCAATTTTATGAAGGTAGAAAAGGTTTTGACTTGATATGGGATGTCAAGTCCACTCCACATATCACTATCTCTAAAGTGTCCCAAGACACACACAAGCAAATTTCCCTTAAATCGGTGTTTGCTCTAACTACCCACAAATCATAAGCGTTGGCATTGCAAACATTAACTTACACTGCACCCCCTTTCTCCTTCAAACAATTGACAAAAATGACATTATTCATGTGTGTTAGGTCATATGAAATAAGAGTTTCACATAGGTTCCCCTCAATATATTCCCCACCCTAGGACTTCTCCTCCCCCTAACCCGTTTTTCATCGCCCCCCTTCCTCCCATAATGTTTCACTCCCTCATGTTTATATTTTTCGATGCATTCACTTTGACATCTGGGTACACCGATTACACACAATTGCTAGATTTATTTAAAAATAAAAATAAATAGCGGTCGGTGGTTATATGATTCAAAAGCAAGAAAATTAGCTCAAAACGAAACAACAAAAAACACAAACCTAAGAGTGGCATCTGGTATAGGCATTGCATAATTTAAAGTGCCATGTGGAGTAAACATTAAAAGTGCTTTTTACAGAAGCTTCAATAGAATCATTAACTTGATTATCTTGAATCGCAGCCACAACATGATTACAAACATTACATGATTGTATTGAAAGGACTGTGGAGTAAACATTAAAGTGTTTATTTTCCAAAGCTTCAATTGAATCATTAACTTGATATCTTGAATCGCAGCCACAACATGATTACAGACATTACATGATTGTATTGAAAGGACTGTGGAGTAAACATTAAAGTGTTTATTTTCCAAAGCTTCAATTGAATCATTAACTTGATATCTTGAATCGCAGCCACAACGACTTTTATGAATTTTGATGATTTCAAAATGTTTGTTCACACGCTGATCTATCTCTGCGCCTCTTGAATTGTTTGCAACGTTGGTTTCCAGGATCTACTCCCACCTCTTCTCATTCTCAACCTCTGCAATTCTTCCTCACTCACCTCCAATTTTGGCAACGCTTTTTCACCCTGGCCAACGCCAACGCCATTGCCCAAGATTGGAAGCGTTTTGGAGTATATTATTTTCTTCATAGCACGCCGTGATAAATTGTTTTTACGATGATAAACATACGCTCTAAGAATGCCCATGTCTGAATCAGACAGCAAACAACGCAATTTTTGCATGGGAAGAAGAACAAACACATTTCCTCCTTCTAATTCTTCTTCCGCAGGAAGCGCCACAATGCGACGCCCTGCTTGCAGACTGCCTAAATTGCAAACGAACTGGTTGGGATTGTCCATCATTACCTCTGCAATCTTAACGACCTTGTTAATTCTAATTCTTTCAACGCCGCCGTCAAATCGGATAAGTTTCGCTGATTTGGAGGAGTATGTACACGACCACAAGCGATTTCCCATTACTTATTTTTTCTTGGCGGAATCGGGAAAAGATATCTGCAGCAGCTTGATCACCCAAATGAATTGGGTGAATTGCGTAAGAAATTAGAATAAGTGTTGGACATGAACAGATGAGAATGGAGGATATACTTAAATAGTTTCCTGGTTTTGGAGATAAGGAAGGAAGACGCCGTGGAAAGAGAGAGGAAACTGTTTACAGCGCGGTTCACGTGGTGGGCGGATTCGGTCTTCTCCGCCGTTCATATTATAAATGTATTCTACTCGCAAAGAAAGTTTCTTAGTTAATTTACTAACTACACGCGGGTTCATGTGGAAAAGAATAAAAAAATAATTTTAAAAATAATAATAATAATCCCATTATACTTTTTTGTTAAAAGTTGACTAGCTCGACCAAACTCTTTCACACGTTTCTATGGATTTGTAGTTCAGTTTACATTTTGGCAATGAATTATTATCATATTAGGTTGATCTATACAAAAAGGGGTTTCACTTCGAAAATAAATTAAAAGTTCTTAAAATTGAGTTATATATATATATATTAAAGAAATAGCTTTTCAATCAAAATATTAACGAATTTTGTGGGTAACAAACATAAAAAAAATAAAATAGAAGTTAACATTAGGTATCAATAATAAATATGGTAGTTAGCAATGGTAGATGTCTATTGTGTTTGTTCCCCAAACGTTCACCAGAAGGATACTGTTATCCGAAATACCCCAGGTTATTTTGATAGCTTGCAATTCCATCTTGAACTTGGGCAATGCTAAAAAAGGTAAAATTCGTAATTAGGGACAAGGTCAATGACCTAGAACATTCCTCTCACTCATGTTGGGCCCCAAAATCCAACACTTAGCCAAATTTTGAGTGAAATTGGGCAAAACACAAGCAAGTCGGCCAAATCGGCCTTTAGAGGAACTGGAGGAATTGTTTCTTTGCTCCTCTTGTTCCATGTATTATCGCATCGTCCGTAGTGAGTTGGGGGCATTTTAGTCAGTCAGTTCGGGGCTTTTTAGAACAACAAGAACGGTTCGCATGGGCCTTATGTTTGCCACTTAAGCGAGTCGGTCATTGGAGCACTTGGGGGTTTAAATTGAGTGATTCAGGTCCTTTGAGCACTGAGTGGAAGGCATTAGGGGGCAGATTCGAACGAGACAGGCATTGTGGGAACGAATGAAATGTTTCCGGGTTCCAACAGTTCGTCGACCAAGTGACATTACCGACCAAGGGCGTGGCAGGATGAATGACAACGACGAAATCGAATAAGGCGGGCCCCAATTGAACAAATGGAATTGTTCCACCCCAACCCCGATTCTCCACCCACACACAAACCTACAGAAAAGTCAGGTCCAATGAGCACAAAAACACAAAGTTCCACCCTTCCTCTAGTTCTCCGATCGGTCGATTCATCTGCCCTTGACACATAAACATTAAAGCGGTCTGTTACAACCCACACATAACTCTATTATTATTCTCTCGAGATCTTGAACTTTAGAGGACCATAACTTTCACCCTACAAGTCCAAATTTAACAAAATTAGACTTTTTGGAAAGATCTCATTATGTAATACACCATGAAAACTGAAAAGCTTAAGTTTGGTGAGGTTAGGTGGGTGGAAAAGGTGAAAAAAATATCAGCATTAAAGATGTAGTTCCAGTTAGCTCAACTACCAAATTTGATGAGGTATGGTGCCCATTCCTTCTCCTACAAGTAAAGTGTCATGGAGAATTGGCCTTGACAGGGTGCCCATGCCTATTTTCAGATATTCAATGTATGTTGTTGGTGATTGAAGGTGGAAATTTGAGTTTCCCTCTCTTTTCCCTCCACTCTCTTTCCCATTTTCTATATATTGTAAAATGATGCCCATTTGTAATGGTTAGACCCTCTTAGAATGTTGGTGCATCATCCTACAAGTGTTCCATGTGTATTTTGAGTTGGGGGCCTCAAATATGGACCTTTGCAGGGTGCTTCTTGCCTTCTTCCTTCATTTTAATAGAATATGCATCTCTTTGAAGAAATAAAATTTGTGTTTTATTTCTATTCTTTGCCCTAGCTTGTGTTTATTGGATTATCTTATTTCTTCATTTACCTACAAGTATGTTGTGTATGTTTCTTCTCCTTTTGTAGGGTTTATTTTTTTTGTGCTCCATGGAAATGATAATTTGAATGTTGTTTTGGACTGTGGCACTCATGGCTGCCCTCTCCTCCTTCATTTTCCTCTCGTTTACACTCATGTGAGAGTGTCTTTCCCCTTCTTATTGGTGTTATCACCTCTGTTAGCTTAGGATTTCTTATTTCATGCATCTCCTTCTCACCTTGGTCCCTTGGATTGTTCAAGTAGGATTAGATAGTTGCATTTGCAGTGTTGAGTTTTGAAGCTTAATTACTTCATTTTAGCATGCAATTGGAACTTGCTAGAAAATATAGTAACCGACATTGGTCAAGTATGACCGGCATCGGTCAAGTAAGTAAGGAACCGGCAACGGTTACCTGTGCGATGAAGTTTTAATTAACTCTCGGGAATTATATCTATTTTTAGCATTAAAATAGATTTATTAATTGTAATTGCATGGCTAAGTGCCCTAAGTCTATAAATGACTATATAAGCATAAAAGCTAGGGTTTAGAAGTATGTATGGATTATAATTACAAGATAATTATGTGAGAGAGATTTCATGGAGAATAATCAAAAAGCTTGAAGGAAGAAAGTACTGAACATCTGAGAGGTGTGGAAGATTGTAAATCTTCATTGTATATCTTGTCAAAGCTTTGGATAATAGATTGGCTTGTTTCTTGGTGGACGTAGCCCACACTGGGTGAACCACGTTAAATATGATGTTGATTTATGTCTCTTATTTTGTATAATTCTTCTGGTAGAATATCTACTTTTATTTACATGTATGCTTAGATTTGATATATTGTCTATACAACCGGTGTGCTAACCCCAACATCCAGTTGTAGGAGTATTTTAGCATTAGGAATAGGTAGAGGAACCAACCTTCTGTGGAGATTTGTCTCACAATGCAAGTCCCACTACATGGATACAGTTTCATGTTGCCTGAAAATCTTGGGTTATATATGGCTTGGGGAAGGGTGCAAGTTTTAGCTCCAACACGTATGTCTACCAAGTATCGATGACAGAGCTTATCCTGCACTCACAAAGTGGTTGGGTCCATCACTCCCCACCTATCACAATTATTTTAATGATTAACACTTTTTGGTATGAATTTATGGTTAGTGGAGAGAGTGGACCCCTTCACTTTCTGAGTATTGGTTATGTCCAATGAGTATCGACTCCCTGTTGGTCCAAAAATATGTCAGGTGGGCAGATCTATGGATAGACAGGCCAACAGTGTGTAGGGCATAGCCCCTCTTTGAGACAGCAAAGCGAAACTGGTTTATTGTTATTCTACCAGTAGGAACCTGTGCAAGTCCTACAGTATTCTACCTTCAGGGGGGGTTTGGGATCTCATCCCAGTAGAGGTAGTTCCGACGAAGGACAGAAAGGAATGAAGGAAGGAATGGAAGAAAGATGGATCTGAAGGGAGAAAAGAAATGAATTCCAAAGTAGAAAGGTTAGAGGGTTTATGTTTTGGGCCGGTAGTAAACAGAGTCAAACTTACTCACATAAATAAATAAAACAATACTGATAAACAAAATGACAAAAGTAGATATGAATCTAACAGAATAAACACACAGATCTGACGTAAGAAAGATCTAATGCATATAACACATTAATTCAGCACAAAGTCTCAATATTTGTATTAATGTTTTCTTCTGTTACAAGAAAGCTCAAAGTCTTTCTCTTCTCACTTCTATTTTTCATACAAGATTGTCCACCACCTGAATACTACAAGTATCCAAGTATTTATAGAAGAAGAAGGAGAAAGAAGACAAAAAGAAGCCAACAAACTATCTAAAAGTCAAATGTTGACTTTGGGGCAATTTTGTGGATGACAACATCCCATGGTGCAACATGGATGATGTCATCGCGTGTGCCAACATAATTTTAAATATTTTTACAAAAATGGGATTTATCCCAAGAGGAGGAAGCCTATTCATCATCATCCCTTTGCTCGAATGGAGTGTCTTGCTTCTGCTCTGGAGAGGCGATATGAAATTGATCTCGATACTCTATGAACTTGTTGATCATCTTCTGAAGTTTACCATGATCAGGACCCTTTGTGTGATCCCCGATAACCTCACAAGTTTCTCATTCATCTCTGAGCCTATCAAGGAGCTTGAAGTATTCATTACCTGCCTCCATCAAGTACCCAATGAAATCGCGGCAAGCAGAAGGTTGTTAATAGATTCTCGGTCAAAAGTGACCTCTGGCGTCAAACCTTGTGATGTAATTTCCTTGAAAAGCTAAATAGTATCTTTTTCTTCTCTCAAGGTGAATGATGTGCTAAGCAACCCTGGAGACATCCTCAAGACAATTTGCTCCATTTGACGTTTCACATCTAGGGCTTCCTCCTTGATTTTGTCTATCTTTTCTAAGACAAATTCCATTTGATCAACCCGATAGTCTAAAGCGACAAGCGCTTTGTTGTGTGCTCGCGGGTGATCAATGACGCCAAATTTTAACAAGTCATTGGTCGGGCAGTTGACCATTTTCTGGAATGTCTCATGTTGCAACTTGGCTTGGTCTAACTCTTCGGAGATGGGTCCTACTATTGCCTAGAGTTCATTGTTTGCCTTATCTATACTTTGGTAGAGGCTTGTGAACTTCGTGATTACTTCCTCACTGTCACTGAGGATCTGCTCTCTCTAGGAGGACATTATTGCACCTTGTTCGCCAATCTTGGCGTATTCATTTATCTTCTCTTGACTAAGGACTTCAGGAGTTTCGGCGGCAGCTATAGGAGGTGCATTGCCCATTCTTTGCAGGGCCTGGAGAAGATGTTCGTTTTGTTCCTTTAACATTCTCTTCTTCTCCTTCACTTCTTGTAGTTTCTTGCAAAGGGCATCCATGGCTGACAAGGCCTCTCCTTGCAGGCTCTCTGATGATGTTCCCATTGTGACCTGGGTCACTGTAAAATCTGTAGGAGACAGATCTTCTTTCTTCTTTATGGGATCCAGGTAGGCTATCTCCATAATCCTTTCGCCTGAAGCACTTTTTGAGAAGCGAGTTATAGATTTTTGCTTCTTTGGTCCCTTAGCCGGAATGATGGAGAAGTCCATGGGTGCAATGGGGACTTTCCTCTTGTGTTGGCTTAGGTGGTCTGAGATCCAGCTTGGACTTATGGGAGTGTGACCAGAGGACGAGGAAGAAACAAGGGTGGAAGGAAGAACAACTGCAGTGGACCTAGGGAAGTGTGTCGAGACACGTGGTGGCGACATGGAGAAAGGGACCGACACACCAATGCTCACAGGATTAGGAGTCACTACAAGAGAGGAGGCCATGGGGGTGGAAGGGATCTACGAAATGAGGGAAGAAATGCTGGGGGACAGATCCGCAAGGGAAAAGAAGATGGAGGAAGAGGGAGAGGGAAAGGAAGAAGATGGAGGGGAAGACACAACCAAAGGAGTGGTTGTTTGAGTGACATGAGGAGGGGGAGGAGGAGTAAGAGAGGGAATGGTTGGTACCTCGCCAGTTGTAGTTGTGATAACATCCTGAGTGGATGTGTCCGTTGGAGCACTTACCGCTTCTTCTTTTCTTAGGGACACTAAGTCCACAACTTGCTCTTCTGCGGTAGTAGGAGGGCTTTCAGGAGCCTCCTCTTGAGCAGTACTTGCTTCTCCCACTTTATCTTTCCCTTTACCTGTAGGCAAGTGATCTGGCCTGGTGGGTGCATTGCCCAAGGGAGATGTGGTGAAATCTACTCCAAGATAGATGATACCATTTTTCTTACACCAATGCTCGATGCGTTGCAAAGTAGGTTGAACCATTTCTTGGATGGTCTGGGGCGCTTTGTTCCTGTCAATATCTGTGAACGGCTAATCATCCCCATCCGTGTCTAGGTAAACTTGATCAATTTCCTTATCAGTTTCAAGGAAATCCTTTGGGATGATGGCCACACCATATTGAATGATCTTTGCCAGGGCCAGCCGGGAGTGATCCTTTCGTCTGAGTTCGACTTCATGATTTAAGTCGATGTAGATATCCTCGATCTGAGGAACATGGATAGGATCGATCTTTGCCCTTGGAAGGCAACCACGAGGATTGAAGGTTGGCCTTTCCGGGAAATTATGCTTCAAATTGAGCAATTCAAGCTCTGCATACATCTCCCGAGCTTTAATTTGTGAGGGGCACGTGTACCTGCCTACTGTGAGGGGGAATGGAGTTCCTCCCTTCTTCCTCTTCATACACTTCTCGTGATAGGTGATAAGCTGCCTAGACAGCTCCAGAAGGATCAGTTTGGGCCCCGCATACCTCAAAAAATCTTGTCAGTTCTCCCAAGAAGTTGGCAGCTCTGAGATAGGTAAAGGTGGGGAATTGCGTAAACAATGCTCACCACTTCGTTGTGGTTGTGATCACACTTTTGCTTTTCCGACCATGAGTCATGCTGGGCCTCAAGAGACAGATGATGTCATAAAAGAAGACATCATTGATCTTGCTGAATTGAGCTATGTTGTTCTCGAGCCTCAATTTTGGATAGTATTCGTATATTTTGACCTGGGGCCATACCCCATACCGATTCAACCCTGGGTAGTCTCTCTCTGAGGTAGCTGCATATACTACATAGGAGTTCATATAGAACCTCCCAGTTGTTGAAAGTTGTCAAAGTTGTTCTGAGATTGTATCACTGATAATCTCGCCCCAGCCAAAACGCTGATCAGGCACATTCTTATTTATTGTTTCCAAATACCTGAGCATCCATTTGTGAAAGTAATGGGCATCAGGGAGCCCATGTACTCTACTTAGGAAGGTGATCATGTCACTCAGCTCTTCTGAAAATTCACTGCGATGAATGACTTGGGGCCACCTGCTCGACACCTTTTTATTCTTGAGGTACACCTCGTTCATCATCTACATGCACTTGTCCTCATTATCAGTCCAAGTCTTCATGCAGTCTTCTTGACTTACTGCCACAAAATGTCTTTGGTAAAAAAAACCCAAGATATTCTCAAAGTGTCAGGCTGTGAGGTTTATTATCACTTTGTCGTCCTTGTCTTCGACACATCTTGTGTCCTTGTTGTAACAACGGCCTACCAACATGATGAATTCATTATCAATTGCACTCACTGGGAGCCCTGCAGCAAAGTGCAGACCACTACCAACCAATTTATCCATCCACAGGCTGCCTGTGACCTTCTTGGTTCTGGCCCAAAATTCATCCATGTCTATATGCCCAAGTTATGAATCTCTGATATCGAGATCGCACTCTGCAAGTGAGTCAGGCATCCTGACCTTTTGGTATTTATACTTCATTTCTTGCTCCGTCAACTTGGCTTTGCCTTTGGACTTGGTTGGCTTCTTACTTGATGAAGACATAAGTGCACTCAAGGATTGTTGTTGTTCTGCAAGAAGAATTAGAGAGTTCCAACATAGAAGGGCCATGTTAGCCATCAAGTTGTCCATAAATGCTTTGTAAAATGAAAAATTATCAACTTATGAGCCTCTGGGCACAAGGCGCATCCTTACTGCAGGCTATAAGGGCTTTGAAAAACAAGGTGCACTTTTAGGGAGTGTTGCATGGAAGAAAGCAGCACCAAAAGGGGCGCGAGGCGCAGAAAGGCTACACACAACATTCATATGTTGATGTCAAGGAATGTGCGCTTGCGAAATAGGAAGTTCTTTAACTGGGCACAGATTTGTTTGGTGTAGTAGGGTCTTAGGGTGCGCCATTGGCGCAGATGTGGCGGATGTTGCATCAAGGTGAGGTGTGCCAAGCGCATTTGCAGAAGGTGTAACACAAAGGTCAAGTGCGCCAAAGTTTTGAGTTTGTCGGCGTGGAAATGGTTTGCATAACATTCAGTGTTGTTGTAGTTGCCTTGGTGCCAACACTTGCACTTTTGAGAATTTTGTAATGTTTTATAAGGTGCAGGGAATGCTTATGCTGCATGCAGGGACAGTGCACCTATGACGCGACTGTGTTTGATGTAACAAGAGTTTGCAATGCACCCTAGTGAAAACAACTTCACTATGTAGGCCGATTTCCCTTTTTTCGATTGTTACTCTTTTGGCTCAGATTTTGATGTCTAGGAGGGAAAAGCTAGCAAGGCATGGAGTGAAGGACAAATAGGTATGAGTTATTTTGAGGCCGAGACTTCTAGAGGTGCAGATTTTTAAGGAAAGGGAAAGGAGGGTTTGCAAGTGTTTTTAGTTTGCCTTTCCTTCTAGATTCATTGTTATTTTTCAACAATCCTAATCACCTAGCCCAAAATCCATAACAACAACAAGAAGGATGGTAGAAACCACTTACCCAGTATAAATAATGACGAAGGAATGAGGTGGGGTCCATGAACACGATGAATGGCATGCGCGGGATGACCAAATAACGACAGGCGTAGAGGAATAATTTTCACAATAATCAACTTGTGAAAATGACAGGTTCAATGCACATATATATAGAAAATTCTGCATTTAATGTGCCAACAACTTTTTCCTTTGGCACACTGGGAGAGATGTCGACATGGAGGATATTGCGCCTAGGCGCGGGTTAGGTGATGTCGACAGGATGATGGGTGTGCTTTGGCGCACCTTTGGGAGGCGCAACATTTGAAGTGTTGACACTCCATGAAGTGCACCAAAGGTAAAGATGGGCACAATTTTGTAAGATGTTGCAACAATAGTTCTTGTGCCCAAACCAAAAAGGTTGGAAATGACCAAGTTCTTAAAAGTTGATTTTCTGGAAGGGAGTTTTGGGCCATTCAAAACATTAATAGACCTTATCAGGGGACCGAAACAGAGTTTTGGTATGGTTACCTATAAAATTACCCTTGTCAATTTTATAGGATAACACTCCCACACATAATTAGCATCTTATATTTTCTTCTTTTGTTTGTCTAGCAGGGAAGATGGAAAGAGACAAGTGAACAAACTTTGTCTAGCTTGGCGAAAATACCCAAGAATTGGAGTCAGGAAGAAAGGAACCATGCTCATTACCTCTGTTGATACCTCCTCTACCACTACCCTTGTTACCACTAGGAGAAGGCCAACTCGAGTGAGGTGGAAAGCTACTCTAGTTCCACAAGCAATGTCAGCCATATCCTCTAGCCCCATGGCCTTACGAACAGGATCAATGGCGAGGAGATTTAAGTGGAACTTGGAACCATGTAAGCAGTGTTACCATGGAGGTTGAGGATAGATTGGAGATGGTCCACCTCCAACCTAACTTTCTTAGTTTGAGTAGAGATGATTACCACTTTGTTAGCCACAAAAAAATAGCTATCCATAGGACTTGATGACTAAACATAACATAATTTATATCTTTTTAATGCAAAGTAAAAGATTAACATGAAATATATGCCAAATTTGATTATATTTTACAGATAACATAGTTGACTCCCTTACAAATACCATTTTCTAATTTAATAACTCTAGATTAAATGGATGAAAAGGGTGTTAATCCATATCTAAGTAGACATGACATGAGAATGAAATAAAAAAAGTACTTGAAAGGCCCTTCTTAGTTATCAACAAGGGAAGTAGGATTTGAAACTCCTGTGTGAATTGACATCGTACATGTAACCCTTAATACATAATACACCATGAAAATGAGATTTGTTGGGTTCAATACTAGCTTCCAAATATTGGAGAAGTGTCTAGCCCACATAGCTAGAATAGACCTTAACTTCTACTAACATGGGTTTATGGAGATGTATTTGAACTTAATTAGGAAAATACTCTTGAATTGGTTAAATTTAAGTGTCATAAAAGTCAAAGAAAGTGAACCACTATGGCCATACATAAGTCGCTATACTAATAAGGATCACTCTATAATGTAAGAAAATTGTAATGATGGAACAACATAACATAAATCTCCTCACTGGATTTATATCTGTCGATGCATATAGGTACACATATATAACCTTAAATCCCAACTCCTATGAATTGTTGGGTGTTGGCAGTGGATGATAGTGGTGGTGATCTTTCTACTAAAATTTTGGTTGGTCTCTAGTTTGACCTTATCCCGAGGAAATGAGATTACATTAATGGGAAACAGGGTTCTAAATATGGAACAACATCCTCATTTCGATTGTACGTTTCTCCACGTCCTTCATACCCTACCATATCTACGAAAATTTCCCAGCAAAATCCTTACCTCCAACTTCTTCCCTAGAATCTAGGTAAACATGTTCTTTATATGGACAAGAATAAATTCATTTGTTTTTAAAAAATAAGCATTTGAATATATATATATATATATATATATATATATATATATATATATATATATATATATATATATATATATATATATATATATATATATATGACAAGTATACTAGTTTGGTAGAGAAACATGCAGTGTTTGAAAAAATGCCTTAAAGAAATATAATGTCATGGAATGTTGTGATTGTAGAATATGCATAGAATATTCTTCTTAAATTGGATTTGAGGCTTTTGAAATAAATATCTCAAAGACATGTGGTCTCTTAGACTACAATGATCGTATAGTATTCACAAAATTATTTTGTTGAAAAATATTTGGGAATTTTTTAAAAAATGTAACTACTAGGTATAAATCGATATGGGTAAGTGCATGAAGTTGGGGGGCCAAAAAGCGGACAATTTTTTAATTTAAAGCAAAACGCAAACTCATTTTGTGAAAGTGTGACCGCATTATGAATTATTAGGATCGGTAATTACCAAGCCTAAAACACGAGCACATTATAATGCGCTCGAGCTATAATGTGAGCGTGTTATAACACACCTTGCATTCCTATTTTCAAAGTGGTATATGTGTTTTTGGGAGTGATATATTTAATTTAATAAATGGTTTATAATTTAAATTTAGTTTAGTAAATATAAGAATTTAGGGTCACTTTGCACCTTATTGAACTAGGCTCACAGCTGCATTAGTCACGATTTAGAAGATAGTTTTTTCATATTCTAATTTGGTTAGTACATAGGTATTTTCAAGATTTCAGCATTCAACCTAAAGTTTTTAGGGTTTAAATTTTATAATCGATGTCTATTTTGGGAAATAATATAGTCATTTTTTAGGTTTTGGGGCCTTTTAGATTGTTTACTAACATTTATAGGAGTGTTAAATGTGTCAAAACTATATTTTATAAACCTGACAACTTTCAAAGGTAGCAATAATCACTCGAATATATGGACTCATGAAATTCCTTATAACACATAATAAATCAAAACACATATATAATTTTTTTATCAATTTAAATAATCAAGGGAATTGTCATCATGAGGTGTTTGAAGGATTTGAAACATCATGAGCAAAATGGGTGCAATCATAAATATCAAGAGGTTTATGAAAGATCTGAAACATCAAGAGATTCAAATCATCGAGGGAATGGTCATCGGGAACATGATAAGATAATATGACCATGAGTGATGGTGGCAGTCATCTCAGGCTAAAAAACAATGCATATTTTATGAGAGTGTTTCTAAACACTTAATCAATGTTTGGTAACAAACTCACATCTTGCTAGTCAAGGAGGTGGAATTTATAGTGTGGAGGTTAAGAATATGGAATTCATTATCATACATTCCTCCAAGTTTCATTCAGGGATCAATCCTTCTATCAGGAGGAGGAAACCTATCTCCATGAGGATCGATTGAGAAAGAGGGTGTCCAGACATCATAAGCATGCTTTCACTCAGGTGACATCTTGGGTAGGGAGGTGAATTATGAGATTAAGAAGAGATCATCATGTTCAAAGGTGTAAAGTGAGGCTCAAGGAGTGAATTAATGATCATCATATCTCGACCCTACCATTCTTTCCAAATATCTTCCAGAAATAAATCAAAATGAGCTAGTCAAACTACTAAGGCATCTAAGACCATCATGTGTGAAGGATCAAGAAGTCAACTATTCTCATGAGAGGGATATGAGAAAGAAGTGTATGAGCATCCTAAATCTGATTCCATTTAAGGAGGATTTTTAATCTTGGAAGGGTAAGAGGATGATCTTCATATGGAGATTTTTTCATGTGAATTGACTAACCCAAAAATGTAAAACTTAAACCATGAAAACCAAGCCATAATGTGAAATCTTTCTCCCAAATCTTCTTGAATCCCTCTTCCGACCAACCAACCTTCTATGTCATGATCAACTTGTCCTTGAAGGTATTTCTAATGCATTGGGTGAACATGTATAAGTTTTCAAAAAGGTTTAACAATGTTCATTATTTCATTTAAAAGACTAATTCTCTAGCAAGCCTATGAAGGCCAATTTTGGGCATTTAGGAACCTGTGCGCATCCCTCCGAGAGGGTTATGAAAATATATTAAGTATCTAAAGGTGGTATTTGAAATCATTTTAAGGTGTTGGAAGTAGTTTAGGAATATTTAGGAAAAAATTTATCATTCAAGGATAATTTGTTCAACAACGGGTTTTTCAGGTGCAAGGAATGAGGAGTCAAATTGTGAACCTTGACTTCTTTGGCTAATTCTGGGATCTTCGTAAGGATTTAGGAGGAAAACAAGGAGGCACTATAAATATTGAATAATCCTTTACATTGTGGGAACATCCATTTTGATCCAAGGCCACTTAAGGTGAGGTTAGTCAAGCAATACATACCTCCCAAGAGTGTTTCTAAAAACTTAATTAGTGCTTGGTAATGAGCTCAATACATTGTGGAGGTTGGGAACACTTGATTAACCTTCAAATTCTAATTACACATGGATAAAATTGATCAAAAGGGTGTTCTCCACAATGGTATCATAGTTTTTCTACGTATCCACCTCTCAACCTTACATCCACCTTACTCAAACACACCTCAATGCTCCATTACTCCTTTATCCATCATCTTGCTATATTTTCAACTTTTGGCTTTTTAAGACTCCTGGTGTTCTCAATCTCTAAACAATATTTTCAACTTTGGTTTTCCACCTTCACCTTGTTGACTTTTACTCAATCTTCTTTTCATTCATCTCAATGTGTTTACCCCTCTCCTACTCACTAATGCAAATCACTCAACTCTTCCTCTTTTACTTAAGGCTTTTCATACAAACCCTTACTCTCTCTAGACTTCTTCATGGAATTGTGCAGGACAATCAATTTAGGTCTTATTGATTAAATTTGTATAAGGATTTTCCCCTATTACTCAAGGATTCAAAATATTATAACACCACTCCCTCAATTATAGATACAATTTTTTTATGAGTTTCTTTCCTAAGACAACTATTTCTCAAGGTTGGTCTTGACAGTCACAAGAAATAAGCATGCTTGCACATTACTTCCTTTACCTACTAACCACTAAATACTATATCCTTATGCCCTGATTTTATGAGCCCTTAATGCCCTTGGGCATTCCTCCAACTTGTCAGAGACTCCACCAACTTCAAACACATGGAATAAAAAACTATTTTTCTAAAAGTACATTTTGCCTAGCCCTCAAACTAGGCATTAACATTTCTAGATTGTAGTTATACATTCCTTTGATTTTGTTCTTATTCCAACTTGTACTAGGGATTTTGAAACTCTTGGTCTTCTTATTACCTTCCTACACACTTATCAAGGAATATAACAGTCATAAGTATTAACTATTACAATGAATATTCTACTCTAGGCCCTTAATAACGGGCACATAGAGTTAGGATTGTGAACTCAAATTTAGTTTAAGAAATCCTCTTTTAGAAGGCTTATTAACTTTTATCAACCTGTGCAACACCAAGTCCTCATGATCAATGCCCTAAAATAGACTCAAGGATTCTGTTGAATCATTATGTTAATGCTACATACCACTAAAATCTAAAACAGGGTATAGTCTAATATGAGTAAGTCTTTCTATCTATTTTCCATTCCTTGGACACTGTGAGGGTTCCATGAAGCCTTAAACACTATTATAGATAAAAATAAAATATTAAACAAGATCTTTATACATGAAAATGCTTTGTAAAATAGTCTCCATCCTCCAAATCTGATATCTCAGTTTGAGAGAATTGTGTAACTTAACACCTAAGCCTATAACATACCTAGAGCTAGTTCAAATATTCAAATTATACATTTCGAGGGAAACTCCCTATTATTTCCTATGGATTCTAAATGGACTAGTACAAGCTATGATCATCTCAAGTGGACCCAAGACACCCCTAATCACATAAGAAAGCCAAAATTGATTATTAACAAGATGCTCTTGCATCATCAGAGGAAGATTACACAATGACTAAGAAGCCTTATTTTCAATTAAGGGCTTAGTTTTCATGCTTCAAAATTTTCCATTTCCATGCTAGTTATTTTTTCCATTCTGGAGTTAATAAAACACCCTCCGAGAGAGTTTAGGAAAGATCTTAAGCATCAAGACAGTGATGTTGGAGAATATTGAAAGTGTTAAAGGTAATTTAGGAATATTTAGGAAAGATTTGATCATTCAAGGACTATTTTATCAACAACTGGTTTTTTAGGTGCAGGGAACAAACACTCTAATAGTGAAACCTGACTTCTTTGGAAGATTCCAGGAGCTATGTAAGAATTTAGGAGGAAAAAAAATAGGCATTGGAAAGCTACGTGAATGCTCTACATGTTGGAGACATCCATTTTTCTCTAAGGATTGAAAGTTTCATGAATAATTTCAAAATAGTGAAGCTTTCCCCTTTGGTTCCAAAATAACAATTCACCAATGCGACACTTCATGACACCAAAATAGAGAACTACCAATCAACCTTCACGCTTCTTGATGATTGACACCTCATTTTGACTCTTATACCACATGGACACCCTTTTCCATCAATGCAACTTGACATCAATGACAACACTAATGACACTATGTCCAACACGTGTTTTGATTTGTTATGTATTATAAGGAATTTCATGAGTGCATATTTTTTGAGCAGTCATGGTTTCCTTTGAGAGTTGTGAGGTTTGTAAAATCTAATTTTGACACATATAACACTCCTACAAATGTTAACTTAAATAATCCAAAAGGCCCCAAAACCTAAACAATGATTATATTCATTGCCAAAATAGACATCGATTGTAGAATTTAAAAGCTAAAAGCTTTAGGCTGAATGTCGAAATCCTAAAAATTACCTATGTACTAACCATATTAGATTATAAAAACATCTCCTAAATCATGACTCATGGAACTGTGAGACTAGTTCCATAAGGTGCAGAGTGACCCTAATTTCTTATATTTACTAAAATAAATTTAAAGTATAAGAAATAATAATACCTATAATCTAAGGAACTAGTCTCACAAACACATATAATGTCTATAATCTAAGGAACATACGCATGTTATAACTCACGTTATAACGCACCCACGTTACAACACTGCCCCCAAACCAAGATTTTACATGCTTGGAATTGCTTTGGTTTCCCAAACCTGCACCTTGGACCTGTAATAACACAAAAACTTGTGTGTTTTTGACAAAATATGTAAGAACTCACCTTTCACCATGCTAAATCCTACAAAAATGTTTTCTATATTTTTAAAAAATTTGCCTACAAAGTCAAGAAAAACTATCCTCCTTCTAAATATATACTTTTAATATTTTTCTGACTATTATAAGGTTTCTATTTATATTTATTTCAAACTATGTCTTTTATACCTCTCTTTTGATTCACTCATCTAAATTGAATAGAAATTATACGGTCACAAACTAGGACTAATTCTACACATATTCAACAAAAATTCTATTTTTTGATATTTTTTGAGGTAGTTAGAGGGGGCCCCGGTCGGTTATCCCTTATTTTTCAAAATTTAAAATCTTTGTATTTAAAAAATCATAAAGAATTAAATTCTCGCGAAAAAAATATATCACAAAATATATGCTCCTATCTATCTTTCTACTAAAGGGTTTTCAAAAATACTAAATAGTGCTTAAAAATGGGGGGGGGGGGGGGGCACGATTGACTGTCTACTATGTTTTATAACAAAACCCTGGAGCACCTATTGGTATATTATATCTTTAACCCACTTACACTTAACCATTTAAAAAAAAATAGTAGCTTAGAAACTAGACTCAAAATGCTACGATTCATATTCTTATAACATCTTCCAATTTTGAGTTTAACTATTTCAAATAACTCGGAGAAATTGAAGATTTTTATTTTTCAGAAAAAAGTGTCCACTTAAGACCCCCTTTTGGCCCCCCATTTCCATGCTCTTACCCATATACTACAAAATTTTCCATCATCCTTTTGATATCATATTATTAACCAATTTAGATTGATTTTATCATTAAACATAAGAATATTTAATCTTTTATTGGCAACATTAGCATTTAATAAAACATCACTTTCATTCTCTTATTCCTTTCTTCACAAACAATACAAAAATATTTTAAGGTGAGGCTCTAACTTATTTTTAGTCTCAAAATATGTACCGCAATCACCATCAACTATAAATATCATTAACAAATCACAAACATTATCATATTACATGTTGTCAACAACTTATCTCAAACCAACAACTGGGTTCTCTAAACATCATTTTTAATTATGTAGTCTTTGCATCAACACATATTCTTTGTGACATACCACTTACACAATTATTTTCCTTGTGACTCAAAATTTATATGGTATGGTCATTGTGTTTACACCTTAAAATGATATACAATATAAAAATGCAATGTGTGAAATATATAAGATGTAAGGGTTCATTACAAAAGGTTATTCTGAATTAATTAATTTAAATTAACCATCCATAATCAAAATAACATAGTAATTCTTACAACAATGATAAATGATACAACGATAGCTTAAAAACACAAGCGGATATGAAGACTTAGTTATTCAAAATGGAACAAAGGAGATGTAGATGTGCATATTAGGTAGGCATGCTAGCCTAAACTCAAAGATGCTTAATTTATGATATTATAATAAGAATTTTTTTATGTTTAAGATCGTACAGTCTTTCCCTTCTTTTGTATTGTTCTATCCCCTTTTGAACGATATTAGACCTACTTGCAATAGGGTTATGTAACTTCATTTCCCTTTTCTTGTCTTAAAATCTTCATTGATGTATGTCGTTGTAGTTCACATAACCTGTAATGACCTTTAGCAAGTAAAACCACTAGATACCTTCAATACCCTTTACCAAAATAATAGATAACAAACGAAGAAATCATTAATGTGGATGAGGTTGGACTACCTTTGGTGGTCAACTCATGTCAAACCAATCCAAGTGTTGCACTACATGCCCTTGAACGAGATGAAGCCTCATGTAGTTCTCATAATGTAGGTGCATGTATGAATGTGATTTAACCCAGCCACATATGTGTTCCCTCATGTTTTTGACACAAATATAATGTGATAACTATAGATTAGATAATGTACCCAAAGATAGTGGGATAACTATAGATTAGATAATGTACCCAACATGGCAGTAGTGTGGTGTGGTGTGCTTCATTTGTTAGCCTAAACCCTTTTGTCCCTTGAAGACCTCTGACAATGATTGGAGTGACTTTTGTATTGCTAAGGCATGGCTATAAGACCTTTAAATACTTAGAAATTGATGATGTTATATTCTTTGACCTAGTTGAATGCTTTAAACCTATATTAGTGACTGCTCTAAATGATGCACAAATACTTTTGGAATATTTAGGTGCCTTGAGTGCTTTTGTATTGATATTTACAATAACATCTTATGAAAGTGACAATTGAGTTATGAAGTGATAATGAATTGCTTATATAGGACTCTATAGGTGAAATTTCATGTCAAGGCCAACCCTAGGAATACCAAACAAATTATATTAGATATTCAATTCATAAATAGATTCATTAGATAGGAGGGTCGAAGACTGTACATGTCAACCAAGATTGCAGTCCACTATGGACCCCATCTGTACAATTTTGGAAAATAAAAGATAAAATAAATGAATTCTTTGGTTAATTAATATTTCTTGGATGAATGATAGAGTAGAGTGTGGAAATGAGCAAGTCAAGAGAGAGATAAAATGATGTGCTGATTAAACTTAAAATGTGAGCATTTGTCGTAACAAAGGAACAAAGTTGAAACTATCATTTCCAAAGGATAAGTTACCAAATTTGAGTGTCTACATTTCCCCTCTTTTTCCATTTAATTACAAGTTTCATGCTTAAAAAGAAAAATGTACCTAAGTGTGCACACACATTTTGTCTTTGCTCAATAGTTGTCTTTTTATGTGTTGGTGTTGGTATGCTCCATGATGAAAATTTTAACATAGAGCATAGTCAATGCCCATACTAGAAATTGAACTGTAACTCAAATGTAAATAATGCCAATAATTTTTGTAAAATTGAACTTGCACAGATTAAATTAAAAGTGATTAAAAACATGGAAGGAATACTTATGTTCATTTTGCAGAGGAAGGATATCTCATTCTTATTGTAGTTTAGAGAATTAGATTTTTCATTGAGATGTAAAATGATTAGGGGTGATCAGTCTCTAATTGTGTCAAAGGAAAAACCAGAAAGTTGAGTGCATATAACCCAACAGTGAAGAGGAGAGAGAAAGAAAGAGAGGTACCAAAGCACCCCATTAAGAGATAAGAGTAGTGTATTAGAATATTTAGTATTTCTGATATCTTCCCCCATAAATTTGAAAGAGGATAAGAAGGACATCCTACAAAGAACTTAGCCACTTTGATACCTTCCAAAACCCCATGGACCACACCACTTGAGATGGATCTAGGTTTATTTTGTAAATAAACTAGATAATCGATAAGGAATGGATGCACCATGGCCCCACTCTGTGTTGTACAATTGATTCTGAGATTCTGAAATAATGCAAAAGAAGAGAAGGCCCATACACCAAAATCCTATTCTTTTAATTGTATATAAGTAGTGTAATGGATAAGGAATGAAGTACTCATGCCCCCTATATAATGCTTTAAAATGTGTCATATGTGTCTGATTATATACTAGAAGTCTATAAATAATTGTAGGAATTTGATACTATTGTAAATGTTTGAGAATCTACCCCTAGATCAAGAACCTATAATAGGGTTTAGACCATACTACGGTCTTTACCCGAAGTGTACAATATTGACCAAAGTTAATTTATGACACTTTTATATATTTGTACCTATTTCTAAGGATCAGTACCTTGTAAAAACTTATGCTTATGTCCTATAATCTACATGTGTTGGATGTAGATATAGAATATAACTTGATTAATACCCCCTCTTTTGAGGTGCATGTGATAAAGAACTTAAGAATGTGGCTCAAAATAAAATATGTGTACTCAAGTTAGATATTATGATAATCTACGTGGATCACATAGAAGACTATAATGGTGGCTGACATTGGGAACCTATTCTTGCAAAAGGGGTTGCACATGGTAGAAACCATGAAGTAAAAATAAAACAACATGCAACACACAATAAAAAAGAGTAAAATTAGTACATGTGTATGCAATGAAGTGAGCACAACAATTAAGAGATAGTCAATCAAGCTAAGATAAGTGATAGTGTGTGAAAGAGTCATATCAAGGTATAAATCCACAAACATGGGACACCTATGGTGTCACAATACAATCACATAGAGGTAACTTATTCCACATGCAAAGAAGTAAGTGTATACATAAAAGATAGGTATAAATCCATAAACATGGAACACCTATGGGGTTATAAGATGAATATGGTGATCAAGCACTCACATATAATAAGCAATCAAGTAGTCACACAATTAAGTAAGAAAGTAATGCAACAAGGATAGAAAACAATAGTGAAATAACACATTAAGTAAGATAAGATAGCGTTGTTGGACTTATTCTCATCTTATCATCACCAATATATCTTTCCAATAGAGTGATAATTTTTGTATTATTCAAAGCATGAATTATCACAAGGAACACGGTAGATACAGATGATACCCTGGTTTATCACCTCTCGTAAGAAGTTTGCATTTTGGTCCTTAAAATTCCAAAAAATCCCAAAAAAAGTATAAAAATCCAAAAAAACATTTGAAAACTCTTCAAAAATCCTAAAAAAATTACAAAACATCAAAATCCCCCAAAACTTAACAATCAACACAATTCATCCTTTGAACTATTATCCCCAAAAAATGTTCCAACCACCTTGTGACTATCAAATTCAAACCACTTTCCCTCGCGTGAATCCTTGCTTGGGGCGATTCTGGCTCTCATTGTTTCCTTGTTTGAGGACAATGATCCAATCCATTCCGAATCATTGAGTCCATGCTTTGGGGCACAATCAATCAATCGTCATTGTGGAACACATTAGGGACATTTTTATTGGTTCTTATGTTGCATTGTTGGTTATAGGTTTGTTTTTTATCTAGTATCTGGATATATTACAAGGGGCATCTTTATTTTATGTATCATGGTGTTCTATCTAATATACTTATGTTATATGATTTCATATCATACTGGGGAATCATACCTTCTTGATGGCCTCTATCTATGTTCTCTTACACTTGCATATTCTACCAGGACATCATACCTTTTTGATGTCCCCTGTCTATGTTGCCATGCATATTACAGTCTAGTCATCCTGATATTTATATATCATGATGCATCCTGTTATGTGCTATATTAAAATTAAGATGATTTTGTCATGTGAGTATCTTCCTACATGATCAAAATCTTATTTTACACCCCATCCATTCACCCGCACTAATGCATTCTCTAGTTTGGGAATCCTACTTGATCACTGTTGCAGTTTGTGAATCCTACTTGAGGATATTTCTCAAGTAGCATTCACTATCCAGAAACTCCTCATCCCTCACCATGGTCACCCTGTATTTCATCCATTCATCCTCAATCCTCATTTCTACTCATCCACCACTTATCCCCACTTCACCCTTATCACCATTCCTATCCCATTTCACCACTATACGTTCTTCCCTTTCACTCTTCCACTTTCAGCTTGATAATATTACTTAATCACCCCTTCCGTGTGGGACTCTTGGTTGAGGTATACCCTCTTCCTAAGATATTCTTGCTGTACAAACTTCTCCACCATCTCCTCTTTCATCAGACAATAATCACCACCATACACATATTTTCGCTCTACCTCTTCCAATTATCATTCTTGCCTCACCATGTGGGCATCCCAATCAAGGATTCCCCACATACTCTCCATCATACACCACATGTATTCCTCCATCCATTCATGTCACACTCATTTTCTTCCTTCCTTGTTATCACCTCCTCTCACCTCTTGTTCCACTATCGCCTACACCATTCACTCTTTTCTAGTTCTTCCTAGTATTCGTCTTCTTCTTGGTAATCTTACTTACACACTCTCGTACTACAGAAAATTCTCTTGAGGGTTCCCCTTCAGTCCATATTTTCATACTCTCTTCCCACCAAATCCATCAATCACTTAATTATTCTCATCATTCTTCTTCTCCAGCTTGACGATCCTACTGACCCATCCCCGTCGCATGACAATCTTATTTAAGATTCCCTCTTAAGGTTGATCTACCATCTGGCCCTCCCCCATCCCATCCTATTTCCTCCATCTTATTTCTCCCACCCCTCACCATAATCATCTGATCCAACCAACCATTCCACCAATGTACCTAATACATTCTTGTCTTTCACATTCCATATCATCATTGTTAGTTTGGCGATCTTACTTAACCACTCATGAAACATGGCGATCTTACTTAAGAGTCCCTCTTAAGGATGATCTGTCATATTACACTCCCCCATCACTCCACATTCTCACCATCCAAATTTTCTTTTCAATCCCCATTGTCACATCCTCTCACCTCCTCTTTCATTCTTGCAAACACCATCTCCTAATTTCCCACTTTTCATCTCCATCATCCCTCGCTTGGAAATATTACTTAACCACTTCTGTTGCATGATATTCTTACTTAAGGGTCCTTCTCAAGTTGAAATCATCATTCTGGACTTCTCCCTTGCCTCATTCTTCATTCCCTGCATTGATCATTTCTTTCCCTTGGTCTCCCCTACCAACCACATTTTCCTCCTATCATTATCCTTTCTCAACCTATCATATCACAAAGTGCGTCTACTATATTATGCATGTAATCAAGTTCCTTCCCCAATTTTCCCCTTCTTGATCCATCATCCTTCACACTATTTCTTTCCATTTTTTCATGTCTTGTTTCTTCATCTTCACCTCATTCATCCTCATCCTCCACACCCTCTCCTTGCCTTCACTTTATCACAACTTATCACTCACCTTTTCTTCACTCTTCTCATTCCATCTTCTCAAGTTCTCCCACATATCAACCCTATGCTTACCCGCCATTGTTATTGGTATTCCCCTAACATTCTTTCATCATCATCTTCCATTTCCATGCTAATAATTATTGGTGTACTACCCCTAAAATTAAATCATCCTCATTATGTGTGGCCTTGTTCACTCTCATTGAATTTCTCCATTTTTTCTTCGTTCCTTCCTTCCTCTGTGCCCACCAATAATTATTGGTGGACTGCCCCTAACGTCCCTTCATTGGCATTTCCTCTTCCATTCCCCATTTACTTTTTCACTTTCTTCACTTTTCCTCTCCTCCTTCCCTACCCATCATTATCGGTGGACTTCCCCTAATGTTCGTTCATAGGCATTGCATCTTCTATCCCCCAATATCTCTTCCCTCGCATCCCTTTTCTCCACCCCACCCTTTCTTATCACTTCTTCCCCACCTCTCCATCTTTACTTCACCCTCTTAGATATCTTCATCGTCTTCATCATATATCCTTTTTCTATTGTCTCGTAATCCTTATATCCTCATCTCATGCATCTCCATATCTTTTCCAATCCGTGTCATTCCTCCCTTATTTCTTCTCTTTACGTTCCTCATGCTTCCCAATCTTCACCAAATATCTCTGTTCTTTGTTTCCTTCCTTCTACATCATTTTCTCTGTTGTCCTCCCCTCCTTCCCACTGCTCATCTTATTTCACTTTCTATATATCATCTTCTTCCCCTTTTCCCTTGCACTTTGTTCTTACTTCCCCATTGATAACTTGGATCTTCAGTGTTATCCCATATTTTTTTATCATCCCACCCTCCAAATGCATTTCCATGTGGTGTGTTCCATATCCTTTACCTTGGTATTCCTCACGAGGATCAGGTTCCTTCAATATTCTCCCTATATCCAGTCTATCATCTCTTCTTTCCCCATCATTTTCACCTCCCTCCTACCCTCCCCTTCCTTTCTCTATCACCCCAACCTTTTCAATCATTTTTTACCTGTTTCTCTTATTTTGTCTGATCTTCTCCACGTCTTTCTGGTCCCTCATCATTTATTTCTTTTCTCTATTCTACTGCTTATTTCATCTTCTTTAAATTATTCATCGTCCTCATCTCCTTCATCTTTGCATTCTTCTCTCCCTTTTTCCTAATTTTACCCCCTACTCTCATCTCGTCTTATCCTTCTTGTTCGTCTTTCTTCATTCTCCATACCCTTGTCTTCTTCACCTCCTACTTATATTGTTTATTTATTTTCTCAACTCTATCATCTCTTTCTTTTTCCATCATTTCTCTCCCTTCATCTCCTTCACCCTTCTTCATTTATCCACTCCCTTCATTTTGAATCACTCTCTCCCTTTTTCATAATTTCACCCTATGCTTTGTCATTTTCTTGTCTTCTTCTTGTTTTTCCTTCATCATTCCTTTCTTCCCCTATCATCCCTCTCTCTTATTCTCTTCTACCTATTTCATTCATTTTTTCTCTTCCTCTATCTTTGTCCATTCTATTCCATACCCTTGTCTCCTTTACCTTCAAATTTTGTTTCCCTTATCATAATCAACCACTACTCCTGTTCATTCCTTTTTCTCTTCTCTTACCACTCTTACTCATTACGTCTTTCAACACATCCTCACACCTAGCATTCAAGGCCAATTGAATCCTTTCCCCATTTACACAATGCAGTCATTCCATTCTCTTACACCCAATTCTCATCCTCCTCTCCGCAGAATTGACCTCTCCTCTTTTCAAGAGCTCTGTCGTATCTTCCATTCTCATCAGCCTTCTCAAGGGGGAATCATCACATCTATCCATAATCAGATCTTCCCATGACATTTTTGTCTTCAAGGATACCATGACATCCATCATCTACCACCTTCTACTCTCCCTAACAAACATTTACTCTAATTTTTGCTTAGCAAAAGTAGATTGAATTCTTCCCTCATTCTTACAAGCAAAAGTATGTTCTACTTCTTGCTTAAAGAATGCTTTCTCTTTTCTTCCTCTAATAACTTATTATCGAAGGAACACCTTCCTTAATAAGAATCTCTTCAAAATCTTCAATCTTGTCGCCTAGGGCATATTCAAACATCTCGTCTACTTTCTTTGAAAGAACACCACTTTCATAGTGCCCTTCCAAAGAGGGAAAATGTAGACACCGCAATTTCACATCTATCCTAAATCAATTAATTTCACCATTCTATTTCCCAAAAAAATACACATCGAATTAATTGATTAATTAATCCATTTCAACCCCTAAATTAAACCCAATCTTCCTTACATGCCAAATATTCCCCATGTACCCCCACTTGCGAATTAAATATTCAACTTTAATTCTAGACCATTCCTCATGTCTCCTACTTACCTAATCATGCTTACTTTCTATAATCATGATTACTCTAAACCCCCAAATCAATCCCATTTCTAGGCTATAAATAGAGCCTCACCCCCCCTCTTTCAAAATAAGCTTGAATATCATGTCAAATCTCTTGCATCCTTTCCACCTCATCCTAATGCCCAAATAGCCCCATTTTGATCATCCCAAATCCATTATCTCCTTTATCCATTAGTGCAAAGTAAGTTGATCTTGTTGCAGAGAAGGCCTTGCTTCGGTTTGAGGGAAGCTCCTACATTTCAAAAAATCAGGGCTCATCCACACTTCATTGCCCATTTCGAGGTTTGCTAAGGAATCACGAAGGAGAAGGTATCTAGCTACTTGCTTTACTTTCTTGTTATCAGTGAATTTTCCTAGCTCACACCTACTAACCACTCAATAATCCATCCTTATGCCCTGATTTTATGAGTCCTTAATTCCCTTAGGCCTTCCTTCAACTTGTCAGAGACTCCACCAACTTCAAACACATGGAATAAAGACCATTTTTCTAAAAGTACATCTTTCTTAGCCCTCAAACTAGGCATTAAAACCGTTAGACAGTATTTACACATTCATTTGCTTTTATTCTTTCTCCTAACTATACTAGGGATTTTGAAATTCTTGGTCTTCTTAATACCTTCCTCCACACTTATTAAGGACTCTACCAGTCATAAGTATTAACTTTTATAATGAATATTCTACTCTGGGCCCTTAAGACTAGGCACACACAGTTAGGATTGTGAACACAAATTTAAAATAAGAAATCCTCCTTTAGATGGCTTATTACCTTTTATAGTTTTTTAAAACACCAAGTCCTCATAATTGATTCCCTGAAATAGACTCAAGGATTCCAATGAATAATTATGTTCATGCCACTTACAACTAAACTTCTAAAATAGGTATAATATGTTCTGATTAAGACTTTCTATATATTTTCCCTTCCTTGGACACTGTGAGGGTTCTATGAAGCCTTGAACACCATTATAGATAAGAAGAAAATCTAAAACAAGATCTTTACATGTGAAAATACTTTGCAAAGTAGTCTCTAACCTCCAAATATGATATCTCAGTCTGAGAGAGTTGTAATCATTTCACACTTAAGTATTCTTAATACTTGTCCTTACATACCTATGTCAAAAAATTGTTTGGTTCTTTAACCCCTTGATGGTTCCTCAAAGTTCTTGACACCCCATAATAACCATACAATATGTGATGCCCCGTTCGGCAGTTACCCCGGTTCTTATCCCAATGACCCTATTTGCTGAGCATCGAACGACTGTGTGTAATTCCATTTTCTTAGACCATGTCTCAGTTATGTTTTAGCACCTTTCCTCTCCTTCTTGCTTTCTCGAGTCGTTATCGACACCTCTGTGTGTGGACTGTGTAATGTCCTGTGCGTTAACCTATTTAAAGGAGGATCTTGTTGTCGCATGGTTAAGCTGGATCATTGGTCATTATTGATGTGTGTAGAAATTATTTATATTTATAGTATATAATGATAATAATGTTGTTTTAATTTAATTATCGATTGGCCTCTATTTTATAGTATTATTGTTTTACATTATTGTCGAGCTGGTATATCAGTCTTTGTTAATATGATTAATAATTATTTTAAGTGGTAATAATAATAATAATAATAATAAAATAATAATAATAATAATAATAATAACAATATTATTATTTTAATTATTGATTGACGATAACTTCATTATTTTTATTGTCGATTGTTATCAACTTTATTATTAATTATCATGAAGCGATTTTATTGTTTGGTTGGTCGCTTTGCAGAATGAACCTCATCCTACGCTGAAGAAGGGGTTACCCGTCTTGGCACCATGGTCATTCCTTGCTTCGTGTTTGATTTTGAATGTCAACCTCTAGTTTTCTTCCCTTGGTCGCTTAGGCCTGTTCGCATGTTGTTTTAATCATTGTGAGTAATGGAGAATTTGATTCTTACTTCCTCTAGCTTGCTTGTGTGTCCGTGATTTAATTTTCTTGGGTTGAATAGTAATCATACAAAATTTATTATACCTTTTTAGCTTATGAGAACTATTCGGGTAATCTTGTAACTCCTTTTACATTTTTATTAAAATAATCTTCTTGCGTATGCTTTGTGAGCTTACCTTAGTTAGTAGAGATTTTGTTTATCCCGTATCTTTGAATAAGGAGGGGCTCGTGGGGGCGCCATGTCGTGGTGAAGACTGCCTAGTTTTTAAAACTTTTAAACTTCTTTCACCTACCCTCCACTGCCACCTTGGCCGACCAGGTCCATTCGCATGTCTTGTTGCAAGTAAATGGCGTTTAGACTCCTCCTAACCACCGAACTACAAATAGTTATGGTATTTTAATGCATCCTTCTTGGCGTGTTGGACTTTCCTTGTTGGTGGCCGCACATCCTCCATTTATTAATTTTTGATTTGCAAATCTGTTGTCTTTCGTGGTCTGCCTGCTATATTCTGCCCTGGCCATGTGAGTTTGTGTGGTGAAGGAATATTTCTTTTGTGTGGTCACATGGACTGGTTTTTTATCAGGGCTCTTGCATACTGGTTCCTTGTTGAGGAGGGGCGTGGAAACTTGCTGGAAATACGTGGTTGGTTCTGAACCTCTTGCTTGTGCTATGTATTCCCCCCTCTTTCCTATACCAAACGTGGAATCCTATCATTCCTTCCTCGTGTGCCATTTACTTCTACTCTGCCCCATAGATGAGGGCCTGATAGCACAAAATATGGACATGGTTTTCTGTTGTTGCCTAATACGTTTTGGGGGAAAAGGAGCGTTGTTTTCTTGTTGGCCGCATGCAATGTAAATATCCTTTTTTTTTTAACCTGCTCTAGCCCTTCCTTGCTATCCTACCCTCGCCAGTTGGGTTGGACACTTGTACTAAACTCATGGATAACCGGAATGGTTATTGTTTCTTTTGCGTGGTATTTAGGACACCTTGTGGGTGAGAAGCGTGAGTTTGGTGGAGAAATAATATTGGGACTGCTGGGAGAAGGGGTCTGCCAGTGCGTGGCCATAAGATATAGCTTTTAATGTAGGCATGATAAGCCCTAACCCTCTCTCTTAATGGTTTATTCCCTTTAGTATTTGGGTAAATCAATCTCTGTAATTTTTGTTTGAATTCTGTAGATGTGGGTTTCTTTTGGAATGTTGATGTGTTATTTTTTTTACTAAGTAAATAACGTTTGGACTCTTGATATTATATAATATTTATTTACATATATATATTGACTCTTTCTTGAAAGAGATGCCCAAAAAGAGATGGGTTTCGAATGACTTATAATCATAATTGCATGAGCTGATCTCTCTCCCCCTTTACAGTTTATCTTAATTACTATTTGACAAGAAGAAATCTCTCCAGTGATTCTCGCTTATCGATCTTATAAAGTTGGTTTATCTTTTTTCCATGATTATTCCTGTGAACAGTGGTTTTTGTAGAAAATATTGTGGTGTGTGAATGAGATTTAGAATATTTCTTGTATTGTTTTTATTATGTAGAACATGGCTTGAAAACGGGAATTTTCTCGGAAGACTGTGTTTGGCTTTTAATGTGGATTTATAATAATATAAACCCCCATTAGGATTGGGGGCTTCTATTTGGGGAGAGTCGTACTGGTTTTACTGGTCTTTCTAGATACCATCTGAGTCTTTTGATTATCGTTTACCTTGGGGATTATTGAAAACCCCTCACCAGGCCCTCTGTTATTATTATTACTATGAGCTTATTTTTAGATGGGAATGCTCCTGAAGCATGTGTTAATGGGTTTTTTTTTGTGACCTTTTTTAATATGGTAAGCACTCAAGATGTTAGCTTGTGTGGATAATTATATGGCTTAAGTTTGAGGCACTACTTGGATCTTTGAATCAGTTAAAGTAATATTGGATACATCGAACTCTCATGAATGTGTACATTCTTCAAGTTTGATTGACATGTGATGGCCCTCAGGCATATGAATTCAGGAAATGCTTGAAATATGAAATTATAAATTTATCCTATACTTTGACTTCAAAGCTTGTTGAAATGCTTTTTGGTAGGAAAACAGATGAATAGGGAAGTTATGAGAACTACCCTAAAATGGATTCATACACAGCCTTAAGTAAAGGTGACAACTACCATAATGGGACTGTACATACCATGTATGACAGTAAGGATATAAGTCGACCTGAAATTATTTAACTTCATTATATAGAATAATAATTAATACCCATAAATTGAGATATGTAAGTGGAGGTTGAATTATATAACATGATATATTATGTTATCAGGTAACCAGTAAGGATAAATATGTTATTTAAATACTTGGTTAACGAGTGGAATATTTTCTGGCATTTACGATGATTATTATGTTAGCTAAAAATTGATACTTGCATCTCATTAGGAGTTGAGATAATGTTGATACTTGTATTTATAGTGGCTTGGACCACGCTTACATATCTTAGCTAGTCAAATGTATCTTTGACATATTAGCAAAATATGACAATATTGTTGATCGTAACTCATTCCAATGAGTTGGACTCTTATACTAATAGAAACATATAAAGACATGGTAATAAGCAACCAAAAGGATATCTAAATAATATATGAACTTGTGGATTGGTGGAATCTTTGTTAACATAAGTATATTCTTAAAATTGTGAGATAAATATCAAAATTATACTTACATATCATTGATTATCTATGAAGGTTTGATACTTGGGTAATATCGATGAATAATATAAGATTGATACTTGTATTTATTATAGAAACTTAATGTCGTTGGTGCTTTTATTTAATTGAAAGATAATATTATTGGATACTTATATATGTGAAGTAGATTGAAGGTATTAAGTGAGCGTTATTATTATTACTGTAATTTAATTATGATTAAATGCAAGGTTAAGGTTGTATATCTAGCCACTTGGAATTTTTGTTCATATGTAAGCAGATTTTAAGGAAGTGAACAATAATGGGTATGAAATGTATTATCATGAGATGTGCAGTTAAGATTTGAATACATGTTAGAAATTATTTGATAGGGATTATTGCAACCTTTCATTTATGTAAATGCTAGATGGCATAAATTATTAGGTGAGGATTATATCTTATCATGCTCAGTTCTAGCGAACTGACTCTAGTTAATATTTGTGCAGATGGTTTATGCGAGTAGACTAAAGGAAAAGAGTGTAAAAGTTTCATCAGTTCAATTTATGAAGTTTCTTGTAAAAATGTCCAATGCGTTGTAAATTTTGTAACATTGCTTGCAAAGGAGTTTAGAAGATCTCTTGCCTTGGTATGTTCGGAAAACTACGTGATGAAGTGTCCTTTCCTTTTTGTTGTTAAACTGGTAACTTACCTTTGGGAGAAATAATATTCAATCTTTACATTGATATGAGCATTGTTAAACTTTACCCTTGAGAATAAATGCTGAGTTAAAACTTTCTGAGACCTTGTAATGATGTGTTATAAGTAAAATAAAATGGAGTGGTTAACCCTTAGGGAAGTTAACTAAAAATCATATTCAAATAAATTAATGTAGAGGTGATCTACCTGAGAACAAACAATTCCTTAAGTAATCAAAGGTGAAACTATCCTTGTAAAGTAAAATTTTATAATTTGTTAACCCTAGCTAAGCTAGCAAACATTATCCTTATATGGTGACTTCTTAAACGAGTTTAAGGGAAATCAATGGTTAGTTGTTAGAAGATAATAAGATTTATTAAGTAGGAGGAAACAATTTAGAAACCATGAAATTTATCTCTCAGCCTTTTGGAAAGTAAATAGTTTCCTTTTGTAAAGCTCTTTCAGTGAAGCCTAAGTAAAATCTTTAATATTTGTGGATAAAACCTCAAGCTCCAATTAAACCTTGGTAAAAACTAATGATGTCTTAAGGATGAATTCAATTGACCTTCTTCCTTTAACTTTATCCAAGGTGCCTTGTAATTTTCTCTTAAGTTTGTTGAACGTGAACCAATGTTGTCATAAGGGCATGAACGAGTTCTAGTAACGTAAGTGTGAATAGATGGCCTTGTGGAATTAAATTACCATCTTTATCAAATAAATAAATAAAACAAATAATTGTCGTAAAGGAGAAGACTTTAAGTGAACTACTCTACAGTGTATAAGAAAATAACTCAGTTGGTAAGATGAATTTGTGCGAATCATATCTTGAATCTCTCTGAAAACATAAGTCAAGAGTTAAAGGGTGTTTTATCAAAATAAATAACCTTCAATCATTTCTTACTGTGGCTTGCCCTAGCTGTAAGAGTGTCATGTGGTTGGACTTCTATGTTGTCCTGTCAAAAAGAAAAGTGTATTATCCTTTTGGGTGTGAACATTTCCGTGCTGACCTTGTGGTCATCCTCGTAACAAGTGGTTCCCAGAGTTAGTTGTAACCTTGGTGACGACATGTTGTGTCGTGTTATGTGTCAAGCAAGTCAAAAAAAAATTATCCTGTGTTTTCCTATGTAGTCTTGTGTGCCCGTTATTGTGGGCAAGAGCAGTTTTAAATGCTTCCTTCACTTTTTTGAAATCTTGGGTCTCTTCATTACCCCATCTAATCACCTGATCCTTTTTTAACATATTGGTGATTGGTAAAGTGATTTCAAAAAAGTTAGAAATGAATCTTCTTATAAAATTAACTTGCCCAAAGAAGGACTTAATACCTTTCTTTGACTGGGGAATAAGAACCCTGTCAATAGTTGCTACTCTTTCCAAATCAATCATGACTCCTTGGTGAGATACTATGTCCAAGTAGTTTGGCCTTTTGCATGCCAAAATTACATTTCTTAGGATTCAAAGAGATGTCGTAATCCCTACATTGAATCAAAATTGTCTCCAAATGTAGCAAGTGATCACCTCTGTTTCTATAATAAACTGTGATATCATCTTGATATACAAAAATGAACTTATTTATAAATCCTGCAAAGGCAACGTTCATCACTCTCTGGAATGTGGCCCCAGTGTTCATCGATCCAAATGTCATTCTGACATACACATAAATACCCCATGGAGTAGTGAACATAGTTTTATACTGTTCTAATTATTAGAGCATAACCTTATTATACCCTGAAAAACTATCTAAGGTAGAAAACACCTTTGATCCTATTACCTTTTGTAATAAATTGTCCATATTTGGAAATGGATAATTATCTTTAAGTGAATTCCTAGTCATATTTCTAAAATTGACACAAATCCTTATGTCTCCATTATTTTTTCTCACTCGTACTAAATTGGCTACCCATGAAGAGTATCTAGTAGGATTTATTATACCACCATCTCAAAACTTCTTTAAATCTTCCTGCATCTTGGTTGCAAAAATAGGGTTAATAGGACTCTACTTCTGTCTGAATGGCTTAGTGTGGGGTGCCAAGGGTATCTCATGCTAAAACAAATTCTCCTTGTAAACCTTCAACTCAAAATAAGACCAAGTAAGGCAATCTTGACACTTTCTTAACATTAGTATAAACCTTTCTTTCTTCCTTTTTAGATTACTCCCTAACCATATATTTATAGGATCTTGGTATGAACCTATATTGCACTCCACAACATCTCTTGGTAAAGAAGTAGATTTACAAACTGCTCTATCAATACTATCAAAATCATATTCTAAACTAACTAATCCCCTTGGGATTACATTAGTTTTTAATTGAATTACTTCTTACCCAAAGAGGATATCCTTCCCCTCACATTCCTCTACCATGGGTTCCAAATCAATGATCTGGTCAGTGAACTCACCTTTGGAATTCAAAAATATTTTGATGTGTGAATCATCATCAAATACTTGTCAGTGTTGAATATTATCAGGTACAGAAGGTCGAATCGATATTTACACTTCAAACTTACAATAAGAGATGAATCATGATTGTCATATTCTAAACCCAAGTCCTTCATAATTGTATTGAGTCCTCCATGAACATTAAATGGGACTTCTCATCAGTGGTCCCTCCAAAATGGTGTATGAAAAAATACATTAAATGAGATCACATATTGCATTGGTTTACCATTTTAACCTTTGATGATGTAAATGGGGTCATGTAACCATGTATTAAATGTCTAATCAGGACCTTAGAATCTAGTGTTAACTAAGAGGTCTATATCACCTTTAGTCAAGTATAACCATGAAATTGGTTTAAGCCATCACCATAGTTAGGAGTGGAAATTTAGTTATTTCACCTACCTTATTGGTACATTCAAAAAGGAGATGTATTCGAAATAGAGGGATAAGAGACTCACTGCTAGAAGAAGATGTTGGACCACTCCTAGCCCCATTACCACTACTTGAGCATGCTCCATCAAAGGTCATGGACTAAGGAACCTACCAAGTCTTCAAACATGTAGACATTGTCAAAGATACATGTGGTCTTGAATATATCAGCATTGCCTGTAAGCTTCTTGATATCTATATGAATAATAAGTACATCTTGAATGATCCTTCTATGTGTTAGGATTGTTGATGGGGTTGTAACATTTGATGTGTCTAAGTAGACTTGATCATAATATCATAATAAAAATTTGTATGTTGTTAACGCATAAGACTTTTGACAGGGTTTGGTAATGAACTTCCTCCCACACTTACTTCCCACTTTATTATGAAAAGTTGCAAAAGCCATGGAATTGGGGTAAGAATCTCTAAAGAAACCCCAAAGGCTTTGAACAAGCTGATCAATGGACCATCTGATAAGAAATGAGCAAGGGTTTCTACTTTGCATACATTAATTTGAAGTAAACAAGCAAACTAAGCAAATGAAACTAACCTCTATTCTTTGAAAGCTTGAAATAATGAACCTAAGAGGATCTAAGCATTCAGTTTGTGTTTAAGAGAAAGAGATCTCCCCATTAATGGCTTCAAGGCCAATGGTTCTTCCCTTTTACTCCATATTTGTGCTATAAAATACAAAAGCAAATGCTAATAGCTCAATGGAAGAAAATGAACTACAATCTAAAGCCTAAACAAAATACTATAGTTTATGCTAGGAAGAAGAGAGAATTCTTAGAAATGAGGAGGGGGTCTAGCCCTATTTATAGTTTTCCATTTGGGAAATGGGAGGATTTTGGTGCATGTGGGACTAAAAAGGGAGTCCAACAAGTACTTTTAGCAAGTCAAAGTGAATTTGACTAAGTTTAGAAGAGATTGATCATGGTTAATATTTAATTAACCATGTTTAGAGGGTAATTAATCCTATTTAGAGAGAAATTAGGTTTTGGAAGGGTTCTGAAAGGCTTAATCAATCCAATGAAGTGGATTGATACTCCAGGGAGCTAATAGAGGTGGTAAAGGGAATAAGAAATATTAGCCAAGAAGAGGTTATTATAACCTATTTAATTAGTTTACAAGAGGAAATACGACCAAAAGAGTGTCGTAAGAGGGGAGTTAGATAGGATCTAACTGAGCGAAGGTGTGCTGTCAATTTGTGAGGGAAGAATAGGTAGTGCAATATTAGGAATAATAGTGCATTGATCAAACTACAGGTGTCTACATTTTCCCCTCTTTGGGGTGACGTAAGCCACGTCACTTCAAAAAAAGTAGACAAACATAAATGAGTAGAATTTTTTTGAAGGGGTAGAAGAAAAATTAATAGGATGAAGGATGAAGGATGCCCCCTTGAGTGTCGATGGGGTGATGGAAGAACTCGATTGATGATCAAAAAGAGAACAATAGAAAGAAAAGTGTACAGAGAAGATGAGAAACAAGAAGAAAGAGGGATATTGAGCTATCCACAAATCAATTGCTAACAATATTTAATCATCATTTTGCTTAGAATCCTCCTCATCGGTCCTTATTAAAATGTGAGCATATGACGGAAGCATAAAATGACATGAAAATCCAAGGTACAAAACAACTGTCATGTGCTAAAAATGACCAACTCCATGCAACATACACGAATGCAATGCAATATGAGAAATAAACAATATCACCTAACAGGGAAATAAGTACAATCACACACACTTAAACCAACAATGTTCAAGATAGTTGCACAAATATTTTGTTATCGAGATGTAGTCCCAAATGTTCTGATAAACGACAAGGGTGAAGAATGATGCCCCAAGAAATGTGTATAATGCAAGGGAAAAGATGGAGGACACTTGGGTCCAGTGAAAAAGCAATGTGCACGATGAAAACAGTACCAAGCAACTGATAGTGCCCCAGAGTACAGACAAAGTAAGCAATGTAGCTTGTGTAGGTGATTGAAGATTTAGATGATCCACGAGTCATTGTTTCAAAATATTTGAAAATGTCAGCAAGATATGGGATGAGTTCCATGCGATAGACACATAGATTTCAGTTGTAGATGAACGGTTTTACCAATTTTTTTGGCTATTTTTGAAGTATTTCAATTTTTTTGGTTTTTTAAATGGTTTTACAAATTTTTTTTATTTTTCGATTGGTCGGAAGAATTTGTATAAGAGATTAAAGATCTTGTAACAATATGTGCAACTTCCTAAAGGAAAAGGAAAAGGTGCCAGGGAGCATAGAAAGTGGCTCAACGAGAAGAATTACAAGCCAAAAATAATTATTTAATAAAAATAATCATTATGACAGGTGAAAAATAAAGAAAAAATAGAAGAAAAAATGATAAGAAATGACACCTGGAATATGCGTGAATCATTCTAGTGTAATGAAGAAGTGACCATAGGGTGATACTAAGCACCCTGGCGTGTGAAAATGAATAAAAATAATTATTTTAATAGAAAAATAATCATCTTGGTGGATAGAAGAAGGGCTAGAACGATCACGATGGAGAAAACATGCCCCAAGGGCATCGCGGAAGCCTAATATACCCACCAGGGGGTAAATCAATCACGACCAATTCATTTCTACCAGAGTTCTTGTGAATTTTTACCGCGAGCGAGAGTGACAGCCATGGAGTGAGATGGTGAGAATACCGAGCAGGAGGAGATGAGAAGATCACATCTGAGAGTTCATGTGGGACCCAACGGATGGACCCTACATGAGTGGCCTATCCCCCTTTGTGATTTACACATTTAATGCATTTTTTAAGGGTTTTTTTAGGCTAGGTAGGAGAAATTTGACATATGTGCATGCATGCATGTGTCGAAATGAGGGGGTACGTGTATGCATATCCGTAAAAAAACCTATATGTGCATGAGTATGTGTTGGAGGGAAAATGGCTATACAGGGACATAGACATATGTCTATCGAACAAGCCATGTATGTGTTTGGGATGGGAAAAAAGGATGCACGTGCACATTTGAGGATGCAAATGGACGTCAATGTGATAAGTGCATCATCAGCGTTAGTCTGGGCGTGTAGGTGTCGAGAGGGGGAAAATAGAAACAGAGGGGCACGTACGCATGGTGATAGGCATTTATGCATTGGGATGGTGCATGCAGGGGTTGGAGGAGGCACACACATGTCGAAGAAGTAGAACATCCTTCCAGAAAATTGGCCAAGGAGAGAAAAAAGAAAACTTTTTAGAAGAAAGTGAAAATTTTCAGGAAATAAGATAGAAGAATGGTGACCTACCATAAATTTTTAGATAGAAGTAGATAGAAATATCAACTGATACATGTGTGTTTTCTTGTTTGTAGCATATACTACCCATTCTCCAGACTCGTGAGTGATATGGTCGAGCTAGTGGTGATAGAGGCCCAGTTTGACGATGACGATAGAGTGACCTTGGACAACCTCCTTTATGTTATGGGATTTGCTCATGTGGCTGAGATGCCCCAGATTACATTGGATCATGGCCTCTTGATAGCTATAGCAGAGCGATGGCACAGTGAGAGTCAGTGCTTTCAGCTCCATGACTGGGGAGATTACTATTACTCTTGAGGATGTGTGGTGTATTATGTGGGTCTCGATTCAGGGTTAGCTCATCCAGTCTACGAGCCACTGGGCTGATATTCAGCAATATATTGTAGAGTTGTTTGGCATCCTGATGATACCATGGCATGGGATGACCATTAGGTTATCACGGTGTATTGATGACTTAGAGCTAGACCAAGTAGTGGTCTATATGATGGCCTTCGTCAGTGGATTCTTACTCCCTGACAAGACCGGTGCTTCATTTCTGCTTGGCCTCCTTGGAGTGATACGCGGTTTGGTAGAGGGAGAGACCTACTGTTGGGGTTAGTGCATTTTAGCACATCTATACTGGGACCTTCATTTGATTACCTACTACCGTCAGAAGATGGTAGGACCAACTCGCTTGCTTCAGATTTGGGCATGGGACCACATTGCCATTGGTCACCCCTTAGGTGTTTTGAGAGTTCGGGCTCCTGAGGAGCCTTCTATGATGGGTTGGGTCCCAATAGGGGATGATGTGTGGCCATATATGGGGGATGCATATCACTATCACCATGAGCTTGATGAGTTACAGCAGGTTTCCATGGTTTGGAGGCCTTACAGACATTTCCAGTGGCCAAGGATGGTTTAGAGCTCAGTACTGCCACAGTAGAGCATTTTATCTTAGGCAGCCACAGCTATATGCGAGAGTTATACAAGGTGGATCGGTGTCAGAGGTAGTTTGGCAGTACCTAGGATGTTCCTGGGCTAGATAGGTGGTACGCTCACAGGGCCTGAGAGTACTTTGATATGGGTCCACAGATCACCCGTGATAGAGCACTAGCTAGTTTCTAATAGGTGGTACCTGCTATGTGGGTGCCACTGAGATAGATTAGAGATATGGGTACTACACCTGAGTATGGGCCATGGTATCATGATGTGCTTCCATGCCATTTAACTATTTCCAGGGTGGTATAACGCCGGTGTGAGAGCTCCTCCAGTGGGGCCTCCTAGTGGTGGCGAGGGTGGAGTCATTGGTGGTGAGGATAGTGATGATGATGATGATGGTGGGCCTGAATCACACTAGTATGTTAGGGGTAGGGGACATGGTCTAGCATTACAGTAGCCACAGGGATAGGGCCCCAGGCCTAGGCTGAGATAGGTGTTTAGGGAAGTTGACATAGAGTTTCCCCCAGTAGGCATTCTACCAGGGATATACACCCCTCTCCAACAGGTACTTCCAGAGCAGGGCCCACCACCTCATGCTTAGAGGGTGGTGGTGATGGTGGACAATTTGGCTGCCCTTCAACAGTAGTTACAGGCAGTGATTGTTGTTCAGTTACAGGTGGCTGAGAGAGAGAGATGTAGCCAGGGCACAAGTACATGCCCTCATAGCAAAGTGAGATCAAGCACATGCTTAGGTGTAGATTTTGACAGTGGAGAGAGATCAAGCTAGAGCACATGCCACCCAAGGTAGTGATAGTACCCTATGGCAGAGTCAGATTAGTGAGATGGCCGCACAGGGGGCTCAGATATTGAGCCTTTTACATCAGTCTCAGACCCAGGTGCAGATGGTTGTTGCTTAGAGGGACCACGCCCAGGCACAGTCATAGGGTTACATTATACAGAGAGATTAGGCATGAGCCCAGGTGAAGGTTATTACTGCAGATAGAGATCGAGAGGCCTCTGCTTCTAGATAGGCTCAGGCTGACAGTGGTAGGTTGATAGGTGAGTGAGATGCCATGCCTTACAGGTAGCTATCACTTCTGGAGATGTTGATCTGATATGTGATGCTATGAGATCTGGTAGCGAGGCCTTATACTATAGGACTGCTTACTTCAGGGCAGTCCCAAAAGAGGAACGAGTTGTTCCTTTTGAGCAGTCAGATGTGAGTGCGACAGGCTCTAGGTCACGGCAATCAGGATGTTCAGTTAGATCAGTTTGGCAGCCCATTACAGTGTAGCCAGCTAGACAACAGCCAGCCAGACAGTAGGGTGGTACCCCTGGTGCTGGTCCATCACAACCACCACTCTTCCGTCCACCAGGTCATGGACCCGGGAGCCCTAGCGAGGGTGAGAGCTGTGGTTGAGCTCTTTACTTCTCCTTTTGTACAGATGTATTGTATATATGCCTCTTATGAAGGTTGATTTTGATGTATAGTTGTATGTACCATTGTTTTGATGACGCCTCTTGATGAAGGCTCGATTCTTTTTTATGCATGCCCTTTTTAGATGGCATATTGTATTGATGATGTATATTTTGAGCACTGACTTGGACAGTTATACATGTATCATATGGACATTTTGATATCATATTATACTGTGATTATGCTTTGTATGAGCATTGATTATGATGTATGATTTCTCTTTCCTCTATGTATGTGACATACCTTAGATTTAGAGATGTGTATGTTTCATGATTTCATATTGATGATGTATCTGTAGATAGCACCACATGTTTTTAGATTTATGAGATGTTTCTGAGTTCTTATTCTAGCACTTGGGATGATACTAGATGATATTGGTGTGGGGGGGATAGATTTGTGATTATGTGCAACCCCTCTTGCCCCCATTGATGATACAATATGTGATGATTAGCTTAGCATACATGCATGATGTAATACTTAGCATTTTTGTATATATGATGTAGTAGATGATGTTTTATATGTGATGAATGATAGATGATAGATGTGATAACAAACAACTGTATAAGAGACAAACATACAAGCAAAAGTTAACAAAGCTAAACAATTGTATCTATACACACAACATAACTTATGATGCAAACACATGATTTGACAAAGCATATCACAAAGATCAAATTAATCCATTTTAATCTAAGTAAAATGAACCCTAATAAATGCATACAAGCTACAAATGAATCAAATGCCATACATAATTATTTCAAACAAGATCCAACCTATACTAAGCAAATAAGTCTATAACATCACATGAAAAGGTATTCACAATCAACACTATACAAACCAACAACTAAAAGCAATTAAAGCATTACCTTGTTTTTGCGGGACAACATTGATATATTTTCTAATGTTTTTGGGTTATCTCAAAAGATAAAATTTCAAGGCTACGGTTTTCATTGTTGTCTAGGTTTCCCTAAGATAACGTTGTGAAACAAATGTAGCTTTATCCCTAAAAAAGGGAAATTTTCTAAATGTTTAGGTTTTTGTGTATCCTTTTTCCAAATGTTTTTTGTATTTTCTAAGGTCATGTTCTGAAAGTAATGTACAAGAACAAAGAAGTGTGGATGCCCCCAGCGTGATGTGGGAATATACAAAAGGCAGAATGTCATGTGTGTATGTACGAGAAGGTGACAATGTGCAGGTGCTCTCAGTGTTAGATGGGAGTATACAAAGGTAATGTCCTTCATGCAGATATAAGAGCAAATAAGCCAGATCATGGTTTGGCAAAGGTGGCCTTAATAGGGTTCCTAGACCTAGCAAAGGAAGTCATATCTAGAAAGTGGGGAGGGTTACCCATCCTGCTGTAAGAGTAACTTGTGCTTGGTGAATCTTCCTTGAGCACCAAAAACTAGTTTTCACTCAAAGACCTGCCCACTGTGCCACAATTGTGTGGTTTTCACATGTGGATGACCTGCTTTTTCTTTACTATTTTCTCAATTTTCCATTTTTTTTGCTTTTTTTTTCTTTTTTTTCTATTTTTTAGTTCTTATATGATATTCTCATCATGCTTAAGCATATAACCACTTGAGGTGCATGGAATTCATAGGTTCTGGAAGCTCTTCACCATCTGAATATGCAAGTTTATAGGCTCCTGATCCATACTTTACAATTACTACATAAGGACCTAGCCAGTTAGCCTCAAACTTACCTTTCTTTTCTCTGTCTTTGATGGTGTTCTTTTGATTTTCTTTTAGAACTAGATCTCCTACATCAAATTACTTGATGAATGATGCATTTGTTGTATCCCCTAGACACTCTGTTCTGATAGAATTTTAGGTGATTGAGTGCTCTAATACGCTTTTCATCTAATAGTTCTAACTCTTCCAAGTGAGCAACTCTGTAGTCCTCATCTTTATCAAGATAGTCTCTGAGAGATATTCTTAGGGAAGGAATCTCCACTTCTAGAGGTATGATGGCTTCAGTGCCATAGACGAGTGAATATGGGGTCACACCAGTAGGAGTGCGGATGGAAGTATGATAGCCCAGAGGGCGGGATGTATCTGTAGGTGCCAATTATGACCTGTTTTACTGACCATTTTCTCCATAATCCGTACAAGGGTTTTATTAGTAGCTTTTCCTATCCATTACCTTGGGGGTAATAGGGGGTTGACCACTTGAGTTGGATATGGAAGTGTTGACACAAGGTTTTAACCATTTTGTTTTTGAAGGATTTACCATTATCAGTGACAATGGCTGAAGGGATCCCGTAACGGCATATGAGATGGTTCATGATGAATTTTGAAATTTGCACACCGGTGACATAGGTAAGAGGGACAACCTCTACCCATTTGGTAAAATATTTGGTGGCAGTGATGATGTGAGTATGACCATCTGAAGAAGAAGGATGGAGCTTCCCTATGAGATCCAGGCCCCATTTAGAGAATGGCTAAGGCATTGCAATAGGCTGTAAGGCCTGTGCTGGCACATGTATCAAGTTTCCATATTTCTGGCATAGTTCACACTTCTTTACAAAGTTGCAACAATCTGATTCCATGGTAGGCCAATAATAGCCTACTCTTAATAGCTTCTTAGCTAAGACTATGTCGCTGGTATGTACTCCACAAATACCACCATGTACTTCCTTAATGGCGTGGATAGAATCAACAACATCCAAACAATGAAGAATATTCCCATCGTAGCCACGATGATAAAGGGTGCCTCCTAGGAGGGTATAATGGGCTATGTGGTGGATAAGGGATTTCTTTTCAGAATGAGTGATGTCTGGTGGAAAAGTGCCATCTTGTAGGTATTGAAAGATTGGATCATACTAAGGGGATAAGGGACCAACAACTTCACATGCCAAACATGACTCTGGCATATCATATGCTGGCACCTGTAAATGCTCTATGAAGAAAGGCATCTTACTTTCCTGAGGGGGAATGCATAACAGAGACCCAATAGTAGCCATAACATCCATGGATCTATTGTGTGACCTTGGTTTTTGCTCAAATATGACCTGTGTAAAATATTCCTTCAAGGTTTCAACCATCTTTTTATATGGAATAAGCTTCTCATCTTTAACTTTGTACTCATCATTAACTTGTTTAATGATAAGTTGAGAGTCTCCAATGACTCTTAGTTGTCGAGATGTTCCAAGTAATAGCTAGCTTGAGGCCAGCAATGAGTGCCTCATACTCTACAATGTTATTTGTGCATGGGAATCCCAACCGGAATGCTCTTGGTATGACATCACCTGTTGGAGTGATGAGGACCACTCCTGCTCCTGGATCCATGGAAGGTGAAAGATCCATCAAAATGGACCTGCCATTCTACAGATTCTTCAATATACATCATAGATGCATCTGGTAAGATCTAGGCACAAAGGTTCCATCCCTGGGAGAGGAGCTTCTGCTAATTGATCAGCCAGTACCTGTCCTTTTAAAGACTTATGATTCACGAACTCGATATCAAATTCACTCAGGAGAATGATCCAATTAGCCATTCGGCCTGTGAGGGTAGGTTTGGATAAAAGGTACTTGAGAGGGTCAACTTTGGATATGAGTTTGGTTTTATTGTTCAAGAGATAATGGCGAAGCTTTTGGAATGTGAAGACAACTACCAAGCAGGCCTTTTCTATTTGGGGGTAATTCAACTCGTACGCAATCAAGGTGTGACTGAGATAGTAAACTACTCTCTCTTTATGGTCTAAGTCATATTGGGAAAGCAATGCACCAATAGAAAACTGGGTAGCGGAAATGTATAAGAGGAGAGGTTCACCTGGGGTAGGTGGCATGAGTACAGGTGGGCTGACCAAGTACTGTTTTAGTAGTGTGAAGGCCTTCTGACAGTCAGGTCCCCAATTGAATGTGACATCTTTCTTGAGAAAATGGGTAAAGGGGTGGCACTTATCCGCAAGTTGTGAAATAAAGCGACGGATTGCCTGAATTTTCCCTTGTAGACTCCTTAGTTGCTTGAGAGTGGTAGGTGGTGGCATTTCTGTGATAGTCGTAACCTTTGCAGGGTCCACTTCAATCCCTCTTTGTGAAACAATGAACCCTAGGAGATTTCCTGATAAAACACCAAAGACACATTTCTTAGGGTTCAAGTGAACCTTATAGTCTCGTAGATGCTGAAAAATACACCTCAGTACTTCAGGGTGCTCTCTTCTACTCTTGGATTTTGCTAGGATGTCATCAACATAGTCTTCCATGATGTCACTTATCATATCATGGAAGATAACAATCATGGCCCGCTGATAAGTAGCCCCAGCGTTCTTGAGCCTGAAAGGCATGACTTTGTAGCAAAATGTTCCCCAAGGGGTGATGAATGTTGTTTTATGCTGATCTTCTTCTGCAATCTGTATCTGGTTATAACCTGAAAATCCATCCATTAAGGACAACATTTCATAACCAGAAGTGGAATCAACTATCATGTCAATGTTAGGTAGGGGAAAGTCATCCTTAGGACATGCCTTGTTAATGTCACGGAAATCAGTGCAGATTCTTATGCCAACAGGATTTTTCTGTACCGGGACTATGTTAGAGATCCATTCTGAATAGTCAATGGGTTTAATAAAATCAGCAGCTAACAACTTTTCCAATTCTTCTTTGACAAGGAGCGCCACCTTAGGATGCATCTTTCTCAACTTTTGCTTGATTGGTTTGGCATCTAGGTGCACAACGAGGTTGTGCACAACTAGCTCTGGGTCCAAACCAGGCATATCTACATATGTCCATGTGAATATGTCTACGTATTCTTTTAAGAGCTCTACAAAGATCTTTTGTTCCTGAGCTGAGAGTGAAGCCCCCAACTTTATCATTCTAGGCTGCTCCTCTGAGCCAATGTTGACATTGATTGTTTCCTCAACAAGCATTTTAGAAGCATCTTCCATCCATGTAGGATCAGGGGGAAGAGTAAGATTGACCTCCTGCGGTAGCTCATTATCATCTTTAAATGGATAAATCACTTCATCTTTAGACTCTTCGTTCTGTTTATCTATGAGTTTTTCAAAGAGTTTGTCACTGTGAGATTTCTGTTTATCCTTTTTTCCAGGTTTCTCAAAAGTGGTTGTACTTTTATTTATTGTCTTCTTATTCAAATGTCCACACATCTCTGCTTCTTCCCCGAAGTATGCACAGGTGTCTAGTTGAATCACAAATCCTTTCTTGTGGTCCCCAGCTGGAATAGAATCCCTGAGTCCCATGAACTCTGCAAATGCCTCATCATTTTCAAAGAAATCTAGGGGCATGTGAAGTTGTTGATCCCAATCTATAAGTTCAGGATATACAAGGGCTACTTGATATTTGTTTAAGGGGATGGATTCGGATAAGGTAAGGATGCTGAATTTGGGAATAGGTTGTGGAAGCAAGATCCTCATAGAGGCTACATTGGGAATCTACGTCACTATCAGAATGAGATGAAATGTCCTCACGTTCAGAAGAGGTGGCATCATTCTCAGAGGGTAGAGTGTTATGAGGCCTTATCCCAAGGCCATGTTTATCAGACTTAAAATGAGGGATGGGAATAGGCTCTAGCTGGCCTTGTGCATTAATGCCACATCCAAACCCACTATAGCCCATGACAAACATCATGTGGTGACCTTTGATGTACTGGGGTGCTTGATGGCATGAAGCCATGGTGCCTTCTAGCACTCTGCTGGTAGGATCCTCTAACATTTTCTCCTCAGATAGGAGACCACTATGGAAAATTTTCCAATGGTTTAGGACATTGCTCATGAGTGCTCTTGAACTGAAAATAAGGCTTACCCCTTGTTCTGGGAGATACTGATAAGTCTGATATTAACAAATCTTGTTCAAGAGTGAATGGCTCACCTGGGCCATATTTTTTGACGTTGCCTCCCATGAAGAGAATGGGTTGACCAATGAAGGAAAGTCTTGATTGTAAGGCATGAGGGACTCTGAATCTATCCATTTTTTCATAGCTTCTATTTGTAGGGGGATAACTACATCCTGCAGAAGGACACTCATAAGCTGCATGAGAAAAACTATGCAATGCCCTACAATGTGTGAATGGTTCTGGGTCACCCAGAATGGTAACCACCTGACCTTCATGACATAACTTGATGCACTGATGGAAATTTGATGGAATAGCTTGCATGGCATGGATCCATGGGCACCCCAAGAGCATGTTGTATGGAAGGTCCAAGTCAAGGACATGGAACATTGTGTCATGACACGTTGGGCCTACTTCCATGGGAACCACTATAGTACCCATTGATTCTCTTTCTTCATTGTCATAAGCTGTGATTGTGATAGTCTTAGCTCCCAGATCTATTTCTGAATGGCCTAGCTACTTAACCAGCTTCAAAGTGTAAATGTTTAGACCAGATCCACCATCTACAAGTACCCTCTTGATTTTGCGATGGGTAACCACCACTTTGAGATACAAGGGTAAGTTATGTTCTGGGTTGTTATGCGGGATTGCAGTATGATCAAAAGTAATATGATCATTGGAGTCTAGGTGCGTGCAATCATGGCTTGAAGGTTTGTGGGGTCTACATCTGTTGAAACCCCTAAATTTTGCAATGTCTTGTACAATATGTTCTTATGGGCATTAGATATTTTGAGGAGATTGAGAATAGATATCCTAGTAGGTGTTTTCTCTAACTGCTCTATTAAATTATACTGACCTTCCTGAGGGATAGGCATGGGATCTGGTATGACTAAGTGGGCATGTCTCATCCCTACTGCACAACTTTTTTCTAAAATCTGGATGGTGTTGATCTATTCATTAGATGAGCTAATACATCCAATGAGAGAATCAAAAGGACTATCATTTGTAGGGTAAACATAGGCAGCAGTTCTATAGTCATTGGAGGTTTTCCCGTGATCTAGTTTCCTTTTCTTTTTATCTGCATGATTAGGAAAAGGTTCCTTGTAGATACCCATTTTCTCATTTGGACCTTTTCCAGACTCAGGGGGAGAATCCACAACGATCTTTCCTTCCTCGATGAGGTCTTGTATGTAATGGTGCAGTCTCAAACACCTATCTGTCTTGTGTCCTTTAACATGGTGGAAGTCACAATATTCATGGTCTTTGAACCAACCAGGTTTTGGAGCATCCTCTGGGTATGGTACCATCATAGTTGGATATTCCACCATTTTTGCATCATCTAATTGTTTTAGGATGGCAGACAAGGACTCCGTTAAGGATGTAAATGTACATTTTGTAGGTGCTTTGGGATGAGGTCCTTGTGAAAGCTTTAAAAGTGGGCCTGTCTGTATGGCTTGGACTCTCTTGGAGTCTGTAATGCCATCACCAACAACATGCTTATTCTTATTGAAGAATTTAGGTTTTTCTATGGATTTGGCTTCATGTTTGTTTTTAACGACAGACTTAAGTGTTCCCTTTACAATGAGGGATTTCTCAATTTGACCACCTTTCTCTATGACTTCTTTGAAGTTTGAGCCACAATGCATTTATAAATGAAAGGCTATTTCTGGGTTTAAGTTAGGAACAAATATGCTCACTAACTATTTTTCCGGTAATGCACAAGGAAAATGACTGGCTAACCCATGCCATCGTTGTAAAAATCCTACAAACGTCTCATTGGGTTTTTGTTTTGTATTGCATAAATTGTTCATTGTGATGTCGCTTTCCATATTATAGGAGTAATTCCGTACAAATTTTTCCGCTAATGTGGGCCACGTTGTAATGGAGCCCTTGGGTATGCTATAGAACCATTCCAATCCCATGGCTCCTAGGCTGCGAGGAAAAATTCGTATTAAGAAATTATCGCTATATGTGACCTCTTGGCAAGCCATGTAAAAGTCTTTTATATGATCACGAGGATCACTTTTGCACTTATACTTATCAAACTTGGGAATGGTAAAGTGTTTTGGGAAAGGATGTTGTAACATGTCCTTATCAAAGGGGTAAGGGCATAGTTCTTCATACGAATATTTTCTATTCTGGCCTACATTTCCCTCTTGTAATGTAGTAAGCATATTTTTCATTGATTGTAACTCTTTCTGAATGAGTTTCTCCTTAGTAGGTGACATTGGTCTTTGTACCTGAGTCGCTTTAAAGGTATAGTCTGTGTGTGGATCAAATTGAAACTCGCTAAGTTTATTTTTGTCTTTGTCTTTGTACATGTTTCTTCTTGAAGAGCCTAAGTTTGCTAGCTTCTGGCTCAACTTCAAGATCTATTTTTGGAGGATCTCCTCCTCAACCAGGGGGTCCTCTTCTTCATCAAATTTCAGAGGAGGGGAAGCTTTACGCTCAATTTTCACTTTACGTGAAGCTTTATAGTGAGGTTTTCATGATGGGTCTCCTTCGAAGGTGGCCTTATGTTTCCCATAAGTGGAAGCGTATCCCACATCAAAAGGATTATCTATGTCTAAGAGAGATCTTCGCTCTCCTAGTTTAGGGTTAATGACCTTTGTTTCTTCTTCGTGCTCTTGCGGAATTTTAGCTCCTAATTCTAAGACTCTTGTGAGTACTTGATCTTTATTATAATATAGGAGTTCATCAAATCTATTTAGGTCTAACCTCTGTTGTTCTCCAGAAGAGTCTGACTCTTCTCCGCTATGATCAATTAATAGCTCTGTATCTTTGACTTGAGAAAAGAGAGGCGCCAAATTGTTTCCACTAAATGGGAAGGTTTTGAAAGGGTTTTCTCCTATGTCATGCTCATTTGATTTGGTTGCCATTTTTGTGATTTTAGGCATTACTAGCAGACATTTGTATGCAGCTAGCATGACCCCTAAGTGTATGGTTTCTGCAAGCCACTCAAGGTGATGTTTGAACTATACCACAGTGTATCCTAGATGCAGTGTTATGTAGTCATTTTTATCAAGGAACACTCATATGCACACCTAAATGTAATGATCACTCAATTTTTTTGTTACCAAGCCTATGCCCTAAAAAAGATAGTGACAATATCGTATCAATATGTAGGTCAAGTTAGAATTCTAACAAGGCCTAAGTACTGACGTGGTGTTGATGCATAGTCCCTCGACAAGGTATACTAAAACTAGTTTGAATGCCAATGAAAGCCAAACCTTCTGAAAAATGGAAGTCGCGACTAGATATAGCGTAACAATGTCACCATGATACATTAACCGAGAAAGCAAGGTGTTAGTATCATGACAACCTTATCATGATATATATAAGGCGTTATCGACACTTTTCAAAAAGACTTAGATGACGTCAAAACCAAAACCAAGTGATAAGTATAACAAGGATTTTTTAATTGTGTGAGAAGTGTAACCACGCAATAAAGGGACTTATACCATTTTCTCATAAAAAATGAGAACACGATGTAAGTACCAAGATTGTGCATCTAGAATGTGAACAAAACTATCAACTCAAGAAGAGACAAAAGATGAACCGAACTCATAGCGGTGAAGATGATCTTGAAATCAAGATGGAAGGACTTTTATCAAAGATACAAAAAACATACCTACGCACTTTAGATGTTTAACAACCCAGCCACAAACATGGATGGGCGTAAACAGACAAAAAAGTGGCGAGCACTATCTCTGATAAAAATGTGCAAGGTATGCACCTTTCTCACCCCGAAAAATGGGTGGTGAGAATGCAAGGGTATAGATCAAAAGATGAAAACAAACCAAGTGCCACTTGGGCAGAGTTTTGCCTCGTCTGAAGACAAGAATAAAACTAAGCAAAAGTGGGACGTAGTTTAATTTCATGATGAAAGACACTTAGATCAAACTTACAAGGATTCTTTGCCTTGTTCGAAAAACAAGGTTCAGATTCCAAATGATTTGTCACTTTGTGATGGCTTGATGCAACAATGGACTAGCAAAGTGGGCTCCAAGATAGAATGGCCTCCTTAATAAGTTCTCTCAACTAGGTGTTACAAAGTTGTCTTAAGCGAGCACAATTTACCTCCAAATAGTCACCCTGACTATCTTGGGAGTATCTCAGATTTACTTTACCCCCTTTAAGCACAATGGGCAATAAATGCATCCATGTGTACTCTCACTGGGGTTGTCATATAGAAAAATGGTAACTCTAACTCACAAGGAAAATACTAGTCAAGTGGGTAAGTGGAGCACTTCCTATTTCATCCACGAGGTTACGGTGGATTAGCGGTGGATTACTCAATGGTGGATTACTTTAGGGTTCCTGGAACCACCCCCATTGTTGTAGCTTAAGGCGTTATGCCAAAGGGGTTATGTTCTAGTTGAGCGGATAGGGATGTACCCTTTTTCAAAACCTACAATACAGTGGGATGAAAGTGGTGTGTTTTTATCTTGCTTAACTTAATGTGGTTTTAAGTAGCACACCATTTGGCAACCTGCATAAAACATGTGTATTAGAAGTTTTGTGTTTTGGACATCTTTCTTCTACAAGCGTTGGGTCCTGTAGACAACAATTTTTAGTAATTTTTTAGTTCGCAAATTGATGTCAAGAAAGAGAACTTTACACCTTGCTTTTGATTCCTAAGATCACCAATAGGCATGAAGGAAGAGCATACGCAATGTGAAAAATCCTACTAAATCACATGAAAGTTTACTTCATATCTTTATAAAATAAGTGTTTTGAACATTTGATACAAATTTTGTATTAAATGTTTTTGATCTCCAAGATCACTTTTGAAGGCGCGAGGAGAGAACATACACACTTTTACAAACCTAGTTTAGGCTAAGAACCTGTTGATCAGAGAAAACACAACACTTAGTAGAACTCACACATAGAGTCCACATGGGAGAACAACACATGAGAAAAGGCGTGAAGGTATAGGAAGGTGTCGCGCGTGGAGGTGTAGAGTCAGACTTTTGGGACTTAGCCGATTTTGGAGATCAGGGCTATTTTTAGAGGTTGGCATGCAGAGCACACAAAGCGATGCCGAGACTTGCGTGCCACTCTTCGTGGAGATTTCAAAGAGCATGTCAAATCACTCTTGCATGGACATAAGCTAAGAATAGATCCACCACTATAGTTAACTATCAGTGATCTATAGATAGCATACTTGCATGTATGGCTATAGTTGTAAAAGGCACGTGGCTATTATTAGCATGTGACCTATTTTGGTAGAGTTAAGCGGTGAAGGGCTAGTCCCCCACCCTATATATATGTAATGAATTACTTAGTAAGATATAGACAGGGACACATACTGCTTTGAAGGGTTAGAGATACATGAGTGCATGAGACTGGATAATTGTAACAGATCCATGCACGCATGTCTGGTATTGTATGAAGCTTTTGTACTATTGGTATGATGAATATATGAAGAATATTGGCCGAACAATAGTGTCTGATATGTTTGTCATTGTATACTATTGTTATCATGATGATTTATACTTAAGTGCTTATAGATCTGGTATGGTGTAACGATGTATAGATGGATTAGTTTCTAAATATATGTTTGTTATACTACTTCATCATGCTACCATTCTACTACAACAACCCTAAAGAGGGACCTGGTACCTTTGCATGCTTCGGGTGAGTGCTCAGCCTAGGCTGAGTGATGTGCCAGTGCGACTAGGTGTTATCTGAGAATTCTAGGCTGCATCATTGGTTCCATTGCTCAGGACCTCTTTTTCAGTTGTTTCAGAATGGTTCACGATGAAGACATACCGGCTAACTTTGGTGAGTGTTGAAGAGTGGATTCATGATCTGGAGGAAGAATACGCACGGAGGTTTGACACTGGATCCAGATTTAGCACACGCACTTGGGTAGAGTAGAATATGTATGATAGTTTGTATGAGAGCTTCTTTGTTATCTTTCCAGTAGAATTATACGAGTGGTTGACTGCATATGCATCTAAGTAGAATTGGAGGTATCACACACTTGTTTGGACACAGGAGGAATTTCAAACACTATATGATGTTGACCTGATCTGGACTCGTGTGGTAGATACCTAGTTTTGTGGTGTTCTAAACAACTATATTCTGGAGTATTCAATTTTGACTTATTCATGCCCAGAGGTAGTGGAGTTCCAGTTCCTACGGTATCCTAGAGGGACGTATTTGCAAGGTATTCCGCTGGCAATCAAAATACTGATGGTAACGTTGAACTTGGAAGATAAACCCATGGAAAGCTAAAAATCTCCACGTGCGGGGGCAGGAACAGGATTGGTGAAAGATGGCAGACCTAGCGGCAGCATGGCAGAGGGAAGAGAGGTGGCTGAAGTATGATGAGGCACGTGAGAGGGAATTATGCAAGAAACAAGAAATTACAGAATGGATGGTGTTGTGGAGAGAGATGGCTCGTGAAGGATTTGAGGCTCATGGGGAGGAAGAAGAGCAAGAGCATCAGGAACTCCCCCATCTAGGAAAGCATGACAGAGAACCCTCTTGGCCTCACATGGAAGCACGCTAGTAGATATGACCTAGGCCGCGGGTGCGCATCTAAGCCAACCTACTGACCTAGCCCTTGCGCTTGGTTTTCCAGTATCTAGTACAACAGGTAAACAAAGTTTTCATTTAGGAAGTGAAAGAGCATAAATAAGTCAGACAACAAGTACATCAATGGCAGCATAGATAGCTTCATTATTCTTTGGGGGTACATTTTCAGGCTCATCATCTACACAGAATATGAGTGCACCGAGTGTGGGATTCACCTCTGGAACTGGGACTACTTCACAGACTGTAGGGGTCCAGTATAGTACCACTGTTGGGACACAGGGGAGTGCATCCATGGGCCCTATTCCAAATTCTGGAGGAGGATCAGGAGGTATGGGTAGTTCTAGTTCCGGTGGTTTGGGTGGTTTTGGAGGAAGAGGAAACCAAGGAGGTTCTGGGTCGGGTGGTCAAGGCCCGCAACAACCCCAGAACATTTATATGGAGATGTCCCTTCATCTCCCAGAGTACAGAGGTATCGAGGATGCTGCTGAACATGTTCATATGTGTGAAATATTGTGGCACGTGAAAGGTATCATGGCTTCTGAGTGCAAGGCAAGTCAATTTGCTACTACATTACAGGCATGCACGCACAACTGGTATAGGAAGTTTGATCCCAATCAAACTTGTATTGACTATGCAGCATTGAAAGATGCTTTCTTGAAAGAGTTCCATATCCTAGAGTTTGAGCAGAAGAGTATAAGTGCACTCAAGGATATAAAGCAAGGCACTACTGAAAGTGTACGTGAGTATGATGCCCATTTTAAAACACTTCTATCCAAACTCTCCTATGACATTCATGCAAGTCAGCATGCACAATGGTTTTTCGGGGGATTGATTACCCCATTTCGAAGAGCACTGTCGCATAAAACTTATACCGACCCACGTGAAGCATTGGAAGCAAACTTTACGTGCTGAAGCAGTTGGGAGTATTGACACTGGAGTTAGTCCATTCTTGGAAGCTCAGATAGCAAGCTATGGCAAAATAGTTAGAGAAATTATCGGCAAACTCAGCTCATGAAATGCTCAGGAATCTGGTGTACAGATTGTGAAGTAGAAGGCCACACCAAGGATAGTTTCCCTCACAGAACTGTACGTTCACTACTGTTAGACTGTGAGATTTTCCATTTGAATCATGATGCTAGTCACTGCCCCCTACTACAATGCGCGATCAGGAAGAATGTATCCTCCTTTTGTAAAATTTGTAGGTCCACGACCCATGATACTGAGGACTGTAGATTGATTGGCCAGATCCATGATGCCATTGATATTGGGGTGAGACAGGTGAGTGTGGCTGATAGTTCTAAAGGAAAGAATGAGCATCAGGATAGGGATTATAATCAAACATGCTATGACAGGAATGACAGAAGGTTTGAAGGGGTTCGTGAAAGAGGATGAGGATATCGAGGTGGATATGGAGGATGAGGCCGAGGTGGAGGAAGGAGTGAATTCCCTTGAGGAACTTGCTATACATGTGGCTCACCTGACCATTATAGGCACGAATGCCCGCAGAATATTTCCTGTTCATTTTGTGGAAAGGGGCATAGTTATGAAGAGTGTCCGGACTTGTATGAGCATCTCAGTAAGCAGCACAAGCAAGAAAACAAAGGCACAGGGATGGTTAGAATCCAGCGCGCAGTAGAGAATCAGTGGATGCCCAAGTTAACACCAGAACCTGAGGTAGTAACAGTCAAGATAACCACACGAGCTGAGGCGGCACGCGCAAGAGAGGTTTTGCAACAGAAGCTGACAATCACTAGGGAGGAGGTTTTACATGCTAGGTATCCAGATCCAGCTCATCAGAAAGAAGTCTATCAGGAAACTATGGAGGTCCTTAGAAGCCTTCAAGGTGAAATACAGGGTTTGAAAGAGTAGTCTCAGAAATTGGAGCATAAGGATACAGAAAAGGCCCCATCTGATATTGACGACATCAGAGAGGTATGTAGAATGTTGTGCCAGGAGAATATTATTCCTTTATTAGGAAATTGGTTGAAGGGGAATACTCTGTGCGTGGGAACTGAGACTAGAAGACAAATACTTCATGTGAATCTTCCCCCCGATAGCATTGACTACGACAAGGAGATCACTTTGAATGTTGTTGTGGATGGGTGGTTGTTGAGCAATATTTTGATTGACACAGGTGTGGAAGTGAATGTACTTACATTGGATGCATGGGTACAAATGGGGAGACCCCCATTGTAGCCATCATCTAATGTATTGTTCATGGAAAATAGAACAAAAGCTACTCCCATAGGAGTTTTGAAGGATGCATCTATCACTATACAAGGGGCCAAGTTCACAGGAGACTTCGAAGTGTTAGCGCTTGCGGAAGCAGATAGCTTCCTAGCTTTGCTTGGGTGCCCTTGGTGTTATGCAAACAATGCTGATTTGAGGTTTAACAAGGGGTATATCAGCTTCGAGAACAAGGAGGAAAGGGTCATAATACCATTGACAGATGGGAAATCCATACCATATGTGGAACCTTTAAGTGAAGAGGACTTGAACAGAATCTATATACATGTTATTCGGGACCCAGAGGTCAATGAGCCATCTAAGGAAGGAATCCTTCATTGGGAAGATTCTCAGTCAATCAGTGATACTACCAGTATTGCTTGTGATAATTGGGCTCATGGCACTTATGAACTGGTGGGGCACAAAGTTAAGTGCGTGGTTGCTTGCAAAAAGGGTTTTCACTCTGTCCGGTGTATAGGTCGCTCAGTACCCCGCTATACTGGATCTGAAGATTTGGCTGGATTCTTACAGGCCATGGAAGCAAACTGGGCTGACCAGCTTAAAAGATGAGATATGCTGTCATATACTTTGGGTGGGACAACAGCGCACTGGTGGGTGGTCCACAGGGATAATCTCTTAGAATGGGGAAAGATTGGGACCGCCTTATCAACCAGGTTTTCAAGAAGTAATGCACCTACAAAAATTTTCCCTTATCATGGTGATCAACCTACTCAGCATCATATCCAGTAGTGTGAGAGACTCTGGACAGTAGGACAGGAAGCATTACCACCCTCACTTTGGGTGCATCAGTTTTATTCTACTCTACAAGGTTGCACGCGTGCTTGGTATGTATATGCTGAATTACATCACGACACTGGCAATTGGCAAAATTTGACTGCAGGGATGATCCAAACTTTTGACTTCTTTTCATCTACACCACCAGTGAACAAAGCTTTAAGCTTTATCAAGTGCTTAACCATGGGAGACAGTGGGAAAGTGGAAGAACTTATTCAGGAATTATTTGGTGAGACAGAGACAGGGGCACATTTTGAGGATGAAGAAGATGATATCATACTACTTGAGTGCGCTTCTCTGGAAAAAGACAAGGGGAAGATGGTTTACATAATTGATGATGAGGAAGTTGAGCACTTGGAAGTGGATCATTCACATGGAACACGTGAAGTGTTAGCCAGTGCGGATGTAGATGCACACACATATCATGAACCTATGAAGACAACAAAGGTAAATATAGGCACAGAAGTTGAACCTAAGGAGGTGATAATTGGGGATTACTGGTCAGAATCAGAAGTAGCAAAGATCATAGAGTTACTTAGAGACTATGAGGACTTATTCCCAAGAGGATACCATGAACTTAAAGGTGTGCATAAATCACTTGGAGAAATGAAGATAAAGCTCAAGGAAGGTGCGCACCCTGTTAGGAAGTGACCTTATTGAATGAATCCCAATTTGCATGAGAAAGTAAAGGAGGAGATTGACAAGATGTTGAAATCTGGGATCATTCGACCATTGGATGAATCAGAATGGGTCAGTCCTATGGTGATAAGCATAAAAAAGGATGGTAGGATTCGAATTTGTGTTGATTATAGAGAGTTGAATGCAAGCATGTGTTACAGATCCCTTTCCTACGCCATTCACAGAGGAAATATTAGGAGTGGCTGGGCACGAGATATATTCATTTACAGATGGGTTCTCAGGGTATCATCAGGTTAGGATTGCCCCGGAAGATCAAGAGAAGACCACCTTCACTACTGAATGGGGAAGCTTTGCCTATACTGTGATGCCCTTTGGATTGAAGAATGCACCTGCTGTATTTTCAAGGATAGTGGTACAAGCATTCAAGGATTTTATTCACAACTTCTTACAGGTCTATCTTGATGATTGGACCGTTTATGGGCTAATTAAGGATCATTGTGACAATCTGTGCTTAATGTTTGAAAGATGTAGATAGTTGAGTATCTCATTGAACATCAAGAAGTGCATCTTTGCTACTCCCTTTGGCATACTTTTAGGACACATTATCTGCAAGGAAGGGTTGCTGGTTGATCCAGCTAAAGTTGCAGTCATTTTAGGCTTGAAAGTGCCTCCAGTCAGAGTGAGGTGCGTGGATTTTTGGGTCATACAGGGTATTACAGGAAGTTTATAAAAGGGTATGCAAAAGTTTCCGCACCCTTGGAAGAATTGCTCAAGGGGAAAGGTACATTCTATTGGGGGGAGTCGCAGTAGCGCGTGTTTGAGATATTGAAGAAGAAACTTACTACCGCACCTATCTTGTGCTTTCCTTCATGGGATAAACCTTTTCATGTTCATGTGGATGCCTCTGGCACAACCATTGGTGTTGTTCTTAGCTCAACCAGGAGAAGGTATAGTTGATCATCCCATTTGTTTTGCTAGTAGGAAGTTGACCCCTGCAGAACAGAATTATACCACTACAGAGCACGAAGCCTTGTCCATGATCTATGCCTTGCACAAATTTCATCAGTATTTGTTGGCCACACCATTTGTGTTTTATACAGATCACATGGCATTGAAGTATTTGGTGAACAAGCCCATTTTACAGGGGTGCATATGCCGATGGATACTCTTATTTCAAGAGTTTGACTTTACAGTTGTGGTAAAACTAGGCAAAAGCAATTCTGGACTGGATCACTTGTCTAGAATTCAATCAGGAGAAGAGGCACAAACAATAGAAGAGACCATGCCTGATGCACAACTGTATAGGTTACAACACGTGCCATCAGAATTAGAGGACATTGTTGTCTTTCTAAGGACTGGTATGGCACCAGAAGGCATGAAAGCTTTAGAGAAGAAGCAACTTGCTATACATGTGGCACCATTCATGTTAATCAGTGGTGATTTGTACAAATTAGGCAGAGATGAGGTGTTATGTCATTGTGTATTGGAGCATGAATGAAAGGATATAATGGAAGAAGCACATGGTGGTATTGCAGGTGGCCACTATGCAGGTGATACCACAGCGCGCAAGATCCTACTTGCTGGTTTGTGGTGGGAAACATTGTACAAGGATTGTAAAGAGTATTGTAAGGCATGTGACCATTGTCAACGTCTAGGTCGACCAGGACAAAGGGATGAGATGCCTTTACGACCAATTACAAGTGCAGAACCCTTTGAGAAATGGGTGATTGACTTTGTTGGGCCTATTTCACCAGCCGCGCGCAGGACTGGATCGTGCTATATCATCACTTGTATAGATTATCTTACCCGATGGGTAGAAGCAGCACCTACAAAGGACTGTACAGTGGCTACAACAGCAAGGTTCTTATGGGAGAATGTTCTTACAAGGTATGGTTGTCCTTTAAGTTTAACAAGTGATAGGGGCACACATTTTTTGAATGAGACAATAAGAATTCTGTTAGATGAGTTTATGGTTGCCCACCATAAGACTACACCCTATCACCCTCAGGAAAATGGAACTGCTGAGGCTTTTAACAAGATTTTGAGCCACACATTGACCAAGATTTGTGATGTTGGAAGGAAAGATTGGGATGATAAAGTATCTGTTGTTCTTTGGGCTTATAGAACAACATACAAGAGATTGAACAAAGCCACACCTTTTCAATTGGTGTTTGGCATGGAAGCTTGTTCTTCCTATAGAATTTATGTTACCTTCTTTGTGCATTGCACGTGCTGGAGGTCTAGCTGATGAGAAAGCCTTGGAAGAATGGATTGAGAAGATGGTTCAACTAGATGAGCACCGAGCCATAGCACGCTGGAGTCAGAAACAGGAGAAAGTGTGCCAAAAGGCATGGCATGATAGACATATCAGGGATAAGAAACTTGTGGTTGGACAAATGGTACTTCTGTATGACTCCAAGTTTTTGTGCCATCCAGGGAAGCTCAAGGTGCATTGGTTGGGGCCGTATATTATAACTCATATACTTGAGTCAGGTGCTTTCCAGTTAGAAGCAATTGATGGCACGAGGCTGCCCAGTTATTTTAATGGGAGTAGGTTGAAGCCCTACTATAAATAAGTCTTCTTGGTGTTTGTAATAAGGTAGTATTGCCAGATAGATTAGGTTTCCCTTTCTGCATTCCCTTAATGTGTTTCTTTCATCGTCGCTATGCTTTGTCAATTTAGTTCTTGTTTGTGTGTCATAAGCGTGCTTGCGCACATGAAGCTAACTACAATATGAAGCATGTTGATGCGCAGAGGACTGCACATACTTTTAGTGTGGGGTGGATTGTTGGTGACTCTCAGGTATATGCTGTGAAGATTTAATGTTGTGGGTGTTGAGAAAGAAGGTTGCTAAGGGTGATTGACAAAATATTGCTTCTCAAAGATAACCAAGGATGGAGATGAATGAGGGAAAGTATAATGTGAGGTAAGCGGTGGCCATGGTAACTACCAGGAGATGGTGCAGTGACGAGGTACTCGGGTGCTAGAGCACCCATGCTGAAGAGAAGTCTGTGACAAAGGGTAAAAAGGTGCGCTAGAAGGTTATAGCTTTTGGCGCGAAGATGTACCACGCGGAAATGACAAAAAATGGGTAATAAATGAGGAGAATTTGGTAGGTGGAGGAGTAATTAATGCAGCAAAAAGTGGAAATCTATATAAGGATGGGATGCGATTTCATTTTTACCCTTGTGACTACGAGAATTTGACAAAGAGCTACGTGTGAAGAGCCAAGTAAAGTGATTCAAGGTGCGAAGCAAGCGAACCAGGCGTGAAAGATAGATCTGTGTATTGGAAAGGCTTGTATCCCCATAGGAGAAGGGTTTGAATGAAGCAGAGTGACAGAACAGAGCTAGGGCACGTGATTTCATGATTACAAATTAGGGCATGGTTGAATCGAGTTAGGGTTTGAAGGAAACTAATAAAAACTTGCAGCAGAAGGTCTAGAAAACAAAACCCAAAGAGAAGAATGGCTCCAAAGAAGAAAGCAACACCAGTAAAGGAAAAGAAGAAGGTGGTAGTAGAAGAAGAGGAAGAGATGGCCCCAGAAAGCAATTTTTCAGAGATGCAGTACCCTGAGGACGTAATTGTGGGCCAGGAATGGGATACCCACATACGACAGAGCAAGATAAGTGAGTATAACCACCGGACCAAGGATAACCAGAAGAAATTAGATGAATTGCTCACCTCCTGAATGAACAGACGAACTGAGGATGGCATGCCAGTATATGATGACATCGGGGAAAGGCTACTGAAGAGGATTGGTGTCTACCAGCTGTATGAGCTCCCATACTTTGGGAAATATGCACCATTGTATAGATGGCTGATGAGCCGAGTCCATGAGGACTTTTTCTATTTTGCAGGACGGAGGGTAAGATTGACACCCATTCTTATTGCCACAGTAACTGGATTAAAGGAAATAGGTGAGGATATTAAGATTGACCTAGCTGACAAGAGCACCATTTTGGAGACACACAAAGCGCTGGGCTACTAGAAAGGACGCATGGAATGGACATTGATAAACTACAAAATTGTCCAGTAGTACAGGCAGCAGTGCACCTGATTACAAAGTTGAATGACCAAGATTGTTGGTCACAAGTTAACTCTATGTGGCTACATGTGGCAAAGTGCACATGTCAGAAGGAGTCACTTACAACATTGTCAGCTTCATTGCAGAGAAAATAGTAGAGGAAGCGCGTGCAGGAAACAAGATAAGTTTTGGTTGTGTTTTGCTAAGTTTGGTATTCATGGAGATTGGGGTACCAGATGGCCCAGAAGAGAATATATGGGAATACCCCATGAATCACAAGTCTCTAGCTGAATGATTTAGCAAGTATCTATGCAAGGGGTCTATGATGGACGAGGTAAAGGAGCGAGCAGAGATGTGGTATGATAGGCTCCACACGGCGTTTGAAGAGGAATGGCGTATACCCAAGGAGTTTCCTTTGGTTCTAGGGAAGCAGGCACAGTTTGTAGTCTACCAACACTTTTGTATTGTGTGCTTTCCAATGGTAGATGGGTCATGGAGCCCCTGGTGCAAACTACCTTACATGTTTTCTGCATGATATTTCCAAGCTTCAGTTCATCGGTTCACCAACACATGAAGGTTAGTATTTAATGCAGACAAGGTGGACTGTGAATACCACACCTTGCGGAAAACATATGGATATCCAGGGAAGAATGCATACAACGAGAGTATTATCTCAGAGATTTTGAGCATTAAACTAGAGACACTTGCCATTGCAGATATTGGGGCCGTGCTGATATACCTTCAACTTAAGCCGAAAATGGAAAATAACAAGTATGTGGAAAACGAGTTCGCGCTTCCAGGGCCACCGAAGGGGAAGCATACCATGGAGAACATTCCGGCACCTAGGCCCTCTGAACCCAAGCAAGATGATGAGGAAGAGGATGAAGAGCAAGGAGGATAGCGGTGGCTTGGTGCGGAGGAGGAAGCAACCATCTAGCCAAAAGGAGAAGGAGCGTGTGACGGCTTCACAGGAGAAGGAGTTACTGGGGAAGAGCAGGGTGACCAAAGATTTAAGAAGGTATTCAAGTGCACAAGGGCGCAAGGAGAAACCCAGCAAGTAAAGGAGCCAGAGGAGAAGAAAAGAAGAAAACTCAGGCTAGGTGAGGAAGCAGAAGAATCTGAGGAGAAGGAACCCTCATCTCCAGCAGAAGAGGAGCCTCAACATGAGGAGGAGGAGAAAATGGAAGGAGGAGAAGGGGAACAATCAGAGGCCACACAAGACAAGGGTGAGGATACATCTAGTATTCCTAACCTTGATGCAGCCATTCCAAGAGGGCCAAGATCCCATTCAGAACAGGTGAGGATGCCAAGGCACATACAATGGGATATGCAGAAGACCCAAAGAATGATTGTTCATGCTCAGTTCCAGAGCACCATCGAGCAGAAGGATCTATTCGGATGGGCACTCATGGACGAGGACAAGGCGACACTGTGTACATGGAAGCAACTTTCATGGTCAATGCATACACATATGGATGAGCTAGACTTTGATGTCGGTGAAGAATCATGTGCACGTCAAGATGATTGAAGAAGGCACCTAGAAATAAGGCACATGACAATTAAGCCAACGGTGATGACAGATGAGCAGGTAAGTAATGCTCTGGTAAAGGTATCTACTGAAGTAGCAAGAAGAAACATTGATAAATCTGCTACCATTAAAGTGCTGACAGAGAAGCTGAAAGCCAAGGATGTGGAGATAGCACGCCTAGTGTAGGAAAAGGACCTGATCAAGAGAAAATATGACACTTTTGTTAGTATGGTGGAGGAAATTGGAGATGATGTCCTAAAGGTACGCCTCGCATTTAGAATCCCAAGTACCAAAATAATTTCCTTCTGCGATGCACTATGTAAAGACAATGATAAAATTAGTATTGGAGGATGAAAAGGTGCGTATACAAAACAGCCCAAGGACCCAGTGGAAGAGGTAGAGAAAGTGCAGGCTGCAGTAGCAAGGAAGATTGCTACTTATGAAGGCCTACTGCAAGCCATCCGCGATGAGCTGAAGAAATCTGATCATGCACTAATGATATGCACAGCTCCAGATGCACTGATCGTGGTAAAAACATTGGAGGAAGATAATGAAGTGCAAAAGGCTATGAAGGATGCAACCCTAGGCCATGCTGAATGATTAATCCTGGTGAAGCAGAAGTGCGAGACACTAGCTGCGGCATAGGCACCGCATAAGGAAAGGTTAGATGAGCTTGGAAAGCTCATTGCTCAAAAGATGGATATATTGGAAGGGGTGAAAACCTCTATGTCAAGCGTAATGCTTGTGATACAGAATGAGCAGGGAAAGCTAACTATGGATGAGCTGGAGTCTATCATTGTAGATGTGCCAGAGAAGGAAGGAATGGTGTTGACAGAGTGGGAGAACTTGGAAGTAGATATAAAAGAGGAATATCTAGAGTTACTGCTTCAGAATGAAATGGAGGAGCCTGAGGCCTGAACAGTTTTTGTTGTGTATACCTTATTCAAAATTCTTTATTCAACCATTCTTTATTTATCCATTCTTTGTGTAAGTTTTGGACATCACCATTGTCAAGGTGACAATGAGATTAGTGTGGGGTAATGTTGATAAGAGAAAACACTTAGTAGAACTCACACACAGAGTCCACCTGTGGGAGAACAACACAGGAGAAAAGGCACGAAGGTATAGGAAGGTGTCACATCGCGGAGGTGTAGAGTTAGACTTTCAGGACTTAGCCGATTTTGGAGATCAGGGCTATTTTTAGAGGTTGGCATGCGGAGCACACAAAGCGATGCTGAGACTTGCATGCCACTCTTCGTGGATATTTCAAAGAGCATGTCAAATCACTCTTGCATGGACATAAGCTAAGAATAGATCCACCACTATAGTTAACTATCAACAATCTATAGATAGCATACTTGCATGTATGGCTATAGTTGTAAAAGGCACGTGGCTATTATTAGCATGCAACCTATTTTGGTAGAGTTAAGCGGTGAAGGGCTAGTCCCCCACCCTATATATATGTAATGAATTACTTAGTAAGAGATAGATAGGGACACATACTGCTTTGAAGGGTTAGAGATACATGAGTGCATGAGACTGGATAATTGTAACAGATCCATGCGTGCATGTCTGGTATTGTATGAAGCTTTTTTACTATTGGTATGATGAATATATGAAGAATATTGGCCAAACAACAGTGTCTGATATGTTTTTCATTGTATACTATTGTTATCATGATGATTTATACTTAAGTGCTTATAGATTTGGTATGGTGTAATGATGTATAGATGGATTAGTTTCTAAATATATGTTTTTTATACTACTTCATCATGCTACCATTCTACTACAACAACCCTAAAGAGGGACCTGGTACCTTTGTGTGCTTCGGGGTGAGCGCTCAGCCTAGGCTGAGTGATGTGCCAGCGTGACTAGGAGTTATCTGAGAATGCTAGGCTGCATCATAACCGAAAACACTTAACTATGCAAATTGAAATACCAAAGAAAAACTCTGTATTTAACTTGTTAGTTCTAGAAATCTACAGCAAAGATCAGGGAAAAAATATTTTACAGACTATAAATTTTTTTCCAATTTTTACACAGATGCCTGTGCTCCCAAACCGACACTAGCGCTCCCTAACCAACGGGTACGTGCCTAACTTAACGAATACGCTTGCAAACCAAAATTAGTGAAATCTAGTATAGTAAAAACACAGACGTGTCCAAAAAGTCAGAGATGCTCGCAACTCAACGTGGGCACCTAGGTTTCAATGGAGACGTGCCCAAGCATAAAATAGATAGTTTCAATTTTTTACACATTTGATTTATTTACACAGATGCAGCCAAAGAGACAGAGACGCGAACCTGCCAATAGAGATGCATGTGCATCTGTGCAGAGATAAAATTTTCCAATGATGAACACATCTAGACAGGTGCGCTTCTATTTCGATGGGAATGCTAGGGTTTCAACGTGGACATGCTCCCTTACAACACCTACACATACTCTGTGAAAAACCTGTAAAACTCACAGATTTTCAAATTTTCAAAAGTAAACATGTTAGTTGTTAGTCAAAGTGTCCTATTTCTATATCAAACCCACAAAATACATGCAAATGAAGGTCATTTATCTAGTGTTAGAAAAAAAAAAGAGGAAATAACAGGTGATTTGATCCAAAAAACTTGAAAATGAACTTTAAAGAACTCAAAAGACCTCCATTAATGGAGGATGGACATAAGTGTCCCACTGGGCATGCCAAATGTGTTCAATGAAAAGTTGCAAAAGCCATGGAATTGGGGTAAGAATCTCTAAAGAATCCACAAAGGCTTTGAACAAGTTGATCAATGGACCATCTGATAAGAAATGAGCAAGGTTTTCTACTTTGCATACATTAATTTGAAGTAAACAAGCAAACTAAGCAAATGAAACTAACCTCTATTCTTTGAAAGCTTGAAATAACGAACCTAAGAGGATTTAAGCATTTAGTTTGTGTTTAAGAGAAACAAATCTCCCCATTAATTACTTCAAGGCCAATAATTCTTATCTTTTACTCCATATTTGTGTTATAAAATACAAAAGCAAATGCTAATAGCTCAATGGAAGAAAATGAACTAAAATCTAAAGCCTAAAAAAATACTATAATTTGTGCTAGGAAGAAGAGAGAATTATTAGAAATGAGGGAGGGGGTCTAGCCCTATTTATAGTTTTCCATTTGGGAAAGTGGGAGATTTGGGTGTATGTGGGACAAATGCATAAGTCCAAAAATCACTTTTAGCAAGTCAAAGTGAGATTTGACTAGGTTTAGAAGAGATTGATCATGGTTAATATTTGATTAACCATGTTTTAGAGGATAATTAATCCTATTCAGAGAGAAATTAGTTTTCTGAAAGACTTAATCAATCCAATGAAGTGGATTGATACCCTAGGAAGCTAATAGAGGTGGTAAAGAAGAGAATATTAGCCAAGAAGAGATTATTATAACCTATTTAATTAATTTACAAGAGGAAATACGACCAATAAAGTGTTGTAAGAGGGGAGTTAGATAGATCTAACTGAAAAGGTGTCGTAAATTTGAGAGGAAGAGAATAATAAGTGCAATATTAGAAATAATAGTGCTTTGATCAAACTACATGTGTGTACAGTTACATGAAGCTCCAAAATCAAACATACAATTGTTTAAGATCCACCCATTTAAAATAAGGGATGTGAAAAAGGGGTCAAAATTCAATTGTGTTTCCACCAAAGGAGTTTGTTTTCATGCAACAAGAGGTTTGCTGTCACGTGAGAAAAAAATTTTTGTTGCACAACAAAAAATCTCTTGTCACGTGTCTACATCCTCTGCCCTCCTGTCACACGTCAACAAAATATTCATGTCATGTGTCAAAAAACTCTCTGTCATGCATCTACAGCCTCTTTCCTCCTATCGCACGTCAACAAAATATCCATTTCACGTGTCAGTAAAATCTCTGTCGCGCGTTTACAGCCTCTGCCCTCCTGTTGCACGTCAACAAACTCTCCATATCGTGCGTCAACAAAATCTCTATCTCCAACCTCCACCCTCCTGTCGTGCGTCCAAAAATATCCTTGTCGCGTGTCAACAAACTCTTTGTCACACGTCTGTAGTCTCTGCCCTCCTAACACACATTTACTGTACTTGATAATACATATGCCCCCAGGTGGTATGAGTGAGCTAGTAGTGTTCTACCTGGTGAATAATCTAGGATTGTATTGGGGATATTTTCAAGGGTAGGTGAAGCCGACCCCTAAAAAAAATTAAACTTTAATTTTTAGGCGAACAGGCCATTGACCCGCGCTAGAAAATTCATCTTTTCAAAATTTTCAAAAATAGAATATTCACCATATTACGAATATTCACCACTAAAAAAGCCCCTATCAAAGACATGATTTTTATACTCGGGGATCCCTAGTAATTATACAAGGGGAAATATAATATTTATTTGGCCATATCATCCGCATTATATTTGGTAAGAGGAGCATTGGAAGGCACTGTTACAGTTTTTTCAGATAACAAAAGGTTCTTTCTAGTGGGGTTTGGGGAAGAACTACTTGGCTTAGGATGTATTACAGGGGTTCTATTTAACACATTTATCTAAGGGGAATATTTTGGGATTTTAGAAATAATAGGCATCCTTGCTTTAGCTGTAGGAGTAGGTCATTTAATTTGTCTATTAATGAGATTATATTCCTTTTCTTGAGCAAATGCAACATTGATCAATAATTTTCAATCCTCACTGGAAGGAACATCACCATCATATTTCTTGATCATCAAGGCTCTTAAATACTCAAAATCATGATTAGGTAATTCAAAAGATTGGGCCATACCAGTCTTAATATTAATTTCAATAGGGAGAGTCCCAACCTTTTCAACATACGTCCAGAAATCAACCACAGTTTGGGTGTAGAGGAGGTTAGTAGAAGATACATTCTTCTCACATTTTGGTTGACATTCCTTCATGCACACATCACCAAAATAAATTTCATCACTTTCATCATCTATAAGTGGACCACAGGGTACATGGGGAAACAAGCATTTGTCACACCAATCAATGGCATGTAGCAACTACTCTTCCCACTAAAGTGTCACGAACTGCTTTGTTATCTCTAAATTTTTTTTGCTTACTAGTGTGACCCATAGGTCCTTTTCCTATATCTTCTCCCCTGAAATCTCCTTTATCTTGTTTTCCAAATCTATTATGTCTAGCATTCTGATGTTGATTCTAGGAATTGGGAGTTAATCCCTTTTTCAGTTCGTGCTAATTTATAAGAAATTTCCTTAACGCCCTTGCCAAAGTTTTGACAACTTCTTCAAGGTCAAATGTATTGCTAGTCTGAGGCTTCTCTTGGTTAACCAAAATCACACCCTCCCTCTTTGGTGGCTTCTCGACAACTTTAATATTATTCTCAATCTGGATAGCCATTGTAAAATATTTTCTCAGGGTCTGAGGATTTTTATCTCTTAAGTAGTATGTTGTCTTCTTATCAAATGCATCTGAGTACTTAATAAGAAAAGACTCATCATTGGGCCTTATATTATTGAGTAACGTTGTCTAAATTTTATTTAATCTGGTATTAAAGTCTTAGACACACTTGTTGGGATTATTTTTAATGTTATCAAACTCATAAAATAGAAACCTTGGATCATTTTTATCACCATATGAAACCCTGAACACATTTTTCATCTCTTGTCATGAATCAATTGATCCATCGGGCAAGGTTTTGAACAATTAATGAGCATCTTCTTCTAGAGTGTGTACAAAATACTTCACATATACATCCTCAAACTTGACCTCAAAATCATCCATCAGATTTCGAAATAATTTTAATTGATGATCACCACTGATAGAATTATTTCCTTGAAACTTACGAAACCTCATTCTAATCTCATTGGGGACCTCATTTGGATAACCTTCCATGTCATTAAAATCAATAGGTCTATATGTGTTAACCCTGAAAGGTTCTTTAGGAGGGGGTCAACCATTTTATTTTACATGGGAATTGCATGTGGAGGATGGTGTAACCAATGTTGAACATGAGTTTGTTGGTTTAATGAATTTTGAAATTTTTTATGAAAGCTTCCAGAAGGAGTAGAATCTAAACCAAATCCTTGGTTCTCCTTGTTAAATGAAAGAATATGATTAGAATTACCATGTATATCCTTAGAAACATGAGCTTTTTTATATAAAGAATGTAAATGATAATCCAGACCAGATGCTTCTAAATTGTCAGATGTGATAGAACAATCCTAAACTAGCGGAATATCAAGCTTATTAACTTGACTACAACTGATCTTTAAACTTTGATCAATTACAAGCTTCTTTATCCACTTCTTTTTCTGAATAGAATTAAACTTAGGAAGCAACTTATTTGTGGGATCAGATTTGAAAGAAGATCGTAATCCTTCCAAGGTTACAAAATAGAAAGTAAATTAGTAATTACGATCAGATAAAACTAGTTTATCCCAGCTTTACTTTAGGGAGTTGCCACTAGAATATAAAATTCTAGAAATAGATGGAACCTTTAAATATGTAGGTATTCCTTTTAAGAAAACTCGAGTCACACAAAACTCAAACATAACAATGAGATAACTGTAAATGTCCCCGAAAATGATGCCACTCAGGTGTGTTGACGGAAGTACATGTTTTATGGAAAACTTTCTTTATAATTTGGAAGATTATGGATAAGAAGTCTGCGGTAGCGGCGCCTCTCGGGTGTTGGATCTCGAAATCATACCCTAAGGAAATGAGTAACTAACTAAAGTGGGTTGGATTTGACGGAGTGATGAGAAATGAAAAGTTTTTTGTCATTAATAATCAGGGATTTGTTCAACACTTAACCTACTGAATCAATTCTTGGAGGTGATTAGAGACACCTTAAGAAAGGGGATGGCTTAGCCCTACCACTTCTAGCTCTTTCTAGAGCAAGGTGAGAGGACCTAGTTTGAGGATCTAAATAATGGAAAATCTATCCTAGATTTGTTTCCTTTATGATTTTTGCAACTTAATTTGAAGCAAGTGCAAGCATAGATACAATAACAACTCATAAGAGTTATCATTTTATTATTGTACGCACTTGACACATCAAATACATATCAACCAGATAGATAATGAAAATTTTTAGATATTATGATTGCATAATAGTATCGACCAAGGGTGCTTAAAATGATATTGGATCACTGACTTGGTGGGATTCTCAACAAAGAATACTGGTAATAAATAACTCTTAAACACAACTTTGTAGAATAAGCATATGTATGGTATGCATGTATGATATGCTTAGTAGGTATGAAGATAACTAGATGTTTTTCATTGAGATTTGAAGGGGGAGTTTAATTTATTTTATGACTTTGGTATGTTAATGTTCCCATGAAAATAATCCATCCTTAACGGAAATGCTTGAAAAGAACAATCAATTTAACATAATCTGTAAAATAACATTTACATTCATTGATACTCAAATTCCACAAATGTTCACTAGTCTTCAGAATCCTAACTACAAATCTCTGAGTTATAATTTATATAAATAACTTGCTATATTTATTTTTGATTAAGATAAATATGAAATATTATGCCTAATATGATGTTATAGTAGTAGTAAATAAATGATGCAATGAAATATAGAAATATACCAAAGAAAGCTAAGCAAAAAACAATGAAACCCTGATGGCAAAGAGAGAGTAGAAAGGCTTAGCTAACTCATAGAGTTCTGGAGAGTGCACAAAGTTAAAGAAAAATAAAATATGAAGCATTGAACATCACACTAGAGCTATGGAAAATGCAGATCTTGAGGTATAGGATGTGCTGGGGCACCTGGGGAGGGACAAGGGCCCCTTGAGCACCCTCAGACGTTTTACAAGCACCTGGGTCCGTAAAAATTCTCATAAAACCTCCTCTAAGGTGTTGCAAGGTGTTCTCCTTTAGTCATCTTTTTTCACTATGAGTTCACACCAAGATCATTGAGCTCGTTATAAACCTACAATGAAGAATGAACATTTAAAACCCTCAAATAGACATCAAATCCTAAAAAAGAAAGATGCAAAATGAGGGGTCAGACTGTCCTTAGCTGCCATAATGATGGACTTACAACTAAGTGTTGTAATACATATCAGAACCAATGTAGTTTTGTGTGTGTGTGTGTGTGTGTGTGGAATTGTTCCCTAGGTTTCTCTTGTGTCATTCACACTTGGATAGCGAGCAAGTAGCTAGATGTAGAATGAACTTCCCTCCTATAAAATGTGATGTAGAAAACCATCCCTTTTTTCCTTGTGATGGAGCTAGATGGATGAAATGGAGATCTTAGATTTCTTGATAGATGTAACCTTAGGTGGTGATATATAGTGCTTAGTGCTTGGTCTTTTATGATGATCACATAAGTTTATATTTATGTGATTCATTTTCTTGAATTTCGTAACTAACCCCGAAAATTCTGAACACCAAAAAGATAAGATGCTCAAATGGCTAGAAAGGACTTAAAAAGTGTGAGTAAAAGTACAAAGAGGCCAGGGGTTCCCAGAGGGGATGAGGGCACCGACAAATGTTGAAGTATAAAAAGATAGACTGAGCAAGCAGAAGTGTAGGACCAAAAGAAGTGACATAAAGGAATGAAAGGTGGCCAAAGACATCTTTTAATTAGTATCATTCTTTCTTAGGAATCATATGAATAGTAGTATGTAATCAGGACTAGATAATTACCCAAAGTGTTTGATTTTGTGTCTACATTTACACCCACTTTATGTTGGTGAGCGGAAAGCTTGGTAACACAAAGTAGATAGAGATGTGTGGTTGATAACAATATATATTGATGACGCAAGCATGCTGACGGACTAGACAAAGCATGGAGTGATAAAAATGTGAAGTGTGGATGCTAAGGAAGAGAAAATGAAAAAAGTGATAATGAAAATAAACCTAGGGTAGAAACGCATGTGTAGATGTTGTGATGTACCTATTGTCAATTTCAATGTCGATGTGTGTGATGTGGATGATGTTGACTACCGCTTCCCACATAGAAGGACCTGTAAAATAGAAGCTGACAAGTAGTCAAATATGCATGTATATGTGTACAAATCATGTAGAGTATGCAAAATGAAAAATGTGAAAAGGGAACATGTGCAGCTGATCTGTGATGAGGAAAAGAGTGTAGAAAGGATCTTGTAGATGATTTTGATGCATGATTTTTTTGGGCGTTCTCACACCAATGAAATTGAAGAAGTGTAGGGAGAATAGTCTGGCATCATCCCCAATCCTTTAATTTCTTCCCTTTGTATAGAACACCATTGCATATGGTGTGTATAAACGCATGTGCTAATGAATATCTACCCTTTAAAAGTTGTTGTGTATGGAATTTTGTAAACTATGGTGAACTACCAATCACTGTGTAATTACCCCCTAGTCTCAGGCATCCAGGAAAGGTCATTCTATGGTGAACTACCAATCACTGTGTAATTACCCCCTAGTCTTAGGCATCCAGGAAAGGTCATTGTATTTCCCCTGGTCTCAGACATCCAGGAAAGGTCACTGTTCTAAGGACCCAAGTCTAATTCTGAACCCTAAAAATTATGTTGTGTATAACGTTGTATGGGGTGATTGATTCACCCATGTGATGCCCCCTTGTATGGGGTGCATGTGATGTCACTGAAGGAGTATGCGGCCTAAAAGAGGACCAACCATTGTGCTGAAACTATGCCCTCCAGGGGGAAGGGAATTTTTTCTTGGGTAGAAAACCAAAACACACATAAACAAGTGGATAGGAAACAAGTGTTAGTACAAGAAAAGACAAAAACTCATGTAAAATATGAAATATAAGCTAAGAAAACAATGTGTAATCTAAGATGTAAGTAAACACACAAGAAGACAATGTAGACCGCGAAAAGTGAGTTCTAAACATGGGACATCACTCATGATTCCACAATACAATCAAGGCCATAATGGTTTTAAACAATCAGAGAAAGAACAAGACAGGGCAAAGCCCGCAAACAATGACAAGAAAAGACAAGTAGTGTATGAGACAACCATGGAAACAAATATTCCTACATAACAAATGTTTCACATGAAGCACATGTTAGCACATTAGAATGATAACAAGTATGTCAAAGCATGTATAAGACGATAATGTAGTGTGCTATGAAACAAAATGAAATAATAACACCTATAATGTATGAAATTAAATGCCTCCGGGAGCCATTGTGGGACTGGTAATAGGTATTGCGCCAAACATCTATGTTGTGTGTAATGGAACTGTGAAATATGCGATCACAACTAGAAAAGTAAGTGAACACGTATGTATATATGGAAAGACAATGACATACAATATATCTATCTAGAACGTGTAATAAGATGTGCATGTAACGAGTAAATGCTAGCAAGAGCAAATGTCGTTGGAAGTGTGTGTCACTTGTGTTGTCATTGATGTCAAGTCCATTGATGTCACAGTGGTCTAGGTGATCTAGGTATGTTGGCTAGGTGACTTAGGGGTATCCAAAGGTGCATATGTGTGGTTTGAGTCTATCAAAGGTGGTATGAAGGTCAAACAAGGTCCATGAAGTGAGTGAGAGGTTTTAATGAGTCTGTTACATGTCCACATGGTTCATTCATGGAGTGTATGGGTTAAGTCAAGTCATTTTAGGCCTTGGCCTAGTGTAAACACATGGTTTCAACCAAGAAAACATGATAATTCACTCAAACCAAAGTAGGAAAAGCAATTTTGTATCAATATGAGGTGGCATAAAAGGTGTAGAAATAGCTATAAGAGACGAAACCAAGTTCACAAGACTAAAACAAGTCAGTATGGTGTTTTCTCAAGTCAATCCACACGTAAACAAGGTCTGAAATATTGACCCTAGGTGTGATGATGTGAACCAAACATGGTATAAGAATGGAATGGTGATATATGGTGTGTACAAGACTTATTAGGTGGTTATTGAGGTGTTTAAGCACTTCTACAAGTCATCATAACTGTTGGGAATCAGAGACCAAAGGGCATCAAGATGAGATGGGAGAGAAATATGCATGATAAAGAAGAGTAAATTATCACTGGGAAGTGTTAGAGGGATGTATATTTGAGGTTTTAGAAATATTTTAGAAGCTGAGGATGGACATTTTGTAAGTTGTGCAAGTTTTTACAAAACAAGGTTCGTCAAAGTATGCAAATTGAGCACTAGAATTCTTAGCAGTCAAGAAATTTTTTGGAGCATCCTTCAGATAAATAATAGCCAAAAATAAATGGACTAAATTGGGATAAAATTATGGTGCAAAAAATATTTCGGTGATTGGTTTAGTAATTTAGAAGTTCCATCCATTTTTGTGAGCATGTTTGAGACCCTCCAAAACCTAGTTTGGACGAGTTTTTGAAAATTGAGTTGGATAGGTGCCTTAACTCAATTTTTTTTCTAAATTAATGGTTATAGATTGTATAAGAATCGTCAAAGCATATTTTCATAGTGATTTGATATTTTGAATGATGGTGGACCCCACAAGAAAAAATTAGTTTTATAAAGATTTCAGTGCACAGACAAATCTTGCAAAGGAAAAAATACTCAAATTGATTGTGGATAATGCCTAGAAGGCTCTCTTGAGTTATATGAAGTTATTTAGACCACTCCTTTGAGAAATTTTTTAGATACAACTTAGTTTTGGCCCTATCATTCAAACTAGCAAGCTTGTGTGACCAGTTTTGATGATTTGAAGGCTTAATGATGCAAATGCTCATTCTTGGAGTGTAATGACATTTTTAATACACTCTATAGGTCTATTGTGACATTTTTTTAACCCTTAGTTTAGATAGGAAATGTTTCTTATTGCTTGAAGGCGAATGAGCCAAATTTTCCATATTATGCTTATTGAGAAGCCTGTTGAATGAGTATGAAGGTGAGAATTTATCCATTATATATATGACTACGAATGATTTAAATTTTTTTATACATACTAATTTTAGTGTTAGAGGTGATAGGGAGTTTTGAAAATTTCTTTGGAGATGTTTGACTACATTATGTGGAAGACTAGTTTTTGTGTCTTCAAAACCAACCAGACTAGTTGCATAGATCCAAGTTTTTGGAAGCCTTATGCCATGAGTTCGAGTAGTATGAGAATTGGATGAGATATTAGAATTAATTTAATTTCCATTAATATATTACTTTACTCATGATGAATATATTTGAGGTATGTTTCATCTCAATTCTTGAAGACCAAATTCAAAGATGTTGAAACCAACCATGCAAGTTTTTCAAAGTGGTGTTTATTGATGTGTTAAGTCTTGAGTTGGCTATTTTTGGTAAATTTTAATGAAATTAGACATCGTAAGATTAATTTTGATATATTAATTGGGTTATGAAGATGATTTGAAGTGGTCTATTTAGATGGGTTCTTAGAACTGTGTTTTTAGGAGCTGATTTAAGCGCACCTATGAGCCTAAATGAATGTCTTGGTTAATGTGGTGATTTTCTAAGCATACAAGATAATTATTTAGTTTTTTGGGACCATGTACTATGTGAATGAAAATATGGAAACTTTGTGGACAAGTTTGAGAACTAGAAGACAAAAGATGAGCTCACTTGAAGAAGAAGACAAAGCTTGAGTGGCAATTACAAAAGACAAGTCAGAATTGTAAATTCGGGTTACAAGAGGAATATTTCATATGTGTAGATGAAATATTTGGTTTGTAACTCCCTCTTATGATTCTATTTAACCTATAATTTGAATTCAAGGCTTGGGAGTTGAAGACTCAAGTGGAAAATGAAGTGTAAGGGTCATCTTCATGAAGGTTTTGTTTTAAAATGTGAGACCCATGTTTTGGTGCTATTATTAATTAAAATAACCCTTTTCTCTTCTATTGAAGATTTTTTTTTGCAAAGTAAAATCCCTTGGGCATATCCCAAACCTCATGGAATTCTCTTCTAGGTCAGTATCTGGTTGTAGTTTCGTGAGGAAGATGCGAGTGAAGCAAAAATGGTGAATTCTCTATTGGTTGTGATCTGATTTGAAGAGTTGTAATCTGATTTGAATAACAATAAATATTATTTTTAAGTATATCTTTTGTTCTTGATATATATTCATTTCTTGATGAACTTTATTTAATTGTGATCAAGTTTTAATGTCTATGGTTCATGAGGATGTATGTTTGATATTTGAAATAGAAAAGTGAAAATTTTATTAGGGATTGATTCACCCCCACCTCTCAGTCCTTTGTCATTTCTAAAAAATGAAACCAAGATATGTAATATGCTATGGATTAGACGGAATGGAATGCAATATGGATGATAGGAGCAATATACCCCCCCAGTGGATGGAAATGTATGCAGTGAGTTTCATTTGTTTATGCCCCCTCAGCAATCAAGAATGAATCGTAATGAGAGTATGTCATCGGGAAATGGTTTGAAATGTGTGCATAAGAAATATGTTGATTGGAAATATTCATGTGATGTATTGGATTGAATGAAAAAAATTAAGATCATTGAGTTGATAGAATGCATGATGATGTAACCTAAATCGTATATCACTAAACATGTGAGGAAGATTGTAGAAAACATGATGATTTGACACAAAGCAATATCACAAAATGTATGGATAAAATGATAGAAAGCATGATGATGTAGCACAAAGTGTATATCACAAAATATATAGATGGAATGATAGAAAGTGTGATGATGTAGCACAAATTGTATATAACAAGATGTATGGATGAAATGATAGAAAGCGTGATGATGTAGCACAAAGCGTAAATAATGAAATGTATGAATAACATGATAAAAAGCTTGATGATGTAGTAAAAATTGTATATCATGAGATGTATGGATGAAATGATAGAAAGCGTGACGATGTAGCACAAAGAGTATATCACGAAATGTGTGAATAATAATGTCACATAACATGGTGGTAGGATTGATTGATTGATTGTGAAGACATAATGAATAATGATGTAAATGTGACGAGGAGGATAGGTTCAATTCATATTAAAACATTAAGCAATCGAGAATGAACCATGGAATTAAAGTGCGTTGTCATGCAGTGTGCACTTGTAAGTAGAATGTGTTAAGGAGATGTAAATTGTAGAATGTGGTTTGAAAGTGTGATGCGAGAAATTTATGTGTTGAATGTGTCGAGTGTGATGATGTATAATGTGTAATTCAAGATGTATATATCGTGTAAGTGTGAAAAACGCAAAGTGGGAAAGATGTATAGTATATGTAAGAAGACGATGGTGAAGATGTGTAGAGGGTGCAACAAAAAGTGCGTAAGATGTATAGAAAAAGGAATGGATAGAAGATGTAGGAAACACACAATATATATAATGTGTAGGAGAAAATGAGATGATGTAGATGTATAAGGTGTGTAATGTACAGAGGAAGGTGTTGTGAATGAGAAATGTGTAGTGTGTGAGGTTCATGTGTATAGTATGCCCTCAATAGTCAAGTGTGAACCATAATATAAAAGTGCATCATCGGGAAATGATGATAAAAATATATGCAGATGTGCATGATGAATGCAAAAGACTAGATGCGATGTGTGTAAGATTTATATGCTAAAATATAGGTGTGTAATAATGTATGGTAGTTGATAACGCTAACATGTGTGGGGGGGAGTAAGTGTGATGCCCCCCCCAAGTGTGTAATAATGGAGACGATCAAGTAAAGTCATATAAAAGTTCATCAATGTTAGAGTCAAAATCATATGGTGATGTATATGAGACCTGATAAGCTATAATGTCAGGTCGGTCATGCAAAACATTGTCTAAGCATAATTTGTACATGTTCATAGTGTATTCCTCATCAGTAAAAGGAGGTAATGGAAATCTATGTGCATACCACCGAGTCATATTAGGTGAATAACCAAGGAATGAATCATTGTAAATGAAAACGTGACCAAATGGCATAGGAAATGACATATCAGTGTGGTCAGGATCTAACTTGCCCCCGATGTAAGCAAGCCAAGATTTTCCTAATGTAAATGGAGAAGAGAAAGGGGTTTGTGCAAGGTAGATGGTGAGACAGAAGAAATGTAGATTGTAAGTGGCAGTGATAATGATGAATCCATAATAGAGATGGGGATCATGAGTTCGAGGATAAAGATCCTTGAAACTAAAGTCGAACCAAGTCAAAGCATCATGTGAACATACATTGACATCACAATTAAGATCAAATGGAATGTGCTCCCAATAAGAATCATTCATGAAAAGTGTACATGTAAAGGGAGGACGTGCTTAAGGTGGATGCACATGTGATAGTGAAGTAGGTAGAATGACATCAGATGTGTGGGTAAGCCCCTGATAAAGTACCATATAAATAGTAATAGCACATGGATGTGGTGTTGAAGATGGGGCTGTATCGAGCATGAAAATAACACCTTCAAGTGGTGGTAAATTTGGTAGCTCATCTATGGGTTACGGTTCATCAGTAGTATCATACCATGGAGCTGAAAGTGTAGTATTGAGATCATGGTCACAATATTTTAATGGGTGGGTATCATGAGGAACTATATACTCAATGCCTTCATGTAGGAATTTGACATAGTGATGCATTGTAGAGGAAAAAACTTGCATGGTGTGGAGCCATGGCATACCAAGTAAACAGTTATATGAAATCCGAAATTCAATGACAAAGAATATTGTGTTAAGGCTTTTTGGCCCTAGAGTGATAGGAAAAACAATATGAGCTATGCATGGACGAACAAAACCATCATATGCATGAAGGGAAAGAGAAGGAATACCATTAGAAGTAAAAAGACCAATCATTTCAAGGAATGACATAGGACAAAGATTGAGTTCATATCCATTATCAATTAAAGCACACTTGATACCCATGTTGTAAATTTGAATCATGATCTGCAAGGGTGGATCATTTTCAAAGATAGCAAGATCAACATTAGGATTAGATGGAAAAGAAATATGTTGGGAAAATGCATCGAAAAATGAGTGATATATTGATTCTAGATGCATATCAACAGGAATGCGAGTAGTAGTGAGGATATTTTGGATTCTATGTCATAATTCAAGATTGATGAGGAAAAGTCATTAATTGAGATACTCATGATGAGAAAGTAATAAAGATCCTAATAGCGTATAGGTTGAGTTTTGGTTAACCATAAATTATTAAGAAAAATATGGAATATTATGCCTAATTTGATGTTATAGTAGTAGTAAATAAATGATGCAATGAAATATAGAAATATACCAAAGCAAGCTAAACAATAAATAATGAAACCCTAATTGCAAAGAAAGGGTAGAAGGATTAGCTAATTTACAAAGTTCTAGAGAGTGCATAGAGTTGAAGAAAAAAAAAATGAAGCACTAACTGTCACACTACAGGTTTGGAAAATGTAGATATAGAGGTATTAGTTGGATTGGGGTCCTTGGGGAGGGACAGGGGCGTTTGTGGGTATCCTAGGCTTGTTTTTTGGTGCCTGAGTCTGCGAAAATTCTTAGAAAACCTCCTCTAAGGTGTCATAAGGTGTTCGACTTTAGTCAAATTTTGTCAATATGAGGTCACACCAAGATCACCGAACTCATTATAAACCTAAAATGAATAATGAACCTGCAAAACCCTTAAACAGACATTATATCCTAAAAAAGAAAGATGCAAAATGAAGGGTTAGACTATCCTTAGCTACCATAATGATGGATTACAACTGAGAACTACACTACATCTCATACCAAATGTAGTTCTCTATGTGTGTGTGGAATTTTTCCCTATGTTACTCTTGTGCAAGTCACACTTGGATAGCGAGCAAGTAGCTAGATGTATAATTTAATAAATGTGTGCATGTAATAAAATGAACTTCCCTCCTATGAAGTGTGATGCAAAAAACCAACCCTTTTGTCCCTTGTGATGGAGCTATATGGATACAGTGGAGCTCTTAGATGCATTGATAGATGCAACCTTAGGTGGTGATATATAGTGCTTAGTGCTTGGTCCTTTATTATGATCACATACATTTATATTTATATGATTCCTTTGCTTGAATTTCATAATTAACCCTGGAAAGGCCGACTACCAAAAAGATAAGATGCTTAAATGGATAGAAAGGACCCAAAAAGTGTGAGTAAATTACAAAGAGGACAAGGGTGCCCCATAGGGGATGAGGGTGCCTAGAGTTGGCATCCTGGCTAGGTGCTGGTGTCTAGGATAACAAATGCCAAAGTATGAAAAAACAGATTGAGCAAGAAAAAGTGTAGGACCAAGAGACGTGATAGAAAGAAAAGAAAGATGACCAAAGACATGGGTTAAATAGTATTGTTCTTGCTTAGGAATAATATGAATAGTAGTATGTAATTAGGAATAGATAATTAGCCAAAGTGTGTGATTTTGTGTCTATAGTTTCATACACCCAAAATACCCTTAAGGGATAATAATAGCCCTTCCAAAGTGATGTTTCCTTAAGGATTTTGTAACCAGGACGAGCTAATTTAAAGTATACACTACTCTATAATATTCTCACAGTGACCAGAAGAATGCAACAATGAAGAAGGACCTTTGAATACTTAACAAAGTAAAGCTAGTACAAGATTGTAACAGACATTATATTGCCTCATTCATACTTTTAAAACATTAGAAATAAGAAAGTATAGTTTTATCAAAACAAAGAGAATCCATTCATGTACATTTTGGCAAGGAGAAATAAACAAATGCCTTCAAAACTTGCTAATGGTTGTACAATACAACCACCTTAACACTTCCTCCTAGAACTAGATACATACAAAATGTTTTGCAAGAAACTGGAACTTAACTTGCTCAAAAAAATTCTACAACTACCCCCTCTGCCTCTCGCTCAAAATGAAAGACTTTTACAATATATAGAAGATGAGAGAGAGAGAGAGAGAGAGAGAGAGAGAGAGAGAGAGAGAGAGAGAGAGAGAGAGAGAGAGAGAGAATATGACTTTCCTCTTCAACCACCAAGGAGATGCATTAAAATTATGAAAAGGAGCATGTGAATCCTATCAAGGTCATTTGTTCATGCTGTCTTTTTTTTTAATAAAAGAAATATGCACCATACTTCCTTAAAATAGGTGGTTGAACAATACTGAAACTACATCTTTAATGTTGAGGACATTTTCTTATTTTTTACCACCAACTGCCATCAATTTTTCAATTTGATGATGCCAAAGTGAAGGGCTCAAATAGACATTTCCAATAATATAAATTTTACAAGATTTGGAGTAGGGAATCGAAATATATGGTCTTATGAAGTTTAGCGTGTCATGATGAATAGGAGAATGACACTTGGTATCCTTTGATTAGCCTCGGAGATTTCCTCTGGCTACATATGATTTTTTTTCCTTTGCCACATGTCGGTCTTTGGTTGGGTCGTACGGTTAGGATTTACTTACACATCTACTTGCTTTGTATTTTGACTACTCCTCCCTTATTTTGGACCCAACACCTTTTACTAAATTCCATTCACTCTAGGGCTTGAGATCCATCATAGTCTATCAGTCTAAAGTGTGATGGAATGACACCACATGTCCACCTTTATACCTTTGACATGTGCTATGCTCACTGCAAAGTGTGAGCTAATGAGATATCTTCATGCACCTTTGTAGTGGCAGACTGTTCTTTATCCATCTCGAAGCATGAGACAATAGGTAAGCTCCACACTTACTTCGCAATTCACCTTTGATGGTCCCTTGAATAACAATCATGAAACATGAGTCAATAGAAAACCTTCATACTTCTCATAATGTCGGTATTTTCTTTAACCTCCTCTACCTGCTATGAAGAATCAACCAATGAGGAAACCTCACACTACTTTAAGATGCCATAAATTTGATTATCTTGACTGAAAATCACAAAACATGAGCTAATGAGAATGCTCCATGCTCTTCGTGATGTCACAATGTCTTGCTTTTGTGCCTATTTCTCATTGGTTACAGGGTTGCTGCTTTGTATGGTGAATTTTAACTTGTACTTCCTTTAATATTTTGAAGTTTTCCCTTGAATTTTTCTGACTTTTTTCTCCTCGTCATGTGCCCCAAACTGTATTGTCTTTGATTTGTTTTACGGAATTGAAGTCCGCAAAACCCAAATGGCTTAAATAAATCAAGAATCCAGCCACGTAGCTCTTCGCATCACAAGCATTTGAAATGTTTGGCATTGTAGAATTTTGACGGTGATTTGAACGTCCCAGTCTTTGTTAAAATAGATAAGTCCATTTTAACTAAGTCATTTGGTCTTACGGCTTTAGATTTTGTGGTCGGGTTGCATGTTTATGGCCTTTAGAACTTCAATTTTTTTAGAGCAGATGAATCATTCGGTGTTGATTACATGTTCTTTGTGAAAGATTTAGAAATATCTCGATCACCTAGAATTTTGGAGCTTTTATAATTTGATTAACCAGTTCTTTAAACCAGTCCTTCGACATTTCTATTAAATCCTTTCTTTTATTTCGACAAGGCACAAAATTTATTACAAATAGATAATTATCCTTTACTTAGACTGATCTTTGAACCACAACGAACAATATAAAACACATAGAATAATTAAATTTATGAAAATTCTAAGAGAAAGACCAGCTCAAATCTAGAGGCGTGGATTGAGTACCAACGGTGGCTCATGCTCGGGGATGGGCACCCTATGTGGGTGCTAAAAGAAAAAATCACATATGCCTAGTCCATTGGGTAAGGAGTCAAGGAAACCAAAAACACACGAATTTTTGAGTAGATACATAACAAACTGAGGAAAAACTAAACACTAAAGAAACCTAGTCACTATAGACCAGAGCACAAAAAGGGAAACAACAACACAAACAAAACACAAATGTAAAAAAAGTTACACACTAGTACAAAAAGCATACCTGATTAACCACTGCAGTCTAAGAAGTGTTTGAGATGCCTTCCATTGATAGGAAACTCCAGAAAATGTCCCTCTAAGTCTTTCAAAAAAAAAGTATGTTCTCCAACCCTGATATCAATAGAATATGGTCCCATCCATAGGGCATCAAATTTTCCATGTTTTCCCTTGTCTTCATGTCTATTGTCCCATAACAGGACCAAGTCTCCAACATTGAAAACTCTTGGAGTAACCTTCTTGTCAAATATTTTCTTGAGTTTTTTCTCTAAACTTGACATTCCTTTGGTGGGACTCTCTTCTTTCCTCATCCACTTCCATAATTTGATTGATCTTTGTCTCATATAGACTTACTTCTTTTCCATCTTCAAATATTTACATGAACTGATATGTAGAAAGTTATCAGTGTAAGGGGAAAAGGGCTTAAATTCCATAAACTAACTCAAAAGGACTCTTCCCAATAGACCTCTTGGTAGTAAATCTAGTTGCCCATAAATTTTAGTTTCTCACCCCACTTCCTTTTATTCATCTCTAGTGTTCTTCTGAGGATCTTAAGTAGGTTCTTATTGCTTTATTTTGATTGGCAATTTCCCTAAGGATTATAATTTGATACATAATCCAAATTTATTCCATATTCCTTACACATTGTTGCCAATGGTTTAACTCTAAATCTCATGGCATTGTCAGTAACTATCTTGGTGGGAACCCCAAATCTACAGATTATGTTATTGAGAATAAAATCCATGACTACTTGATGAGTTGCCTTCCAGGTAGGAATGACTTCAACCCATTTGGTAAAGTAATCAGTGACTACCAATATCCACTTATGACCAGACACTTAAAAGAGTTTGATATTTCTCTAATAAAATCTAATCCCTGTGATTTGAATGGAGCTTCTACTAACACAAGTTGCAGGGGTAGGGCCCTGGAGGCTTTCAATCTTCTAGAAAAATGTTGACAAATATCACATCTTCAAACCAACAAGGTAATATCTTTGAACAATGAAGGTCACCAATAACTTGCCCTTAAAATTTTATGAGCAGTGACTCTCCCAGCCAAATGACCTCCACATACTCCCCCCATTAAATTTTGTAATTATTTTAGGTGCCTCTTCTTCAGTGACACATATTAGCAAAAATCCCTCTGGGTTCTTCCATGCTAGTCCATGATTAGTCAAAATATAATTTTAGGAATCTATCTTGAGTTTCCTCCTCTGATTCTTGTCTAAGTGAATAGTAAAATTTAAGTTTATTAAGTAATTCACTATATCTTATACCAAGCTGAAGTGCTTACATTTTTGTGAGGGTGTGGCCCATCTTATTCAACATTGTGTATCTCAACTACCTGCGGATTAATCTCTACCATCAACCTTGCAAGGACTGGACCCCCCGCACCAACTTGGTAGTTTGTATGTGCATGTCATATTCTTGAAGATTGTTAACCCATTTGCACCTTTTTCTAGATACTTCCATCTGGGACAACATGTCCTTTACCATTGTGTGAGGTACGTAGGCTACTATCTTTGAACTAAAAATATAAGGTCTAAAGATATTGGTTGCTTCTACTAGAACGAAAGCTTGTTTTTACATGACTGGATACTTCAGCTTAGATCCTTACAAAGCTTTGATAAAAAAATGCAATAGGCTTTTCATGATCTTATTCATTCTTTTGTAACAACACATAGGAAATAGTAAATTCAGAGGAAAATGAAAACAACTAAAAATCCTTTCTATAATCAGGACTGACCAACACATGAGTAGTTTTGAGTGTATCATTCACTCTTTTGAAAGATTGAATTGATTCATTACCCCATTTGATCACCTGATCCTTTTTTAACATATTGGTGATTAATAAAGTGATTTCAGCAAAGTTAGAAATGAATCTTCTTATAAAATTAACTTGCCCAAAGAAGGATTGAATACCTTTCTTTGACTGGGGGATATGAACCCTATCAATAGATTCTACTATTTTTGGATCAATCATGACTCCTTGGTGAGATAATATGTGTCTAAACAATTTGGCCTTTTACATGCCAAAATGGCATTTCTTGGGATTTAAAGAGATTATGTATTCCTTACATTGAATCAAAAATTTCTACAAAAGTAGCAAGTGATCACCTCTTTTTCTAGAAAAAACTATGATATAATCTTGATATACAACAATGAACTTATTTATAAATCATGCAAAGGAAATGTTCATTACTCTCTAGAATATGGCCCCTATGTTCATCAATCCAAATGACATTATTACATACACATAAGTACCCCAAGGAGTAGTGAAAACAGTTTTATACTGTTCTGATTCTTTGACCACAACCTGATTATACCATGAGAAACTATCCAAGGTAGACAAAAAATTTGATCGTGTTACCTTTTACACTAAATTATCCATATTTGGCAATGGATAATTATCTTTAAGTGAAGTCATATTTAGATTTCTAAAATAAACACAAATCCTTATGTATCCATTCTTTTTTCTCACTCGTACTAAATTGGCTACCCTTGAAGAGTATCTAGTAAGCTTTATGATACCACCATCTCGCAACTTCTTTAACTCTTCCTGCATATTGGTTGTAAGAATAGGATTAATAGGTCTTTACTTCTTTTTGAAAGGCTTAGTGTGGGGTGCCAAGGGTATCTCATGCTAAAACAAATCCTCCTTGTAAACCTTCTACTCAAAATAAGACCAATCAAGGAAATCTCAATACTTTATTAACAAATTAGTATAATCCTATCTTTCTTCCTTATTCAGATTACTCCCTAACCATACATTTTTAGGATATTGGTATGAACCCAGATTGTACTCCACAACATCTCTTGGAAAAGTAGCAGATTTACAAACTGCTCTATCTGTACTATCAAAAGTAGATTCTAAACTAACCAATCCCCTTGGGATTACATTAGTTTTTAATTGAATTACTTCTTTTCCAAAGAGGATATCCCCCCCTCACATTCTTCTACCATGGGTTCCAAATCAACGATCTGGTTAGTGAAATCACCTTTAGAATTCAAAAATATTTTGATGTGTGAATCATCATCAAATACTTGCCAGTGTTGAATATTATCAAGTACAGAAGGTCGAATCAATATTTTCAGTTCAAAATTACAAGGGGATGAATCCTGATTGTCATACTACGAACCCAAGACCACTAATATATCAACTGCTACATTTTGGCTTCTCTCATGGTAATCAATATTGAATGAATCAAAACATTCAATGAGACCCCAAACGACATTCATGTATTGTTTTAACATTTGATTTTTTGCCACATATAACTTTATTATTTTCTTAATCATTAACTCAGAATACCCTTTAACTAGGAGGTCCTTTATCCCATGTCTCCAAGCAATTCTCAATCCTAAAGGGAGTGCCTCATACTCAGCCACATTATTGGTACATTTAAAATCAATTTAAAATAAAATTTGTAAGACTCGCTACTTGGAGAACTCAACACCACTCCTGCCCCATTACCACTACTTGAGCATGCTCCATCAAATTTCATGGTTCAAAGGACTACCAGATCTTCATATTGAGAATTTTCATCCATACATTGGTCTTCAAAATCAGCATTGCCTATAAAATTCTCCATATCTACATCAACAATAAGTACTTCATAGGAGGCATTGTTAGGATCCTTAATGAGGTGTAACATTTTATCTTCTCTGTATAACTTGATCAATTTCCCTTTCAATGGTATAGAAGCATATGACATATCCATTTGGACACTTCCTCCCACACTAAATTCCCACTTTCTTGATAACAACATCCCCCATTTGGAAGGGCAATCAACAATGACAACATTCATAGTAATGTACTTTCCTAGATGTGCTGCTAATTGTACAATCAATCCTTTCACATAGCCCACCATAGGTACTTCTCTAGAATCCATAGCATAACATTTCCCAAAAGCAGTAGTTATCTTAAGTTTTAACTCATTCATGACTGCAAGAGGCATGATGTTACATGAAGCTCCAGAATCAAACATACAATTGTGTAAGAGCCACCCATTTAAAATAAGGGATGTGAAAAAGGGGTCAACATCCAATTGTGTTTCCACCAAAAAAGTTCCCAGATATACCTCAGTAGGATTTTCCATCTCCTCTCCAGTTTCAACAATTGTGGGGGATAATTCTTGATCAACAAGATCACTATTGGTAACAATATCATCCTCTTTAATATCCAAATACTCAAAGGTCCACTTTTTATGCTCAAGGATCCTTAATAATTATACAATGGGAACTGTAATATTTATTTGGCTTAATATCTAGTCCATATCACACACATTATATTTAGGAAGAGGAGCATTGGAAGGTACTTTTATAGTTTTTTTAGAAGGAAAAAGGTTCTTTCTAGTGGGGTTTGGGGAAGAACCACTTGAATCAGGATGAATTACAAGGGTTATATTTAAAACATATCTCATAGGGGTATCTTTAGGGATATTAGAAAGAATAGGCATCCTTGTTTTAGCTGTAAGAGCAAGTCTTTTAATTTGTCTATTTTTTAAAGTGTATTCCTTTTCCTGAGTAACTACAACATTGATCAATAATTTTCTATCCTCGTTGGAAGGAACATCACCATCATATTTCTTGATCATCAAGGCTATTAAATACTCGAAATCATTATTAGTTAATTCAAAAGATTGGGTCATATCAGCCTCAACATTAATTTCAACAGGGAGAGACCCAACCTTTTCAACATAAGTCCAGAAACCAACCACAATTTGGGCGTAGAGGAGGTCAGTAGAAGATACATTCTACTCACATTCTAGTTGAAATTCCATCATGCACATATCACCAAAATCAGTTTCATCATTTACAGGTGGATCACATGGCACATGGGGAAAAATTGATTTGTCACACTAATCAATGACATGTTCTTCATAAATAACAACTACTCTTCCCACTAAAGGGTCACAAACTGATTTGTTATTTCTAAATGTTTTTTGCTTATTAGTGTGACCCATAGGTCCTTTTCCTCTATCTTCTCCTCTGAAATATCATTTAGCTTGATTGGAAAATATATTGTGTCTACCATTATGATGTTGATTATGGGAATTGGGAGACAATCCCTTTTAAGCTCATGCTAATTTATAAGAAATTTCCTTAAAATCCCTTGCCAATGTTTTGACAACTTATTCAAGGTCAACAATCTTGCTACTCTAAGCGTTCTATGGGTTAACCAACTTCACACCCTCCCTCTTTGGTGGCTTCCTAGCATATTTAATATAATTCTGGATCTGAATAGCCATGGTAAAAGCTTCTCTCAAGGTCTGAGGATATTTGTCTCTTAAGTAGTATGTTGCCTTATTATCAAATGCATCTGAGTTCTTAATAAGACAAGACTCATCACTGGGTATTATATTATTGGGAAACCTTGTCAAGGTTTTATTGAATCTGGTATGTAAGTCTTTGACACAATCATTGGGATTATTTTTAATTTTTTTAATGTTCTCAAACTCAGATCAACATAAACCTTGGATCATTTATATCACCATATGAAACCCTGAACGCATTTTTCTAGAGTGTGTACAAATAACTTCACATATACATCCTCAATCTTGACCTCATAATCATCCATCAGATTCTGAAATAAATTTAAATGATGATCACCACTGATAGCATTATTTCCTTGAAACTTAGGCAACCTCATTCTAATCTCATTGGGGACCTCATTTGGATAACCTTCCATGTCATTAAAATCAATAGGTCTATATGTGTTAACCTTGAAAGGTTCTCTAGGAGGGGGTAATCCATGTTATTTTAAATGGGAATGGAAGGTGGAGGATGGTGTAACCAATGTTGAACATGAGTTTTCTGGTTTAACAAATTTTGAACAGTTTGATGAAAGCTTCTAGGAGGAGTAGACTTTAAACCAAATCCCTGGTTCTCCTTATTAAATGAAAGAATATGATTAGGATTACCTTGTATAGCCTTGGAAACAAGAGATTTTTTGTAAAAAGAATGTAAATTATAATCTGGACCAGATGTTTCAGAATTTTCATATGTGCTAGAACAGTCCTTAACTAGCAAAATATCATGTTTATTAATTTGACTGCAACTTCTCTTTGAACTCTAAACAATTATATGCTTCTATATCTACTTATTTTGTTAAATAGACTCAAACTTGGGAAGTAACTTCTTTATGGGATCATATTTGAAAGAAGACTGCAATCCTTCCAGTTTTACAAAATATAAAGTAAATTAATAATTACAATCGAATGAAACTAGTCTATCCTAGCTTTACTTTAGGGATTCGCCACTAGAATGTCAAATTCTATAAATAGATGGAACCTTTAAATATGTAGGTATTCCTTTTAAGAAAACTTGAGTCACACAAAACTCAAAGACAACAATGACATAACTGTAAATTTCCCCGGCAACGGCGCCACTCTAGTGTGTTGACGGAAGTACATGTTTTATGGAAAAAACACTTTATAATTTAGAAGATTATGGATGATAAGTCCCCCAACACCAGTGCCACTCGGGTGTTGGCTCCCAAAATTGCATGCCAAAGAAATGCGTAGCTAACTGGAGTGGGTTGGATTTGAGGGAGTGATGAGAAATGAAAATTTCTTTGTCATTGATAGTCGGGGATTTGTTCAACACTCATCCTACTCACCCAAATCTGAGAGGCGATCAGGAGACAGCTAAAAAAAGGGGGTGACTTAGCCCTGCTACTTTTGGCTCTTCCGAAGTGAAGGTGAGAGGACCTATTTGGAGGATTTGAATAAAGGAAAATCTATCCTAGCTTGGTTTCCGTTATGATTGGTGCAGCTTAATTTAAAGCAAGTGTAGCCACATATACAATACTAACTCATAAGAGTTGTCACTTGATTATTGTATGCACTTGATACATCAAATACAGATCAAAAAGATAGATAATGAACAACTTCAGATATTATGTTTGCATTATAATATCGACCAAGGGTGCTTAAAATGATATTGGGTCACATAATTAGTGGGATTCTTAGCAAAGCATACTGGTAATTAAAAACTCTTAAACACAAATTTGCTGGATAAACATATGTATGATATGCTTAGTAGGTATGAAGATAACTGGATGTTTTTAATTGAGATTTGAAGGGGGGAGGGTAATTGCTTTTATGACTTTTTTTATGTTAATGTTCCCATGGAAAGAATCCATCCTTAACGGTGATGCTTGAAAAAAACAATCAATTTAACATAATTTGTAAAATAACATTTGCATTCATTGATACTCAATTTCCACAAATGTTAATGATAGTCTTCAGAATCCTAACTACAAATCCTTTAATTAGAATTTAGATAAATAACTTCCTATATTTATTTCATGCACGCAAAATAACCTTAAGGGATAACAATAGCCCTTCAAAAGTGATGATGCCTTTATGATTTTGCAATCAACCAGAACTATTGTAAAGTATACACTACTATACAATATTCTCATAGTGAAAAGAAGATTGCAGCAATGAAGAAGGACCCTTACGTACTTAACAACGTAAATCTAGTGCAAGATTGTAACAAAAATTATATTTCCTCATTCATACATTTAAATCATGAGAAACATGAAAGTATAGTTTTATCAAAACAGAGAAAATCCATTCATGTAAGTTTTGACAGGGAGACATAAACAAATACCTTCAAAACATGCTAATGGATGTACAATGCAACCACCTTAGCACTTCCTCATAGAATTGAATACATACAATTTTTTTTAAGAAAACTAGAAATTGGAACTTAACTTGATCAACAAAATTCTACAACTACCCCCATTCCACTTCTCATTCAAAATGAAATAATTTTATAATATATAGAAGATGAGAGAGAGAGAGAGAGACAGAAAAGAGAAATATGATTTTACTCTTCAACCACCAAAAAGATGCATTAAAATTATGAAAAGGAGCATGGGTATCCTACCAAGGTCACTCATTGCTATTGTCTTGCTTGTTGGAGAAGAAATAGACACCATAATTCATTAAAACATGTGGTTGACCAATAATAGAACTACATTTTTAATGTTGAGAACATTTTCTTCTATTTATCCCACCAACTACCATCAATTTATGAATTTGATGATGCCAAAGTGAAGGGCTCGAAGATACCTTTCCAATGATATAAATTTTGTAAGATTTGGAGTAGGGAATCAAAAGATATGGATTTATGAAGTTTTGCATGTCGGGATGAATATGAGAATGACACATGGCATCCATTGATTGGCCTCAGATATTGCCTCTACCTACGTGCACTTTACTTTTCCTTCACCATGTATCAGTATTTGGTTGGGTCACAGGGTCAAGCTTTACTTACGGGTCTACTTGCTTTGTATTTTGACTACTCCTCCCTTCTTCCGGACACGATGCCTTTTACTAAATTCTATTCACTTCGAGGCTTGAGATCCATCAGATTCTACCCCGGCCTGAAGTGGATGGAATGATGCCACGTGTCCACCTTGATACCTTTGACCTATGTTATGCTCACTGCAAAGTGCGAGCCAATGAGAAAGCTCCATGCACCTTCGCAGTGTCAGACTATTCTTTATCCATCACGAATCATGAGCTAATAGGTAAGATCCACGCTTACTTCAAAATTCATCTTTGACATCCCCTTGACTGGCAACCACAAAATATGATCCAGTAGAAAAACTCCACACTCCTCGTAATGTTTGTCTTTTCGTTAACCTCGTCTACACACTGCGAAGCATCAACCAATGAGGAAGCCCCATGCTACTATTAAATTTTTGTTTGATTAGACAAAATAAAACCATTATAATAAAACAACGAATATTAGAATATTGTAATATAATTCATTCAGGATATATTATTCATGTAGAGATGGAGTTTATATACAAATTCTTGATCCTATTAATTAGGAGTCAAGTCTTATCAAAGATAACTATCTCTATCCCCACAATATCTCCACTAATCCCTAGTCATACTTCCACACCCATATCTATGAGTTGTGCATGACAACTAATTGTGCACACTCATGATTTATTTAAATATTAAATAATACAATTATTCAAACTATATGTTCACACTATGAACAATTATTTCCTAACATTTACCCCCTTTATGTGAACATGGATGAATTTTGTCTAGTACATGCTCATGTTCTACAATCCGATGGCTTTCAAACAGTACCATCAAATCCAACAGGTTTTCTAGTGAAACCATTAACCATTCTTTATGTGATTTTCAAAGAGATTCACAAACTCCTAAATTGGTTTTCTAGTGGACAACCAACCACTTTCATAGCAGCGTACACATTTCCCCATCCATAATTTTACAAAAGGGAACAAAATATAGGAAAATATGTTCCTAACTATGAATAGGAATTATCCATGTGTTCTTTATTTACTACCACACATGTTGAAATCAAACACACTGAACACCATTGAAAAAACATGGCCACCAAAGCAATATTGTGGCCTCATCGATGGTGCCTGAGGAGAGGTCGCTAAAATGCCTCCTTCCTTTGTTGCCTCCAACCTCCATTTGTGATGCTACTTAGTTAGTAAATGTAGCTTTTAAGCTCATTACACATTTTTTCTAGGTGTTAGATTCAACCAATAATACACCCCCTCACTATGGACGTCGCGTACAAGCAAAAAATGTGTCCTATTTTTTAAAAGTGAGGAAATATTTTTTATTATTTTTTAATATATATATATATATATATATATATATATATATATATATATATATCTTTTTAATAAAATATTTGGAAAAAATGGAAAAAAAATAAAATTTAGTCCAACATCAGAAAGCACAGGATCAATGCATATAGCTCGAAAAAACACACATTACCAGCTGAAAGTTATGGCACTTACAAGTTCTAACTCCAACATCTTTCCAGACCCTTTCCAAAAATGGAAATTTATTTTTCCATTCTTGTGTTTTTTTCTAATATGTCCAAAAATGGCAAAAAAATGGATAAGAAGGGTTGTAACTCACAATTTTTCATTCATGCATACATAGGTTAATGTGGATCTGAATATTAAAGGAATTCTTGTATTAGTGCTGAAACTAGAAGTCCAAATTAGTGTTTAGAAGGCAGCTGATGATTGTGGATTCACTTGAGAGTGGCAGCGTTGTTTCAAGTAGACAGGGATCAAATACCAGTAGAAACAATCAATGCATGTCAATTAACATACCTTTTGATATTTGAAATAGCTGAAAGCGTGAAGATTTAGCCTATGAATTATCCTCCTCCCATTATATCTTCTAATCGTCAGGTACCATTAGAGATTGGCACATAATTGAAAGGATTTTTTATGCGAAAATGCACTGCAACAAAGTAAAAAATTGCTAGGAGTATCTTTAACGCCACAATCCACAATGAAAGCACAAATGTCAAGCGATCTACTCTAACAAACCTTCTCTGATACCAGATATTAAAATCTGGTTTGATTAGACAAAATAAAATCACTGTAATAAAACACCGAATATGAAAATATTGCAATATAATTGATTTAGGATATATTATTCATGTAGAGATGGAGTTTATATAAAAATGCTTGATCCTATTAATTAGGAGTCAAGTCTTATCAAAGATAACTATCTCTATCCCCACAACATATCCACTAATCCCTAGTAATACTCCCACAACCCTATCTATGAGTTGTGCATGACAACTAATTGTGCACACTCATGATTTATTTAAATATTAAATAATACAATTATTCAAACTATATGTTCACACTATGAACAATTATTTCATAACACCTACTTTGTGATGTCAGACCTTTGATAATCCTGACTGACAATCACGAAATGTGAGCCAATGAGAATGCTCTAAGCTCTTCACGATGTAATATTGTCTTGTTTTTGTGCATGTTTTTCATTAGTTGCGGGATGCTTTTTTGCATGGTGATTTTTAACTTGTACTTCCTTTAATCTTTTGAAGTTTTCCCTTGACTTTGTCTAACTTTGTTTGCCCCGTTGCGGGCCCCAAACTGTATTGTCTTTGATTTTTTTCACAGACTTGAATTCTGTGAAACCTGAATGGCTTAAAGAGACCCATATTCCAGCCACATAACTCTTTGCATTGCAAGCATTTGAACTGCTTGGCAGTGTAGAATTTTGATGACCTTTGGAATGTCACAATATTTGTTAAAATGGCTTAGTCCATTTAACTGAATCATTCGGTCTTACAGTTTTAGATTTTTTGGTCGGGTTGCATGCTTTTGGGCCTTCAGAGCTTCAAAATTTTGGAGCAGATGAATCATTCGATGTTGATTGCAGGTTCTTTGTGAAATATTTAGACATATCGTGATCACTCGTAAGTCTGAAGCTTATATACTTTGATTAACAAGTCTATTAAACTAGTCCTTCGACATTTCCGTTGAATCCTTTATTTTATTTCAACAAGGCATGAAATTTCTTATAAATAGATATTTCTGATTTACTTAGACCGATTTTTGAAGCACGGGGAAAAATATGAAGCACATATAACAATTACACTTAAAGAAATTCTAGGAGAAAGACCAACTCAATCCAGGGGCCTAGATTGAGCACCAACAACACTTAAGCCTATAACATACTTATAGCTAATTCAAATATTCAAATTATGCATTTGGAGGGAAACTCCTTATTCTTGCATATGGAGTCTAATTGGACTAATACAAGCTATGACCATCTCAAGTGAACACAAGACACCCCTAGTCACCTAAGAAATCCAAAATTGATAATTAAAAAAATGCTCCTGCATTCACAATGACTGAGAATCCTTATTTTCAATTAAGGGCTTAATTGTCATGCTTTAAAGTTTTTAATTTTCATTCTAGTTATTTTGGCCATTCTGGAGCTAATCAAACACCATCTAGAAGAGTTTAGGAAATATCTTAAGCATATAAAGGTTATTTCGGGGAATCTTGGAATTTTTGAAGGTAATTTAGGAATATTTAGGAAATTTTTTTATCATTCAAGGACTATCTACTCAACAACGAGTTTTCTAGGTGCATGGAACAAAAGCTCTAATGGTGAAACCTGACTTCTCCAGAAGATTCCCAGATATTTTTAAGGAGTTAGGAGAAAAATATAGGCATTGGAAAACTATTTGAATCCTATACATGTTAGAGACATCCATTTTCTGTAAGTCTTTACGGTTTCATGAAGAATTTCAAAACAATGTTTTGAGAGCTTGATAGAGCCTAAAACAAGTTTTCATGCATTTCCTTTAGATTCCTGACCTCAAAATTTGCACAAACCTATGGAATTACCTCCTCCATGATTTTCAATTCTCATTCAGGATTTATAACTTCTGAAACTCACCATGCTACATGGTTTTCCCATGTATTCTTACCTTGTCTTCTATGTCTTTATTCAAAGGACCTTGAGAATGCACTATGCACCTGAATCATGATCTTGTACACCTTCCACACATGATATTCAATGTCAAAATACTCCTCACATGCTTACAATGAATTTCCTTTTCCTTCTTTGCTTCATACCTCATGCCATGTTTGCACTAAGTCTAGGATTAGGCCTAGTTAGGCTTGCTTCAACCCATTCCATACTGAAACTAACCTTGATATCACCTTGTGGACACACATACACATCTGACATATCTCTCTAAACATGTTAGACACCATATAAACCTTTGACCACCTTTGGATCTCATACACAACACCTTGTTTGCTTGAACCATGCATCACGAACATGCACTCACTCTTAGACAACATGCCACTTCACCAATGCAACACTTCATGACACCAAAGATTTAGGTTGAAGGCTGAAATCCTAAAAATTACCTATGTACTGACCAGATTAGATTATAGAAAACTAATTCCTAAATCATGACTCATGGAGTTGTGAGACTAGTTCCATAAGGTGTAGAGTGACCCTAATTTCTTATATTTACTAAAAAAAAAATTAAGTATAAGAAATAATAAATGAAAAAATTATAAATAAACATTTATTTTTGTACATATAAGTTTACCAAAAACACATATAATGCCTATACTCTAAAGAATGTGTACATATTATAGCACGTACACATTTTTGCGTGTACGCATTCCCTTAATTATGCACCCAAACCAAGATTTTACAGGCTTGGAATTGCTTTGGTTTCCCAAACTTGCGTTGGACTTGTAACAACACAGCCTACATGTTTTTGACAAAATATGTAAAAAACTCAAATTTCACTAAAATAAATCCTACAAAAATGATTGCTATCTTTCTTAAAAATTTGCCTACAATGTCAAGAAAACTATCCTCTTTCTAAATATATACTTTTTATATTTTTCTGACTATTCTAAGGTTTCCATTTATATTAATTTTAAACCATGTCTTTAATACCTCTATTTTTTAGTGATTGTAAACACTTATCTTTTGTCATGTATCTTTTGTTTCAATTCTCCAAATTGAAAAATAATTATACAGTTACAAACTATGACTAATTCTATACATATTAAAAAATATATATAATTTTCAATATTTTTTGAGGTAATTAGGGGGCACGGTTGACTATCCGTTATTTTTTAATTTTCAAAATCTTTGAACTTGATAAAAAATAAAAAATAAATACTTCCTAAAAAAATCTAAAAAAAATTCTATCACAAACTAGATGCTCTTATTTATCTTTCTACCAAAGGGTTTTTAAAAATACTAAATAGTGTTAAAAATGGTGGGGCACGACCGACTGTCTACTATGTTTTTTTTACAAAATAGGAGAACCTATTGACATTTTAGATTTTTAACTCACTTATACTTAACCATTTTTAAAAAATAGTAGTTTAGAAACTAGACTCAAAAATCTACAATTCATGTTCTTATACCATCTTCAAATTTTGAGTGTAACTATCTCAAATAACTCATACAAGTTGAAGTTTTTTATTTTTTTGCAAAAAAGTGTTCACTTAAGAGCTCCTCGCCCCCTCCCCCCAACCCCTCGCCATTTCCATGCACTTACCCAAAGTAAAAATATGAGTATACAAAGACATGACCATAAGAGATATATAAAATACACAATGTCGTGAAGCCTGGTTGGATCGACCAAAAAAAGAGGAAGGGACACAAGGTCATTCCAGATTAATCAATTAACAATTGACCATGCATAATCATAATAACACAATAATCATTGTAATAATGATAGATCAAAAATGCAAGAGGAGATGAATACTTAGCTCTACGTAATGGAATAGAAGATATGTGGATGTGTAGATTGGCTAAGTAAACTAGTATGAACCTAGAGATGATTCAGTTGTGATAAGTTATAACTAGAAAGTACCTCTGTCCTGGACCATACATTTATTTCCTTCTTTTATATTGTTTTCCCCCTTCTATATTGTATTGTACCTACTTGCAACGGGGTTCAATAACTTTATGATCCCTTTGATTATCTGAAAATATTTGTTGATGTATGTTTCTCTAGATTGCACAACCTATAAGGACCTACAACAATTGGAATTCCTATATACCTTAAATACCCTTAATCAAAACATTAGATATCAAAAGGAGAGATCAATGTGTGGGTGAGGCTAGACTACCCTTGGTGGTAAATCCATGTTGAACTAATCTAAGTGTTACACTACATACCCTTAAGTAGGGTCAAGCCTCATGTAGTCGTCATAGTGAAGGTCTAAGTGTGAATTTGATCTAAGCCGACACCCTATGTGCGCCCTTATGCCTCTTGACACAAATATAGTGGGATAACAATAGATTCGAAAATGTACTCAATGTGGTAACTTAGTGTGATGTAGTGTTATTCAACTGCTAGAATAAACCCCTTTATCCCTTGAATACCTCTGACAATGTTTGGAGTGACTTTGCTCTTGCTAAGACATGACTATAGGACCTTTGAATTCTTGTAAATGGAGAAATCTATACTCTTTGACTTGTTTGAGTGCATCAAACTACAGGTAGTGATTTCTCTAAATAATGTGCAACTATATTTGGAAACTTTATGATAGATTTGAGTGCTTTGTATTGATATTTGTCATAGGAGCTTATGAAAGTGTTAGGTGAGTAATGAAGTGATATTTCCTTGCTTATGTAGGATTTTTTAGGTGAAATGTCATGGTAAGGTTGACCCTAGGAAGATGAAATGACATATATAAGATATTCAAATTGGAAAAAAAAGTCATTAGGTAAGAGAGTCCAAGACATATGTAAAATCAAAGGTTCGAGAGTGATGTCTAGAGATAAATGAAAGCTTTGGTTAATTAATATTTCTTAGATGAATGATAGAGTAGAGTGTGGAGATGATAAATTCAAGAAAGAGATATAATGATGTTTTGATTAGACTTAGAATGTGAGCATTTGTATTAAAGTAAGGGAAGAGAGCCAAACTTGTCATTTCCAAAGGATAAGTTACCAAATTTAAGTGTCTACAAAAATATCCTCTTGTATGGTGAGATGTTTTATCTTCTTCACTTTGAAAAATGTAACGATGATATTGAGATGGGGGTTTACTGGTTCTCAATTTATGAATGATGTAGGCATACTTATGTGGTTGTTATTATGCTTTCTTTCATGCATCTTTGTCTCATTTAACTGCATACTTGGGGCCTTATGAACTACATTTTTTCATACATTGTTTATGTAAGTATACGACGTGTTAAGCTACAATTTGAGACGGAGGAGTTTTTTTTTGTATTTTGATGTAATTGAGGAGTAATTGTATTTTTATCCCTTCTTATTTGGATTTCCATATTTTTTCAATAATGTGTTACCTTGGTGATATGTTTTTTTTGGCAGGAGAAAGACTTAAACAACTTAAACAGGGAAAGGGCATTGTTATTAGCTTTATTAATGAGCACATGTGAATAAATATTCAATGATAATATTTCTTTCAAAAAGGTGACAATTTTAAAAATTAAATTTAGCTTCATTTACGTGTTTTTTATGTTTATGCACGGTGTTGCACATGCTAATATCTTGGATCATGTTATTGATGTAAATAGATGCTTAGCACAAAGATTATTTTGAAGCTTATGTGGATTCTTCTTCATAAATCCTTAAATAAAGCTTGTAAGTAATTCTAACTCATTCAATCTTGCTTATTATTTTGTAGGTGTCCCTTGGTGGAGTATGGGTTCCAACATTAACTATGTTTGTAATGGTGGATGATGGAGATGAGCTTGTAGTTTTTTAGGTATGTGTTGATGCTCAACGCAATAGGGGTTATCCACGTATCCACAACCATGCAGGAGGGTAGATCGAGCAGATAGAATTTATTATCGTCAGTTGTTTGTTGTCGCCTTGTGGACATTTAAAGAACTAGATTTAAAATATGTTTATAATTTTCTTAATCCATATGTAAATTATGCAACAAATCCTAAATTAGAATTCCTAAATCCTTATAAATGACTTTGTAATAGTAAAATCATATTTATAATTTTCTTAATCCACATGTAAATTATGCAGCAATTCCTAAATTGGAATTCCTAAATCCTCACAAAAGAATTTTTGATAGTAAAATCATATGTCACCCTGTAAAAATGTACACGTTTGATTCATTTAAGTCAAGCAAACGAAAAAATTGGAATTTTTTTAATTATTTTGGATTGGCGAAGCAATAAACAACAGTGACATGATTTTTACAAAGCCAAAATAATAATCCCATACATGTTATTTTTCCATCATGTAACTTTCATGATACACATTAATTTACTCTTAATTATGAGTCAAATAAAATATTGTTATATGTATTTTGAAAGAATCATTTAAACATATATTAAATTTAAATTTAATAGAACATTGCATTGATTTCCACAGTAGCGAGGATTGAATACAATTTTTGTACTTTTTCTAAATATTTTTGATGGTACAAAGGGAAAGTTAGACTTGGATTGGCCAGAACATTGTAACTTTTAGGCACATTACACACCAACATGTCAAATCTTATATCTAACTAAATTTATTTTTTTAAACAATTGATTTTCTTTTCTTTTCTTATACAATGGATTCTTTGATCTTCTCTGATTGGATATTTTGTAAGCATCAAAATGGTTTCTTTTCAAAATGTAATTGTTTTATCATAATTGACACTTGTTCGCAACAAATGAATTGGTTTTGGTGGATTATAAATAAATATTACATTTATTAGGCATGCCCATTACACATAACATTTGGAAATAGGTTAAGAAAAAATACTCAACTGACTTTGATGATTGTTAATCACCAAAAACAACCCTTTAAAATGATAAGGGATCTAAAAAACTACAACATCTTACCTTGCATTTAAGGAAAAAATCAACAATAAAAACATTGATAAACATGGTTTGAATTTCACTGACATCTTAGGAGATCATTTATTGAAGGACCCTCATTTATCTCCTTGTTTTCATTTCTAATGTTATGTAAATAAGCAAGATTTTTATTTTAAATAAATAGTATATGTAGTCACAAAATCATGCACTTTAGACATTATTTAGCCCTATCTCATACTACTATTTATAACGTTCTTGAGTGAAGAAAGTACTAATTAATCCCATCTTTTGGCCATCTTATTTTACCTTTTATTTCTTCATTCCTACACATTTTAATATGCATGCCTAGTCTGTTTTGGCACTTTGCTGTCATTTTAGCCTAAACCAGGGTGTCCAAGTCTGTACTGGGGTGCCCTAATCCCACCTGGGGGGCCCCGATCCTTTTCCTACTTTCTCACCACTTTTTGGGATCTTTATAGTCGTTTTTCATCCTTATCTTTTTCCTAGTTGGTTGTGTCAGGGTTAATTACGAAATTAGACTAAGAGAACCCTATAAATATAAAGTTATGAGACCATAATGAGGGCCCTAGCGTCATATACTATTATCACTCCATCTAGAGTTGCATCCATTGCATCACTTGCATCCACATAGTTCCATGCATCAAGGCTAGGAGATCTGCATCAACACACACTTCATAGGGGGAGAGATTCTATTATATTCCATGCACACCTGCTATTACATTTTCTACATTTAGTTATTGCTCGTTACTTCACATAGTGCAACTAACTCAAGAGCACCTAGGGCATGACATGCACACACACACACACACACACACACAAGAACTACATTTGGGTCTGAAATGTAGTGCAACATTCAATTTAGTAAGCCCACTGTTGTGGCAGCTAAGGTCAGTCCAACCCATTCATTCTGCATCTTTATTTTTAGGGTTTTGATACTTCTTTTGCCTTTTATCGGTCATCATTTCATCTTCCATGATTTGATACATTCGGCGCAGTTCATAAAATCTAGTGCGACAGACAACAAATGTCACAAGTCATCTTCCGACCCTGAAAGAATCAAGTTGAGCTTTTTCAAAGACTAGGGCGCCTGGTCTGTCATACCAGGGCGCTTCAGTTTGATCGGATATTCCAGATCCACCCTTTTAGGGACCTCTGTGCAGTCGTTCATGCTTATGGAATTTCTAGTCAGACCAGCGACACTCTGCGACAATCATCTATAATCAACTGAGTTCTTTCCTCACTTTATTCTTACACATTAGGGTTTCATTTCTATTAGTTTAATAATTTAATTACTTTATATTGTTTTAGTGCATTTATTTACAACGTTTATGTCTTCCTAGTTTAAATTCTAATTTTAGTTAATCATTATATTCAACCTAATACTATAGCTTACCAAGTTACTAATGCATGTCCATTCGATTTTGATCTAGAGGATGACAATCTCCTTGACGAGTTTACAATCTCTTGGCACACTACCGAGGGGGGCATAACACCTAACACATTCTCCCCTCCCCCTCTCCCCCTCTCATTCATCATAGCCATCATACCCCTATTAACTTCGTATTTTTTCTATAATCAACTAAGTTCTTTCCTCGCCTTCTCCTTGCATATTAGGGTTCCATTTCTAATAGTTTAATTATTTAAATTGCTTTATATTGTATAGTGCATTTATTTACAATGTTTATGTCCTTGTAGATTAGATTAACTATCATTATACTTCTCCCAGTTTAGTTAATTTTTAGTTAATCATTTATTGAAGGACCGTCATATATCTCCTTGTTTTCATTTCTAATGTTATGTAAATAAGCAAGATTTTTATTTTAAATAAAAAATATCCATGATTGCATTCCATATTGATATTTTTTCTCAATAATATAACCTCTTTTATTTTATTTTATGTTTTATGCCCTACAACAATTGTTTGTTTGGTTACCTACCTTTATTTTCAACTTGTCAATATTTAACCATTGCCTCCATATTTCTATTGACATTTTCATCACAACTTTGGATATAATTGCTAGGCTACCATGAGCTACTTGCAAAGATAAATGTCTATTTTACCACTGTAATGGCCACATGGGATATTCTCATCTCTATCAAGATCAATGATGGTGCACAAATATATTTAAGTACATATGTATTTCAACTTTATTTCATAAATAAATTGGTATAAATCGTTCCAAACAAAAGTTTTCTCTTCATCTTTCTCTTCAAGAGAAACAGTAATTGGAGTTTTAATGAAACTAAACATTGTTATTATGGAAGCCCATAAGTATTGCATAAATATGTCAAACAATTTGATATAAGGAAGATGGATGCCCTTAAAGACGCCGCTGTTCACAATTAGCCTCAACGCTTTTGTCAAAATTAAGTTAATAATATGATTAGCAGAGAAAACATTTGTACAAATGTGCAGAACTCAAAATGGGGGACGTTTTAATCAGAATTTAAAGCTGAGAGACTCTTCAATTGTGTGTAACCTCGGTTTCCAGTTTCTTCCTCTCAACATTCTCATCTTCATCCCCTCTATTTCTTCCTCGCTCACCTCCAATTTTGGCAGCGTTTTCTTCTCCACGACATCGCCTTCGCCATTGTCGCAGAGTGGAAGGATTTTGGAGTTGGAGGACATTCTCTTCTTCTTCTTGTGATGATAAACATCCATATCCGAATCAGACAGCACAGATCGCAATTTGTGCATGGGCAGAAGAGCATAAACATTTCCCCGCTCCAATTCTTCCTCCGCAGTGAGCGCTGCAACGCGATGCCCTGCTTGCACACTGCTCAGTTTGCAAACGAAATGATTGGGATAATCCAGCATTACTTCTGCAACCTTTTTAGCTTTAATTCTTTCAACGCCGCCGTCAGATCTAATGGTTTTGACTGTTTTGGAGAGATAAGCGGGCGAGCAGGAACAATTCCCCATTATTTCCAGAAGAGGGCTATACCTGATAATTGAATTGAATATCGGTATTCGGTGAGGAGAACAACTGGTGGGAGGATATAAATAGCTTTGTAAGGAAGAAGGGTTCCTGCGTCGTAAGAAAGAGGAGTGAGTCATGACTCGTGATTATTATGTTTGTTTGTTTTTAGCGTGTCCAGTGTCCACGCGTGACGCGGGGACTGGGTAGATAAGTATATGCGCGTTTTCCCTCCATTGAAATCTTCCTCCGGCACACATTTTTTTAACTCCAACAGAATATAAGTGAATTGTTTTTATTGAAAAGTCATTCATATTAATGTGGCACACCCTAAAATCTCAAGTTGCATTTAATCTTAATGTGTTAAGTGAAAAATCAATGTCTTAAAGATCCATTTTTATAGTGTGTTCCTAATGACTTCTCTAACACATCTATAGGGAAATGATCTTATAGTTGGGCATGTACTAAAACATCTATATTGGTTTTTTTTTTTTTATGAAAAAGATTTTATATTATATTAAATACAACATGATACAAGATCCTCTCAACCAAAAAAGTAGGCGGTATGAGAGCACACCCTAACGCCATAAGTACAAGCTTGAGAAAGCAACAAACTAACATTAAAAGTTACAAGTAAAACCATTCAACGATGAAGGAACATAAGGACCAGGAGGACCAAAGGACCCTTGTGAAGCAAAAGTAACAAAGCACCCCTTCTTCTCCTTATATTTCGTGACAACAGTCCACGATGCCTGTAAGGGAGCCAATGTAAGCGGAGAGACTGGGCAAAGGCTATCCTGACTCGGGTCAGAACCAAAAGACTCAAAAACATGTGACCGCTTGGTACCACCGCCAGTAAGGAGAATCTCAACATTCATATTTTCAGAAGTTTCGGGATGAGAGCATTCGTTGACTTCTGACGCTTAAAATGGCTGCCAGCCTTTAGGCCATGGGGGAACCCCTTTGTTCTTCTTCTGTTTATTTTGAGTGGGTGATAGCGGGCAGGCCTCCTAAAGGTGTCTAGTTTGATGGCATAACTGACATCGAAAGGTTGTGTTCTCATAGTCGAGCATTTGAATCCACTTGACGCCATCATGGATTAACTCCAACTTGTTCAGAAGACCTTTGTTGAAATCCATCTCAACGTAGATACGAGCGTAAAAGAACAACCCTTGTTTAGACTGCGCATCATCTAGCTTGATGAAACGACCAAGAGAATCACCAATAACAGCAAAAATTGCAGGGTGCCAGAAGGGGAGAGGAAGATTGAGGAGACGAACCCATACTGACATTTTTGAGACTACCATAGTAGAAGGATCAAAATCCAAAAACCATGGAGTAAGAAAAAGGCCAGACCTACACCAAAACTAGGGACCCTCATTAAGCGTCCATTGATAATCAGCGGGAGAAGAGAAATGAACAATGAAGAAACCCTTTGCACAAAGTTGGATCTCACAGTCGCGGGTCCAAGTAGAATGGATCCATTGATGCAAATATTCAGTCTGAGGCCATAAGTCATTAAATCTACAAATAATGGAAAAATATTTAAGGGCAGAGATTGAATCAGTTACCTCCGGAAGTGAGAGTGAAACTACAGGAGTGGTCGTTGCCTTTTCCACAATATACGGTGTATCAGGAGAGCCAGTAAATCCATGTCTATGTGTTCCTATAGCTGCAGTCATGAAATATTTTTGAGAGAGAGGGGCCATTGAAAGGCCACAGGGGATGGCAAAAATAGAGTTGTGGAGGAAACAGGAGCAGCCGTGAGCCCGTAGGCCCACATGAAACCCTAGCCGACGTCTGCCTTGGAAAGAAAATTTTGGAGTCCCTCATGTATATTGGTTTTCACCATAGGTTGTTGAAAAAAGGATTAATAGTTGTTCACTTTTTGATTAATGATACTTTTTAAGGGCCAATGACAATGGGACACATAGGGCACTCGGTCATTGGTACCTCTATCAAATGCTTTATATTATTATTTTTCCATTTTAAATCAATTCAAAAACTACTTTTCCCTCCAAATAAACACGTGAAACAAAAATGCTGATGTGGCACGATGATATAATTTTTTTATGATGACAACACCCTACATATATCTATGTGCCCCTAAAGTTAGGGTGCATGGCTATAGGGTCATCTCCCCTAGTGAATTCTAAAACCTTAAGTTCATGCTCGATCCTGTGTTTATAAATTATTATAATTAATAATTTATAATAATAGAGTTTACTATTTTTTTGTAGAGTTGCACAATTAAATATTTATATAACTATTATGCTTTTTAAATAGATTATATAGTGATGGGGTTTTATCAAATTGATATATCCTCTTTCTATTTTTTTAAAAACAATCTTGTTCAAGCTTAATATATAAAAATAATTGGTTTGGAAATAGAGGGTTGCCATGAGGTGTGAATGAGTACAAAATGTCAAAATAATGTGAATTGGTGATGTAAATGGTTCCGAATCAAAGTTGCGGGTGAGTGATGTGATGAGTGGCATATTGAAGGATGACTGGCGATTCATCGAGGACAAGGGCAACCTAAGGACTTATCATTGTTAACCTTGAATAAAATGTGGAAGAGGATATTGAGGATTCACGACACCTTGCCCTAATGTAGAAAATCCCTAGAAAATGGTTGGCCATTGAGGTGGTGGAAAATTTGTGCATTGATCAATGATGATCTGACATCTCGCTAAAACTCCTTACAAAAATGTTTTTGTTGTCACATTTGCAAGCAAATGGGGACATAATGGAGGTTCTAAAGCACCAAGCATGGCTCATGGAATACACAAGTCTTTTTTACAACCATGGATGCAAAAATTTATGTTAGCACCATGCAAATTGGCATTGCTTCAATTTCGATTTGTCTTTATGGTTTGCTAGTACTGGAGGGAGAGAGTGATGGAGAAAATCAGGGATGGCTTTGGACAGATACTTCAGATAGACAAAAGGACTCTTAAGGGCTTGTTGGCTTCCTTCACATGACTTTGTATTACGATCAAATTGATTAGGCCTATTCCAAAAACCATTAAAATTCAAACCTTGCAACCTGGTGTTGGTTGTTGTCAATTGATGTTGAGAAAATCCTCTTCAAGTGCTTCCATTGTCAACAACCTAGAAACATTTGAAAAAATTTCCCAACATGGAGGCACACCACCTTCTGCAAGAAATGATGTTCTAAGTGCAAGATCCTTTCTGGTTCCTTGGGATCTTTGATCAAGTCTTCTCCTTCTATTGAGTGGCCACCCTCCTCTAACCTTATTTTTTTAGCCATCGACCATTCTCTATCCATTTATGATGGTTTTTTGGTAAATGAATTTGCATGGGGCACAACGATGGGTTTTAATAACAGTTTGACTAAGACTAAGTCTCTCCTCTATTATAATGGGGAGACACCCTTTATTGATCAACTAAAAATGCATGGGAACGAAGTATTTATACTAATATATTCCTGGGGTTTTTGGCATTTCATCCCAAGGGTGTTGCTCTCAAGAATGGTAATATAGGAGAAAGGGAGTAGGTGGAAGAATATATGAAGCTAATACGAGAAGGAAAGAAGAAGAACCACTTGTGCTTTCTGATCTAGGCAAACATGAATCCTTATTTTAATCACACAAGTATTAGTTAAAAATAAGAATCATCTACTAATTCATAATACTGGAATAACAAGAGTTGATTATTAATTGAACATAAGAACAAATAATAATGCACAAAGACAAAACCATAGCACACATTTTGAATGTCTCTCTCTTTATTATCTTGCTTATAAAAATATGTTGAATACAAAGCTTCCACACCCTTTTCTCTAAACTTTCAATTATCCAAAAAGATCGATTACAATGACTTCTGATCACATGTTTATAAGAATATAATCCCTATAATGAAGGCTACATACAACATAGACAAAGTCAAGATATCTAAAAATAGAGACTTGCAAGTCAATTTGCACTTGACTTACACGTTGAAAAAATCAATATGTATTTGACTTGTGAATTGAAAAAATAAATTTATACTTTTCTTATATCGTAAATTGACAAAGTCAATTTACACATGCAAATCATAAAGTTACAATTTACGAATACAAAGCTTCATGGAAATACATACATAACGAAAATAATTTGATGTAGATTATTAATCCTCCTTTTGTAGCTTCTTGCAATCATTATCTTGCATGACGATTGTATCAGGTTGGGAATCCTTAATATTGTCTATGTAAGTGTTTAAAAGGTTGAGCATGTCTTGGATTACCTCTTTGTTGGGGCCTTGTGAATATTTGGTGCATGTCTCACTTTGCATACTTGCATCAATCATGCCATGGGGGGTTTATTATCTAGGCAATATCCTAGCACGTTCATTCATATTGAAGTAATTAAAATTGATAAAATCAAAGTCAGTATACCGGTATACGTTAGGGTGGTTAAAGGGTTTAATTAATTAATATTTTTTAATTAGGTATTGGGGGTAGGTTAGAGAGGTGGACAAGAGGAGAGGTAGGGCTAATTTTTATATAAAATTAAAACATTTGAACCTTAGTTTTTACAACTAATTACCTTAAAATTGCAAAAAGAGTGTGGTCATAAAGTTAAATTATAATACATTTTTGAAGAAAGAAATCTCAATTAGGAAATTCTTAACCAAGAAATAATAAGACGGTAGAAAACTAGGATTGAGTATGTTTTTCAACACAACTAATATCATTTCACTATCTTAATTATTTGAAGAACTATTGATAAATGATTAAAGTTTAACATTAAGGTAATTGGTAATAGGTCCTGACTGGCTTTAATCCCTATATTCCATTATCAAATCAACCATCCAATTGATCACATTGTCATTAAATACTTCACTTGACTCTTCCAACACCCATGATACTCTTCTCTATGCTTCATATATTAGGACTTAGACTCCACATGAGACAAAATTAGATATTTTATCATGAATTAAATGCTTTCACCTCCTTTTACCTATTTACACACTTAAAATAAGACTTAGGCCCAACTTAAAATTGACTAAAAATATAATAAGATGCACCATTATCTTTACTAATCTTGTCTAAACTTTCTTCTAAATGCCCTTAAGATCCTATGCCATTTTTACAAAAAAGCCCATGGCTGGATAATTCTACGAAGTACCGACAAGAATTTGTAAGCATAGATTAGAGATATACCAGTTTACAAACTTCTCATGGTGTACGTCAGATTTTAGACATTCACAACTCCTTTTCATGTTCCTTCTATCTCAACTTTCTTCTCCAAGTGTAAGGGGAAAACTCAAACAAAGGGACCTCAAATTAGCGCTTGGGATCAAGATACCATTTCTGCCTACTCCATATGATTCTATTTGTATGGTGGAACAAATGTATATTTTGGTACCAATTAATGATTTCTAGATCGAACTGGGATCCAACCATCATCAAGGTTTGATTTCAAGTAAAAACCCTACCTTCCAATGTCGAATTGACATTTTCCTTCTTGATTATGCCTTCCATTGTAATAAATGTCTTATGACCTATAATGTCACAAATATATCATACTCTAACCCTAGGAAACTAAAAATTCCTTCAAAATACTCTTTAGGTTTCTATCACCATTATTTATTGTGAATTTCAGGGCATGAATCATTGTTTTGAGGCTTCAACATAGAGTTTTCTCAAAACCCTAATTGTGTAGTTTGTAGAAGCCCAAGAAGTCTACTTTTTCCATAAATTTCACTAAAGTCCTTTCAATTGAAAGCACTAAAATTTTCACCAAGGCCTATCTCAACAATATGAAATGGATTTCCTTACCATTACAGTTTGAAGAACACGTAAAAACTTCCTTTACTTGGTTTCTTCACTATTCTAACCTGCAGATACACATGGTAACTAGTTTATAGATGACATTTCCACAAAAAACATAATTTATTCAACCATCAAGGTGATATTCCTCATTTACATGCTCATTGATGTTCTAATTCTCCTTTATCTAGCATGTAAGTCTTCATGCTTTCATAAACAAGGAGTTATAAACACAATGTCCAATTTTCTTTATAAAAAATCACATTCAAAAGAGTTCTCTCTTGTAAACATGGTATAACTTCAAAACCTCACTATCTCAAACACATGCAATATATTTTACATAGCAAAAACCTCATCAATAACCTCCTAAATGAATCTTCTTCTCATGAAATACAAGAACATGAAGTTGTTTACAAAAACTTTTAGACACAAAACAAAGCATAGCTTATCATTCATATGTTTCATACAAAAATTTGAGTCTCTACCCTTCTTCCACAACTCTCCTCCTTCCATCCTCAAAGGATTCACTCCGTTACCTTCCTTAGAGGGTTTCCTTATTCTCTTTCCAACTACTTCTAACTCACATTTATCCTCCTTAATAGTAACTTCTTGTTTCATAATTGTCATTTTGATGACTCATGGTCTTTTCATATGCCTCTTCACATATTATGGGTATTTATACATTATTTTAAACATTTCAATTAACCTTATAGTTTCTAAGACCTATTACCATGAGATTAGACTCAACACACAACCACTTAGACTTTTTGAAACCCCATATGACCCTTTTTCATACTCTTAAGATTTGAATTACATTTTGGAGGGAAAACAAGAATTTGAATTTCTAAGAAAAATTTTCTGCCTAGACCCCCCTCAACAGAGTACCACACACTCATTACAACCATGACAAATCAAGTATTAACAAATTTTATGCTCTTCCCATGATGCTCATGCATCATATCTCTTTAAATAAGGAAATCTCAATAAGAAAATTCTTAACAAAGAAATAATAATATGGTAGAAAAATGGGATTGAGTATGCTTTTCAGCAAATGATATCATTTCAATATCTTAACTATTTGAAGAAATACTAATAAATTATTAAAGTTTGACATTAAGGTAATTAGTAATAGGTCTCGAATGGGTTCTAACTCTCTTTCTAGAGAAAAGGTGTATTAAGAAAATAATAATTGAGTGGGAAACATGACATAATTGATGTTTTATATATTATGGTAGAAATAAAAAAGGTGTAAATAAAATGGTAACAGAAAAATGGGTAAGTAAGGTACAAGGAAAAATTAGGGGGTATTTTCATTCTAATAATATAATAGGAGGGGGAATTATCAATTGAATAATTAGAGGTAAAAACTAGCATTAAGGTTATTCTTTAATACCCTTTGAATGAACGTGTTATACCATACTTTTACTAAGTGAACCCCCCGTGAATCATACTTGACGGGAGCTTCCGTAACTTCTTTAGATGCTTCTTGAATTTATCAAGAGCTTTATAGTATTTGACAAATTTGTCAATCAAATCAAGACCAACGGAGGATCCATGAGCAAAACCTCCTTCTACTAGTTGCTTGAATTGATCAAAGATTATTTCAGTAGGAAGCGATGGCATGTCTTTGTCATAGAAGATGCAGGAGAGTTTTTCAATCACTTTCACGATATCATTTGAAGCTTCTATGTCCTCAATCTTGATTTCTCTTAACTTGACGAGGCATTCATACAAAATATAGATACAGAAGATGGCCACCTCATGAAGCTCAAAATTGTTTCCATGCCCTTTTTCCTTCATTACTACTTCCTTGATAAAGATATCGAGTTTAATCTCTTGGAAAGCTTCCAATTCAGACAACTATGCCTTCCATATATCATATTCTTCTTCAAGTTGGTCTTTAGTGGTTCCAATAGCTTCTGATTTTGTCTAAATTTTGGAGTATACAGAGGTTGAGACTCTAATGGTCTCCTTACCTTATGAGATGAGCTTATCAAACCAGACACTGATAACGCAACCCATGTTGTCAATTTGCTTATCGCTATCATAGTCTTCGAATCTTTGAAGGTTAGGGAGGGGGGTTGATTGAAGAGGTTGGGTTATCTTCTGAATGAAGGAAGATAGCGAATCCAATGTGTTCCTTAGTTGTTCCTTTGTTTCCTCGTCCTTGTCCAATATGTCTCAACTTAATTTTATGAATAAATTGATATAAATCACTCTAATCCGAAGATTTCCCTTCATGACTCTCGAAGGTCATAAAAATGGAGTCTAAATTAAAAAAAATTGTAGTTACGAAATATGCGAATAATGATATATTATTGTGGATCACATCTTGAAGGCGTACTTGGTCATCCCTATGAATGCTTCGCACTTTATTTACCTTCCAAATTTACTAATTCTAAACGTCCACACACGGCAGGGAAAGTTTTCAGAGACACCACTGTCCACAATTGGCTTTTACTCTTTTGTTAAAATTTAATTGATATTATGATTAGCAGAGAAACATTTGTACAAATGTGCAGCAGTCAAAATGGGGGCGTTTTTATCATAATTTTAAGCTCAGAGATTCTTCAATTGTGCGTAACGTCGGTTTCCAGTTTCTTCCTCGGCCAATTTTCATCCCCTCTATTTCTTCCTCGCTCACCTCCAATTTTGGCAGCGTTTTCTTCTCCACGACATCGCCATCGCCATTGTCGCAGAGTGGAAGGATTTTGGAGTTGGAGGACATTCTCTTCTGCTTCGTGTGATGATAAACATCCATATCCGAATCAGAAAGAACAGATCGCAATTTGTGCATGGGCAGAAGAGCATAAACATTTCCCCGCTCCAATTCTTCCTCCGCAGTGAGCGCTGCAACGCGATGCCCTGCTTGCACACTGCTCAGTTTGCAAACGAATTGATTGGGATAATCCAGCATTACTTCTGCAACCTTTTTAGCTTTAATTCTTTCAATGCCGCCGTCAGATCTAATGATTTTGACTGTTTTGGAGAGATAAGCGGGCGAGCAGGAACAATTCCCCATTAATTCCAGGCAAGGAAGTATATTTGTTGTTGTGGATGTGATAAATGGATACAGTAAACCCTGAGAGATTGTATCGTGAAGGGGAGAAATGGTAGGTATAAATAGTTTGTAAGGAAGGGGTTTCCACGTTATCACCGTTGTGTTGTAAGAAAGAGGAGGGAAGTCGCGAATGCGATTACTTTTTCGCGTGTCCACTTTCCACGCGATTAGAATACGCGCTTTTTGACTCTACAGTAGTCTTATTCCATTGGAGTATTTGTTTCGACGTTAGAGGGAGGAGAAGTTGTAGGTCAAGAGAATTCGTTAGAGGGAGGAGAAGTTGTAGGTCAAGAGAACTTGTTTGGGGAAACAATGTTAAACTCTGCATTTCTATAACCACATTCTATTTTTATCAATCGTTACAAGGGAAAAAGGGGTGTGGTGTGCAAGGAAACATATTTTAGAGATATGTTAGAAGGTAAGGAATATTCGATCAATATTATCAATGTCAATAGGTGTCTATAATTTTTGTGCTTCTATTTTTCAGGTATTAAAATGACTATCATGTTCTCGAATTTTATATGCTCCACATTATCATTTGCATGTCACTTGCATTTTGCACATGAGTGGAATTTGTAGTTAAAGGGTTCAAATAAAAAATGGGGAAATTCCAACATAATGCAGGTTCGAAACCCAATCTTGATGGGGACATATAGAGGGGGTCGCTAAGTTAACACCGTTAACTTGTCTTTCACTTCTAGGTGCCAACAAATGACCCTTACACAACATAAAGAAGTGGAAAATTAAAAGAAAAAATGGGGGACTTGAATGTGGGAATTCAATATAAACATGTCCCACACCTATTACATGGCTCAAATTGTTCCTCACAAAAATATATTTGGTATCTATGCTCATTTTATCTTCTTGACATCATTCACATTAGGTACATGAGTGCAATTTGTGTTTAAAAGGGCTAAAGAAGAGGAAAAATTTAATAGGATCTAGGTTTGAAACCCAACCAAAATGTTGGCTTGTTGTACCATTGTGTACTCCCCTTTTTCACTTTTAAGCTCGATCGATTGTAGAAAAACAAGCGATGCACGAATAATCGAGGATAAATGAACCACTCCAACAGGTAAGAATATGATTGCTAAGTAGAATTTATCTTCCAATTGTAAAACTATAATATTAGAATCCATTTTTAGTGACTGGGATTGTGTCGTGGTTTAGATTTCTTGTTCTAGTGGCTATTGCATCTAGTAGAATAATCGAGGCAACTTTATGACGCTTTATTCGCTATCTATGGTTTGTTTTATCGTTAAGCTTGCATTATTCAAGAGAATGAGACTTATGCTTATGAGCTAAAATATAAAATGGGGTAAATCCAATTGGTTCCACATTGGAAACACAACCACAATGTTGGTTTATTGTAGATTTTTTTTATAGTTCTAAGCTCGAGTAAATAAATGAAAAGAAGCAATGTGTGAACAATGATGGCAAAACATTCCTCACACCATATATGTTAACTGTATAAGTTCATTAAAAGACCGCCTTAGTGAAACATGAAACGGTATAATCCATGATCAATTAGTTGTACGATTATCTTTTAAAGAACATGGGTGTCAACACAATTTATTGTGGCACTCGTCTAAGAAGAAGGTGTGATGCATGGAGGAGGCTAGAGTAATTAGATATATCTTTCTAATCCTTTGTTGCAACTCGCACCTCAATTTTATCAGAGCTCTAGAATTTGAAATATTTAGACCTATTTTCTTACAACTTTTACCACACAATTCCCCCTGTGGTTAAGAAGCTCCACAACGAGGATACAAATAATTCCAAAAGTGCTAAGTTTTAGTTGTAACAAAGCATAAGATATACAAAGCATCATAGTGCTAATGTATTACAAACCCTTAAGATATTTTTAAAAATAGTTGTAAGATTTTATTTTGAAAAAAAGGGTGTCGAAGTTCATCACACAACATTAATTTAAAGCTTTACGAACAATTCAATATTTCTGAAAATTCTATGAAAGTAAAGAAGGGTGAAGAGAATTTACTAGCATGTCGCCATCAAAATGTTGAGGTTGGACCATTCTGGCGATTCTAAAAATGTCTTTCTCAATGGTCTTTTGAAGGCCTTGGATGATGAACTTGAGCAATTAGCATACTCTACCTTCCATGGCTTCATAGGATTCGCCATCACATTAACTGGGGTTTATGTAATATTTATATGGTTGAAGGTATGATACTGAACTTCACGTGAAATAGCTTTCTATGAGGGATAAATGCATGACTCTATGCAAAGAAATGGAAAAAGACCAAACAGGAACAAAAATATAATTCCAAAAACTGCAAAAATGCCACATTGTAACATTATTTGAACATATATTTTTTTGTTATTCACTAAATAAAAAATATTCAACTAGTACCCAATCAAATTTTAGAATTTTTTCTGAAGGGAAAAATTGATTCATAAATATTCATGCATATAAGTGTGTGTGTGTGAGCACGCGCACGCGTGGTGTGTGTGCGTGCATGCGTGTGTGCGTGTGCGTGTGTGTGTGTGTGTTCATATACATCCTCTAGCGATATACTTGTGTTAATGGAGGGACAATAGCAAACTGGAGGAGATTTCCTTAGAATGGAGGGGAGTTTTGCAGGGAGACAGCAAAACAATTGGGCTGCTCGTCTATTTGGAGAAGAGCACAGGGAGCCCGTGAACATCTCACTCCTCTAGAAGAATGAGGAACCCATGCTTGATATCCCGAAGGCCATCATTGAAAGAGCCAAACAAAGATTTCGATTTGCTATTGTCGGCAGATTCACAGGGGCTGTGTCCGAATATTGACGCGATAAGAGAATGGAGCAGGCGAAAATGGTGTTACAAAGTTGATGTTCGAGCATTGGAGGGTGAAGGTTTTATTTTTTGTTTCCCTTCCGAGCTGGAAATGCAAAAAGTTTTCAACGAGGGACCTTGGTTTTTTGGTAGTGTTGCCTTCACTTTCCACCAGTGGGAGCTTGGTATTCCCCATGATTCCGGTTTCCATACTCTCTCGGTTTGGATTCAACTTCCGGGTCTCTCACTGGAATTCTGGGAACTTGAGGTCTTTTTGGGGATTGCCAGATCAATGGGTCTTCTTATTGTTGTGGATCCTGCTACCAAATCTAGATCGAGATTCGTGTTTGCCAAGTTATGTATCAATATTCCAGTTGGTTTCAAAGTTCCAAAGAGATTTTTTTTACATTCCCCTGTTGGTGAATGGGAACAAACTATTAAGGTGTAGCATTCCAAGATTGTTGCAGTAAATGTAGAATGGCCAGATATGAAATAAGGGAGTGTTGTGGACCTATTGAACCGCCAGTGAAATTCAATTACCTCTAGGAAGATGATGAACTGGAAGCCTCGTTATGGAGAGGAGGACGTGAAGGAGGACTCAAAAGGGGAGGAACATGAATCTAAGATGGGCAAGTCACCTGTGAAGCACAAGAAGGATGGACGAAGGGTTACCAAGAAAAGTCTTCGTGCTTACGTTCGTGGAGGATTGATTTGATGTTTTCGTGGGTTCTAAGTTGGTAACAGGCGGAGTCTCGAACTGGTGCTAGAGGGGGCGATGCAGTGTTGACAGGAGGTGTCGATGGTGGATCCGACTTAGAGCAATCTCCTGGGTGGGAGGCTAGGAAATTTGAAATTCAAAATTCCAAGAATATTAATGATACACTGGTGGGTGCAGTTGGGTGGTCTTTGCCTTCAAGCCCACCGCTAGACTATGGGTTGGCTGATGTGGATAGGGGAGGCTCGAGGTATGCCTTGGGCCCTTATAGTTTAATTCTTTGGCTTCATCCCCTCTTGTGGGTTGGACGGAGGTCCACCAAAAATGTCATTACAATACACGTGGACGCTCTTGTAAACGTCAAGTGGAGAGTCCGAGTTCAGCTAATTTCAAGTCTCCTTGATTTGTTCTTGGGCTTGGTTTTCCATCTGTCTTTTGTTTGTTTCTTTTGATCGTTATTTGTGGTCTCTCATTCCTTCGTTGTGTGCCTCTCATAATGTATTCCCTTTTGTTCGGCCCTTAAGAGCCTATCTCAATTTTTTACCTAATCAAATAAAAAAAAATATACGTCCTCTAGCTTAAAACTAATTCATATACACATTCATATTCATATGTTTTAAACTATTAAAACTATAACTAATTCATATACTTCCTCGACCTTAAAACTAATTCATATTTAAGTATTCATTCATATGAAATTGTAGCAATATATATGAGCATTAAGTGTTGTTTTGTATTTCCTGAATGCGGTAGACACAGTAACCGACACTGTACCGCCTGCAAGGAATGTCGAACCTTTGCATCACAAACACTGCTACAATGAACCCTCCTCACATTTTCTGGTTTGCATATTCAAACATGATGGAGGTGTAAAAGGGGTATTGTTGATGTTGATGTTGAACCCCATCCAGAATTTTAAGATACAGTGTGATGTGCATGCCGAAAGGGATGTGGTGGATGAAGGAAATCTGGAAAAGGGAAGTAAACTAGGAAGCACAATTGTGTTTGTTAAATTATCTGATTTGTCAGTTATATGGAGGAAGACAGAGGGGAACATAAGTCAAAATTAGTATGGAGGGTGGTGTTGTAATTTGCGGGAATGTTATAGAGGAGTAACTATTTATGATGATTATTGAAAGGAAGTTACCTAAAATGCGAGTGAAGAGAATGGGAAAATTTTGCAAGAAATGCAGTTTCATGAATAAAAGTTTTATGCAAAGATGGAAAAACCAATACATACACCAAGATTTTTTTTTTACGATGGGGATGTGAAGGAGGATTGAAAGTGGGAGACGAGGGAGAGGTTGTATACGATGCTCTCTACTAAATATATAGGCTTATGGGTAGTTAGAACACACATATATGTAATGGTAATTCACATGCATGTCTCAAACTAGGGCAATTTAGAGACATAGAGATGTTGATCATACGTGGTGTGCAAGGGTCACAATTTCGTACACATCTGACATTAGGGTTTCACTCTAGCTATAAGGGTAATGATTAAGAGTTATGTCATCAAGAGTCTCGACGGTTTCATCTATCAACATACATTGGAGTTAAGGATTGCAATTGGATGTTGTTCAATATATTGGATAAGACAAAGAAACAAATGAAAATTTTGAAATAAGGTAGCAAATAAATACTTACATGTCCCACATCAATTTGATGGGTGAAATTGTTGTTACCAAAACAATATTTGTTATATGTGCTTCACATTATTGTCTTCATTTCACTTGCATCATTCATATGAGTGAAAGTTATGCTTAAAGAGTTCAAATAGAAAATGTGGGAAATCTATTAAGTTACTTGTTAAAAAACCAAACCACGATGCTTGCTCTTTGGTTGCCCCCTTTCAATTTTAGGTAAGTTTTCCCTCTAAAAGGAAAACCAAAGTCCATAAGGAAATTCTTGGAGAGTTGGGCTTCTTTGAAGCATCTAAAAACTCTCTTGGATTGTTAGCTCACCTACACCTTGGGGATATATTTACTTTCTCGAGATCCTTGACACGTAATTCTGAAGGATAGTCAGCAACAAAAATTTTTCATGGACCAGCTCCAGTTGACCACTTGAAAGATTGATGTTTGCCTAGTTGATAAGATTTTAATGATTTTTTTTAGTGAAGACTATGGAGCAATGATTTTTGAGGCACCTCTATTCTAGTATATGCAAGGTTTATCTTTCACAAGCTCCTTTTCTGGCACACTTCCTCTTTATTATCTATACAACCTACACTTTTATCTGCCACTTGAGAAATGCTCTCTCTTCTCAATCCTTATGCGAGACAAGTTTTTCCAAATTTTAACCAAATGTTGCTCACCTCTCTTTACTTCTGAGTTTGGCTCACTACCAATCATCAAGTTCTTTCCAAGATTGAACAGATACTTCATCTTCATCAGTTGGATCCTTCTAAAAAAAGAAGAAGGAAGTCATGTTTAGCTTAAGGAAGTTTGATATAAACACCAAAAGATTTTTAAAAAAATCTTGTATGACTAAAACTGTTAAAAAAAAAGAGGCATCAAGGGATAGTTAGAGTGACTCAAAATGCATGTAAACAAGTATAAGAAAACAAAAAATGTCATAACAGTGGTTCTCTGATTGAATGCAAGCTAGAAACACTTATAAAATCACTCTACTTTGAAAAAATTCCTAAAATCATTTTCGTTACTTTACGTGATTATTTATGTCATAATGACCTTAGACACATAAAATAATTCTCATACATTGCACTAATGGATCCACATTACATAGTAAATTGAGAATGCGGAAAGAAGTGCATTTTGACAATCTATTACAAATATATCAGTGCAATAGTTTAATTACTTGGCTCATTGCATCCTTTATTAGCATCCCCTTGATTCTTATTAAGTATACTATGTATATACACATAATACTAATGAAAAATTTGACAAAAACCATGAAAATAGAATGAATATACAAATTGAAAAGGAATTTTTCAAATATACACCTACCTGCACATTGGTGAGGTCTACCCTGTTTTCTTCTAGAAAGTTGATTAAGTCTTAGAAGTTTTCTTCGGTTGGGACATATTATCCGCTATAACTATAAGGACAAATGGACTGCAGACATAGAATAAAAGAATGTTAAATTACTTATTATTTTCATGATCACATATACTAAGAATGAAAAAGAAGCATGTCATATTTAGAAAAATGAACTGAAATAACATCTGTCGGTCCCAATATTAAATTTCAATGTGCAAGAAACAATATTTAGATTTCTCTAGAATTTAATTTTTTACATTTTTTTGGAATATCTGAAAATTGGAGAAAAAAAGCCCATTAAATTAGACAAACATTGAGGTATAATCTTAGACGAATTTACCTAATGAAGAAAACAGATTCAGAAGTCGAGACGTGGGTACAGTTCGACAATTTTTTTACGGCGTATATTCTCGGTGTGTCAATTGAAGCGTTTTCAACATTTTGAAGATGGATTTGGTGTCTTTCAGCGTGGACCTGTTCATATCGAGCAACATGCATAGACAACTCGCCGGCGCTAGGGGTGCTCTCTGCCTTCGTTAACAAAGGTCGGTTCGCGGAAGAAATGTTGTGTTCCAGTGGGATCATGCAGGACGTGGTGGAGCAGCTCGTCGAAATGCTCAATTGGAAGAATCTCCACAAACAACACATTCAAAAAGCTGCTGCAGATATTGTTTACAACCTTGTGAAAAAGAAGCACAATTCAGTGCGGGTGGCGTGGATCCCTGAGGCTCTCGAGTTCTTCACTTCATTGCTCTACAATGCCAAACAGGAGGAGGTCGAAAGGTGCTACGATTACTCGGGTTTCAGTCTAATTGGGCTACGCATCCTGAAAAACCTTACCAAAGACCATGACAACTATGCCAAGATCGGAAGCAACAAAGACCTTCCCAAAAATCATAGGATTCACATAGGTGTATGCCAATTTCTCCAAGGCCCGGATTAGGACGGTGAAGCTCTCCCTGCAACTGCTCAAAATGATGGTCAGTAGTAAGGGCATATTAGGGAAGGAGTTGAGGAAAGAGATACTGAAAAATGTGTTCACAAGGAGTAATCTGAGAGATATTCTTATGTTCATGAGATTAAATCACATGTGCCTCCAAATCTTGGCCATTGAATCGCTTTCAAAACAGTCCCATACTAGTTGTATCGTTCCAAAAAAACAAAAAATAAATGCAAAAAATAGACCCAATCCCAAATAATCTAGGGACTTGCGTAACGTGCTTCCCATACCCAAAACCACTCTGGCACCTAACAAACCGCAGTTCACATCATTGCTAGCAGAGGCGTATATGGTGCGTGCCACATGTACGGTAGAGGATTATCCGTGCATCGTTGACTAATGAATAGTGATCCTTGATGTCTTATTGCTTGTCAGAAGGGGTCGGGCTTTCCCATTTAGAACAAGCCTTTTGGCGTAAGAAGAGTTGTAAAGTGTGTTGGAAAGGATGTCAAGTGTTAAATTAGTTTCGAATTTATTTCCATATAAAAGTTGAAAGTTCTTTTGAAAAGCAGTGTGAAGCAAAATTAGAAATCTATAATCATAAAAGAGAAAAAATGCATTTTATTCAAATGGTAGACCTAGCATAAACTCAATACAATAAAAGTACCATCGAAAAAACGACCACACAAATCATAGATTTTTTTTCATTTTCTCCACCTTTCCCAACTTATCATCCTAGACATGCACAAGAATCCTCATGCTCATCATCTAGCTTTGAGAGAAATCTATGAGAGGAGGTCAGAGTTGACTCTTTTTTCTGTGGAAATGAGTCAAATGATGACTCGTCACAAACCACATCTCTACTCTCATATATCTTTTTTGTCTCAGGATCCATGAGAAGATATTCCTTTGAGGTATATTAATGTACCCCAAAAATATGCACTAGATTGTTTTTTGCGTCAAGATTCTTCCTCTTCTTATCTGGCACATGCATATATACAGTACAACCAAATACTCTCAAATGAGAAATAGAAGGTTTATGATTACTCCATACCTCTTCCATTGTCTTGTCTTGTAAGATATTTATAGGTGTTTAGTTTAGAAGCTATATAGTAGTCTAAACTGCTTCTACCCAAAATTTATTCTTCAACTTCACATTGGAAATCATGGAACGAGCCATCTCCACAACAATTCGATTGCAACATTCTGCAATTCCATTCTGTTGGGGAGTATAGGGGACAATCAAGTGTTGTGTGATGTCATGCTCCTTCAAGGATTCCAAGAATTTATTTGACCTCAATTCCTCCCCTCGATTTGAGAAGAGGACAAGAAGGGGTTGAATGGTATGCTGAACAAATCTCTTATAGAAGATCTGAAAGTTTTCAAATGCTTCACTCTTCTTTCAAATAAAAAACACCCATGTCTTGCGGGAATAGTCACCAGTGAAAAAATAGAAGTACTGAAACCCCTTAAATGAAGCAAGTAAGGGTCCACACAGATCAATATGTATGACCTGAAGATGGTTCTTGGCATGGAATGTACTCGACTCAAACAAATCTTGATGTTGTTTTCCTGCCAGGTTTCCAGTCTGGACAAAGAGGTAATGAATGAGAGAGAGGAGGAAGTCCTCATACTATCTTCTTTGAACCGAGATGATAGAGAGAGTTGACAGAAATATGTCCATATCGATAATGCCCGAGTGTAGTTGATTCCACCGTGGAGGTAGATATTGTCATTGCAGAGGATGAAACTGTATCTAATGAAAATAAACGATCCTTCAAAAAATCTCTAGAAAGTATCCTACCTTCTCGAGATATCAAACATGATTTGATGCCTTTCTAAACTAGGAACTCCACCTTGATCTTGTGATTCAATAGCTGAGAGACAGACAACATATTTGTGGTCAAGCTAGGGACATAGAGCACCTTCGCAAGAATAGATCTTCTCGTCCCGAGAGGAATTGTGACATTGCATATTCCTTCTGTAACATACTCCTTGTTATCTACAATACGAACCTAATCTCCAGTGCATCGATCAATTAATGAATCAAACAAATTTCTATCACCCGCCATATGCTTATTGGGTGCTTGAGTCTATCAGCCAAACATTCTCTGATGGCTTTGATGTTTGGGATACTAGAACCAATCATCTTCATGTGCGATGCAATGGGATGATTCTAGGACATCTTCTTTTGAGTCATCATCTGGCTGGGTTGCGACATGTCCTTTTTGCTTTGTTTCGTGAGGACCGCCACTTGGATTTTTGTGAATCACTTCGGCCAGATGTGTTTTCGTCTATAGAATTGCATTGTGTGTGACCATTGTACCAACAATTCACAGTGTCGTGCATATTCGTGGTGCAAATGTGACACCATCAATTTGATTTTTGAGACTTCTATTTCTATTATTCCTTTTGTGGTTACTATTGTGTTTACCTCTCTTGTTGTCCCTTCTGAGGCTTCTGACTCTTCTTCTTCCTCAAGATCAACGCTTTGTCCTCAATTTTTTCATGCATTGTCTGAATGGCTTCTTCATATTGTAGAAAATTCCCCAGTTCAGTAAAGGTCACCTCCTTCTTTGTGATGGTTAATGTGGTGATGAATGTCCTAAAATTGGAAGGAAGAGCTCACAGTTTGAGAGGGACAAACAATTTATCTTCCACCGCTTCTCCATGTGCGCCAAGCTCTACTCGTAGCTCCACATTATGACGTAAGAATTCCTCTAGTTTCTCACCTTCTTTCATACTCATGGTATGAAGCTTTGACTAGAGATGGAGGATATTTTTCAAATTCTTTGCTTCGTAGATGGTGGAGAGAGTATCCCATGCCACCTTTGATGTTGCCGCATTCCTTATGTGTGTTTGCACCTCATCAGAAATGCTTAGAATGGTCAAATTCAAGGATTTTTTATCAGTCTTGTCATACTTCGTTTTCCCATCTATGTTGGTGGGACAAGGGACTGCGTCAGTCACGATCTCCCAGAGATCTCCAAAGATAAGAACTATTCACATCTTTATATTCCATGCAACATAATCACGCTCTTTCAAGAGCTCTACATCAGATAACAATATTTTGGGGGGAGAGATGACGTTTGTTGCACTCCACAACAAATGCCTTCAATGCAGGTGATTTAGTATTGCTAATAGGGTCACAATAAAGGACAAAAAATCTTTTCTCTATCCATTCTTTTCTTCACATATAATGTGTCCCATGTTTTTACTGCAGTACTCCGATATAAATCCTCCACGGTTTTTTCTACGCCAATGGTTATGCTAGAAGAAAATTATGGTACAAAAAATTCTTATTTGGTTTTAGACATCACACTCCACATGATTCAAAAATGATAGTTGTTTCTTCTTGACAGAAAAATGCAAATTTGACTTCACAGGTTGTTTATGTTTCAAAAATCAACAAACAAAGGAGCATGAAAAAACTTGCCACACAGGTCACAAGAATTACTCCATAGTTTTTATAAAACAACAATGGTTTGCCAGAGAATTTTCCAATGCGCTATGATGGACAGGAAACAGTTGTTTTTCCACCCACATGTTTATAATAGGTCCACCGTAGACTGCTTAAATGGCTCCATACTGCTCTGCTTCCAACGCAGGTCAGCAAGTCATCCACACAAGCCGTCTAGTTCTGCATGGTTGGTGGTCGCTATAATAACTTTTCACGCCAAAATCAAACAACCACAAGTCTCAACATGTATTCTAAGCACCAATGCCAACGAAGGTCTTCTTTCCATGTAGCATGTCGATCCAAACTCACGCAAGTCACCTTTTCCAGATCGCACTGTTTTGATACCAATGATAGAGCCGAAAGAAAGAATATTAATTGATGATCAAAAGAATAAAAATCTCCACAATATATACAATGTGAATCAGTTATAGGAGAAGGTAACCAATGGTAGATAGAATAACTAATATGCCACGAAGGCATAACCAACAATAAAAACAATGTAATACAATATTAATCTATCAAGATTTATGATAGATTTGAGTGATTTTGTATTGATATTTTTCATAAGAGCTTATGGAAGCATTAGGTGAGTGATGAAGTGATATTTCCTTGCTTATGTAGGATTTTGTAAGTGAAATGTCATCCCAAGGTTGACCCTAGGAAGATGAAATGACATATATAAGATATTTAAATTAGAGAATCATTAGATAAGAGGGTCCAAGACATATGTAAAATCAAAGGTTCGAGAGTGATGTATAGAGATAAATGAAAGCTTTAGTTAATTAATATTTTCTTGGATGAACGATAGAACAGAGTGTGGAGATGAGAAAGTCAAAAGAGAGATAGAAGGATGTTTTGATTCGACTTAGAATGTGAGCATTTTTCTTAGCAAGGGAAGAGAGCCAAACTTATCATTTATAAAGGATAAGTTACCAAATTTGAGTGTTTACACATATACCCTCTTGTATGTTGAGATGCTTTATTTCCCTCACTTTGAAAAATGCAACGGTGATATTGATATGGGGGTTTATTTGCTCTCAATCTATGAATGATGTAGTCATACTTATGTGGTCGTTATTATGTTATTTTTTTATGCATAGTTATCTCCTTGAACGCGTTTATGATGTAATCATACTTGGGGGCTAATGAACTAAACTTTTTTCATACATAGTTTAGGTAAGTATACAGTGTGTTAAGCTACAATGTGATATGAAGGAGTTTATTTTAAGTATTTTGATGTAATTAAGCAGTTAATGTATTTATACCCCTTCTTATTTGGATTTTCATATTTTTTCAATAATGTGTTGCCATGGTGATGTGTTTTGTTTGCATGAGAAAGACTTAAACAAATTAAGTAGGGAAAGGGCATTGTTATTAGATTTGTTAATGAGCACATGTGAATAAATATTCAATGATAACTTTTCTTTCAAAATGTGACTATTTCAAAAATTAAATTTAGCTTCATTTATGTGATTTTTTATGTTTATGTGGTGTTGCACATGTTAATATTTTGAATTTTGTTATTGATGTAAATAAACACTTAGTTCAAATATTTTTTTGAAGCTTATGTGGATTCTTCTTAATAAATCCTTAAGCAAATCTTTTAAGTAATTCTAACTCATTCAATCTTGCTTATTATGTCAATCGGTGTCCCTTGGCGGAGTATGGGTTCTAACATTAACTACGTTTGTAATGATGGATAATGGAGATGAGCTTGTAGGTATGTATTAATTCTCAACGCAATAGGTGTTATCCATGTATCCAAAACCATGCAGAAGGGTAGATCGAGCAGATAGATAGACTTTATTGGCATCAATTGTTTGTTCTCGCCCTGTGGACATTCAAATAAGAAGATTTAAAATATGTTTATAATTTTCTTAATCCATATTTAAATTGTGCAACAAATCATAAATTGGAATCCTAGATCCTCACAAATGACTTTATGATAGTAAAATCATATGTCACCTTGTAAAACAATTTACACAACTGATTCATTTAAGTCAGACAAACGAAAAGCTTAGAAAATTGTATAATTATTTTTGGACTAGAAAAAAAAACAACAACAGTGGCATGAATTTTACAAAGCCAAAATAACAATCCCATACATGTTATTTTTCCATCATGTAACTTTCATGATACACAATAATTTACTCTTAATTATAAGTCAAATAAAAAATTGTTATATGTATTTTAATAGAAACATTCAAACAAATATTAATGTTAAATTTAATAGAACATTACGTTGATTTCCACAGCAATGAGGATTGAATACAAATTTTGTAATTTTCTAAATATTATTTGATGGCACAAAGGGAAAGTTAGATTTGGATTGGCCAAATCATTGTAGCTTTTAGACACATTACACATTAATATGTCAAATCTTATATCTAACTATATTTGGTTTTTTAAAGAATTGGTTTTCTTTTATTTTTTTGTACAATGTACTCTTTGATCTTCTCTAATTGGATATTTTGAAAATTTTGAAATTTAATTATTTTCTCATAATTGACACTTGTTGGCAACAAACGATTTAATTTTGATATATTATAAATGAATATTACATTTATTTTGCATGCCCATTACACATAGCATTTGGAAATAGATTAAGAAAAAATAACTCAGTAGACTTTGATGATTGTTAGTCACCAAAAACAACCCTTTAAAATAACATGGGATCTAACTATAGAAAAATTAGAATATCTCACCTCAAGCATTTAAGGAAACAATCAACAATGGAAAGTGTAACAATGATATTGAGATGAGGGTTTATTGGTTCTTAATCTATAAATGATGTAGTCATACTTATGTGGTTGGTATTATGATTTTTTTCACGCATCTTTGTCTCTTTTAACATGTTTATGATGTAATCATACTTAGGGGCCTAATGAACTGCACTTTTTTCGTACATGGTTTATATAAGTGTACAGTGTGTTAAGATGCAATGTGATACAGAGTCTTTTTTAATTTTGATGTAATTGAGGAGTCATTGTAGTTGAAAGCTATTCTCCACATTAAACGTACCGCATGCCTAAGATTGACCCATAAAAAATACCATACACATGCATGTGCATGCATTGTTGGGATCCGCGCATCAACAATCGCGTCATTGTTTTCTTGTTCTTTTAACAAACTGGTTTGAAATCAGAAAGGGGCATGCGGCAGGAAGTAGGCGGGTGGGTGGGGAACTTGCCTTTGAAATGTGTAGGTTGCGGGTTCGAGCCCTGCTGGATCTTTGTGCTCATTGTCGAAAAACAAAGTTTGTTTTTCAATAGTGTGTTTTTTAACACTGTTGAAAAAAAGAATGTGTTTTTCAACTGAACCAAAATCACAAAAAAAACGAAGTCCAAAGTATCATGCCACGTGACACTAGGTCTCTGTGCTCGCTGTTGAAAAACAAAATGTGTTTTTTGTTGGGAATATTATTATAGTGTAAACATTATATTATGAGTTGTTGAGAAACAACTCATAACTACCTGGAATTATATGGGAAGTTGTTTTAAACAACTTCACATATATAGCTTATTGTTTGTAACTACTCCTAAATTATAGGATGTTGTTGTTGCTATTTGTTTGGCTATATATTAGCCATGTATTGTGTATGTTAATTCAACGAAGATCAATATATTATTTATTATGTTATTCTGATTCAAACCTATCATATGGTAGCATAGTGAGTTTGATCTGAGAATAATTTTGAAGGGGCAGTCGATGATCTCTTGCCCCATGTGATGGCAATACATGTTTGAGAGAGTACACAGGCTGTGTAAGTGTGGAGTGTCGTGTCTACGCTGAGTGGAGGATGTAAAAAAGTGTGCAATAGAAAATAGTCGCAGCCATATCGTAGGTTTAGCTATTGCAATAGGTGGAAAACTTAGCAAAACGCAGGTGTCTAAAGCAGTCAAGCAATCGCCACTTGCCATGCAGCCACAACAAATTTTGAGTTTTATTTACCACACGGGGGGAGAAAAACACCGCATGTTTCATTTGCCACGCAGCCACATCATTTTCTAAGATTTATTTGCCATGCAGTCACTTGGGGTTGCAAGTTTTTTTTAAAAATTGATATATAGTTGCTATATAATAAACTATATACATGAGTTTATGCAGTTTTTCAGTTAAAAAAAAAAAACGTTTAGAGTATTTAAAAAGTAATTTCCTTTTATTACTTTTTAAATAGTGATTTATCAATATTATTACCGTCAATTGTAGTTGTGAAAATGGAGAAATTGAGTCTTGTTGACAAGTACGAAGGACGTGATTTTCATACATGGAGAATCTAGATGCAGTTGAACTTGATTGAGAAAGATTTGTGGGATGTGGTTAAACCAAATATGACAATATCGACAAATCCAACAAATCTCACAAAATGGAATATCAAGGATCAAAAGGCCTTGGGAACTATTGGTCTTGGTTTGTTAAAAGCCTACCTACACCATGTAGACTTCACAAAGTCAGCAAAGGAAATTTGGGAGACATTAAACAAACTATTCGGATCTGAAGCAGACAGTGCTAAGACAACTCTTAAGCAGAGACTTTATGGATTAAAGATGGATGAAAGTGTAAACATGGCAGAACACATCAGCAAGTTCCCCTCTCTTCTAAATCAGCTTGTGGGTATTAATGAGAAGGTAAAAGATGATGATGCCAAAGCAATTCTTTTGAATAGTTTGCCTAAAAAAATGTCTCATATGGTTTTTACTTTGAGAAAGATTAAAATTAGTTTAGAAGGAGTAGTTTCTACTCTTCTTGATCAGAATGAACCTTTAGAACCAGAGGAAGAAGTCTTATATGTACACACTAAAGCTAGTACGTCATCAAAAAAGGGAAGGTATAATTCAAAGCACATTCCTACAAAAGGAAAAATCAAATGTTATTATTGTAAAGAAGCAGGACATGTCATACTAAATTGTAAGAAACGGGCACAAGATCTCCTTGATGATAACTTGATCAAAAGGCTTATATTGTTGAAGAAGAAATTGACTGGGAAGATTATGCAACTGATGAAGAAATTTCTTGCCCTAGTGATGAATATTATCTCTTCTAAAAATAACCAAACGGAGGAAGGAGGCTACTCAGCGCCTCTTGTCAGTCGCCAACGACGAGGTCACATTTTGTGGTGGTGACATATTTATTTCCAATTGTGTGTTTATTTTATCTGGTGTGCAGAATAAAGAGCAACAATTTGTGTATGTTTGCTTGGTACATGTGAGTATTCCTATATGTTCTTTTGAAGTGTTGTGACGTGGCATGGAAGGTGTCAGTCAGTGAAACAGTTGTATAGGAGGGCAACTGGTGTCCAGAGGAGAGGAGCAGTATGCAGACCTAAAAATATTCGTAGGCATATGATTCTGGTTTCAACTACACTTCACCCCATGTTCACACTAAGGGGGTGTATGTTGGGAATATTATTATAGTCTAAACATTAAATTATGAGTTGTTGAGAAACAACTCATAATTATCTTGAATTATATGTGAAGTTGTTTTCACGTATATAGCTTATTGTTTGTAACTACTCCTAAATTATAGGATGTTGTTGTTGCTATTTGTTTGGCTATATATTAGCCATGTATTGTGTATGTTAATTATACGAAGATCAATTTATTATTTATTATGTTATTCTGATTTGAACCTGTCATTTTTCAACACTGCTGAAAAAATACACTGTGTTTTTCAACCAAACCAAAATCACAAAAAAAACTAAGTCTGAAGCATCGCGCCACGTGGCAGCGGATGACGTGATGGTTGGCATGATGGTTAGGATGGTCAGTTTGATCTATGTGGTGTATTTTGGAGGCAGAAATAGCCCTCACTGTCAATGTATTTCTACCTCTTCTTATTTGGATTTCCGTATTTTTTCAATAATGTGTTACCAGGGCGATATGTGTTTTTTTTGCAGGAAAAAGACTTAAACAACGTAAGTAGGGAAAGGACATTGTTATTATCTTTGTTAATGAGCACATGCAAATAAATATTCAATGATAAAATTTCTTTCAAAATGTGACAATTTCAAAAATTTAATTTAGCTTCATTTATGTGATTTGTATGTTTATGCGGTGTTGCATAAGTTAATATTTTGGATTGTGTTATTGATGCAAATAGACACTTAGTACAAAGATTTTTTGAAGCTTATGTGGACTCTTCTTAATAAATCCTTAAATAAAGCTTGTAAGTAATGCTAACTCATTCAATCTTGCTTATTATGTCGGTCGGTGTCCCTTGTCATAGTATGGGGTTTTAACATTAAGTACTTTTGTAATGGTGGATCATGTAGATAATCTTGTAGGTATGTGTTGATGCTCAACGCCATAGGGGTTATCCACACATCCATAACCATGCAAGAGGGTAGATCTAGCAGAGAGATAGAGTTTATTGGCGTTGGTTGTTTGTTCTCTCGCCCTGTGGACATTCAAAGAAGTAGATTTAAAATATGTTTATAATTTTCTTAATCCATATGTAGACTATGCATCAAATCCTAAATTGGAATTCTTAAATCTTCATAAATGACTTTCTGATAGTAAAATCATGTCACTTTGTAAAATAATTTACAGAACTGATTCATTTAAGTTAGACAAGTGAAAAACTTAGAAAAATGTATAATTATTTTGGAGTTGCGAAGCAATAAACAACAAGACATGACTTTTACAAAGCCAAAATAATAATCCCATACATGTTATTTTTCCATCATGTAAGTTTTATGATACAAATTAATTTTTTCTTAATTATAAATAAAATAAAATAATGTTATGATAATGTTATATGTTATATGTATTTTTCCATCACAGCGCAAATTAGGAAGTATTTAAAGACGCCGCTGTCCACAATTAGCGTCTACTCTTTTGTCAAAATTTAGTTAATAATATGATTAGCAGGGAAACATGATTTGTACAAATGTGCAGAACTCAAAATTGGTGCGTTTTAATCAGAATTTAAAGCTGAGAGACTCTTCAATTGTGTGTAACCTCGGTTTCCAGTTTCTTCCTCTCAACATTCTCATCTTCATCCCCTCTATTTCTTCCTCGCTCACCTCCAATTTTGGCAGCGTTTTTTTCTCAACGACATCTTCATCGCCATTGTTGCAGAGTGGAAGGATTTTGGAGTTGGAGGACATTCTCTTCTTCTTCGTGTGATGATAAACATCCATATCCGAATCAGAAAGAACAGATCGCAATTTGTGCATGGGCAGCAGAGCATAAACATTTCCCCTCTCCAATTCTTCCTCCGCAGTGAGCGCTGCAACGCGATGCCCTGCTTGCAGACTGCCCAAAGTGCAAACAAATTGATTGGGATAATCCAACATTGCTTCTGCTACCTTGTAAGTTTTAATCCTTTCAATGCCGCCGTCAGATCTAATGATTTTGACTGTTTTGGAGAGATAAGCGGGCGAGCACGAACAATTCCCCATTAATTGCAGGCAAGGCAGTATATTTATTGTTGTGGTTGTGATAAATGGATATAGGAGTAAACCCTGAGAGATTGTATTGTGAAGGGAGAAATGGTATAATGGTAGGTATAAATAGTTTGTGAGGAAGGGGATTTCCACGATATCACCGTTGTGTTGTAAGAAAGAGGAGTGAAGTCGTGAATGCGATTACTTTTTCGCGTGTCCACTTTCCACGCGATTAGAATACGCGCTTTTTGACTCTACAGTATTTATTCCACGTGGACATGTGACGGCACACACTTTCTTCGCCCACAACAAAATTTATACTAGCAATTAGGTATGAGTTGTAAAATATGTTAGAAGGGTTGTGAAGTCTTAAATTAGTTTAGAATTCATTTCCATATAATAATTGAAAATTCTTCTCAAAGGAGTGTGAAGCAAAATCAGAAATCTATAACCATAACTTAGAAAAAACATATTTTATTCAAATAGCAAACCTAGTATAAGCTCGATACAATACAAAAATTGTAGACAAAAGGACCATACAAATCACATTATTCTTTTTTCTTTTCTCCACCTCTCCTAACTTATCATCCAAACATGAATATTAGTCATCCACTAGTCCTTGATAATATTTTCTAAATCATGATTTTGTAACCAAGCAAGCTCAAAGCGAAAAGGAGGATGTTTCGAGCTCTAGGTTTTCAAAGTCGTGAGGAGCAAGGGGTAGTGATCAGAGGCTATCTTAGGAAGACCCTGTAGGTAGAAATCATTATAGAGATAAATCCAATCCATAGAGACAAGGAATCTATCCAATTTTATTGGAATATCGTTGATTCTGAGTCTTCTGTTAGACCAGGTGTAGGAAGCCCTCAAAACAATTCAATGTCATGACACCTCTAATTGAGGTATATAACACTACTCTATTTATTTTTGAATGTTTGCTAATATTCTCTAGTAATCACACGTCAAATGTGCTACGGAAACACCAAAGGAGAAGTTAAATTTGAGGCAACGACATATCAATTGGAGGAGGAAGAGGGGCGATGGAGAAATTTTGGCTTGATATTTTAGAAAACAAGGCATGGTCAATGAATACTTCTAAGGGAAACTTGCATATGTTTGAATCCCAGATTCTACATATGTTAGATACATAACCTCTATGTTTAGGATTCTTTATGTCACCAATTTCATGCACATTTGTGATTAGGGCTTCTCTTTAGCGATTAAGGTTTCCCCTCATCAATAGTCCTGATGACATTGTATGTCAATGACCATCGACATAAAACTTGAACCTCTCATTTCTCTGAAGCATGCTAGGAAGAGGTACCAAGACTCCCATTTCAAAATCTCTGCCATCATAATTATTGTTTAAGGCATTGGAAAAAGAGAAAAAAAATTACCTGTACGTTTTGGTTGTCCTTTAATCTTCTAGCTCATCCAAGGTTATAAACATGGAATGTTTCAATTTGAAGATTATATGATGCAAAAAGGGGTCGAGGTCAAAACGAGCTTGGTGACATCAACATCTTTAATACTAGCACAAAGGCAAGTGGAGCGTAGGGGGGAGATGAGGCACTCACTTTACAAGGTTTTGAGGAGGACAAAGGGCTAAGAATGATAACAAAAGGTGCATTCCAAGGTGGAGGGAGGAAGCCAAGACCATTTTGTAGGACCTCATATCCTAAATGAAAAACAAAGTATAAAATCGTTTAGGAGAGATAGGGTGGATTTTCAATGATTTACAGAGGGTTAGTTATTTTCAATTTAGGTAAAACAAAAACAAGTTTTAATATACTAACTTTGATAGGTTGGTATAGTTGTATAATATTCTAATTTTGGAGACATGAGAAATTTGAAAAGATATTTCACATACATCTAGAAGGTCTAATTAAATATGTTCCATATCGAGGAGTAAACAAGGAGAGAATATTTTGGGGGAAGTGTGCAGATTCAATGAAATAAGTGTTGAGTAACATGAGTCAACTTGATAAAAAATAGTATATATCTTAAAAATAATGCTCTACTGCATATTTTTAGCCATATGGAGGGGTCACTCAGTCAATGTTGTTAACTTGTCCCTCAATTCTAGGGTCATAACAACTGTCCCCTACACAACTAAAATAAATGGAAAATTTCGAGAAAATATGGAAAAATAGGCTTTAATATTTTTTATGTTGTTAGCATTTTTGATTGGATAACGTTTCATTTGTAGGATAAGATGAAGACATGAGTAGAAAGTTGGAAGTAAAAATGTGAGAATTAAATTTGGGAATTAAATACCTATATGTCCCACACATGTCCTATAGCTCAGATTGTTCATACCAAAATAATATCTATTATATGTGCTTCACTTTATTGTCTAAAAACGGTTACTAAATGGATAATTTGGTGGCATTAGGCGAGTTCACAAGACTTACCTAGAATGATTTTGAATAACTCATTTGTTTTCAATTATCATAATATAAAAATGATTGTTTTTGTATTGAGAGAAAGGTAGTTCAATTATTGTAAAAAAATGTTCCCTTAAAATCAACCAAGAGCTTTATATTCCATTAACATTACCTTGAACATTTTAAAATTTTTACCATGTTTTAACATATCGAATACAACATAAGTTGGTTGGTGGTACGTGCGAGTCTAAATCTATTGCAACTATGGAGCTAGGAAATTCATTTAGTTATTAAAAATAAAGTGTTTTTGGGCTTGTGAAAGTGCCTTATTGTCAAGTCACATGTATTACTAACAAATTTCTAAAACGGTATTTCCTAAGCCACCATGAAATTATCATGCAAATGGCTATGAACTTGAAAAAGATACAAAAAAAAATTTGACTTTAAACAATCATTCTTTATCATCTGTGGTAGTATTATTCTCATCATGTTCCCCATTAAAATAGTGTTTGCTCATGCAACATACCTTGGGTACATGCACTTCCTAAAATCTCAAGAAACCCTCATCAATTCATTAGATTTAACAAAACCACCATTCAATTTGATTACCTTGATCTAAAATTAGTGGTCCATAAGGACATCCTTTACAGCACAAAGTTTTTTAACATCCTTCCAAAACCCATTTCATGCATATTCTGTTATCATGACATTCTATGGGACCATGTTGCTTTGAGCTATATTTCAAATAGTTGACATGCCTTGTGTATGCATCCAAAATTTGCATACATGTATACTACAACACTTTCAATTATATCTAATAAACATCTTCTTCCATTATGGTTTGATAGATGTCCATGCTCCACTCTAAAGCTACCATTTTTGACAGAGGTTGGGATGGTGCTAACAAATCTTGTGAGTTTAGCTTTACACTTGCCAATTGCATTATCTTATAAGTTTTAAGGTATTTTTAATAAACCCATTTTTTGCATATGGGGAAACATTTCTTTGATCCATTTTGTCAAGCAGTTTACATGCCTTGTGCATGCTTCCACATTTTAAAGACATATCTACTAGGCCATTTGCTACTAAAACATATGACAAAATTACTTCTACATAGTGCTTTGGTGGATGACCGTATCCTATTTCAATATTCCTATTATGGCACAAGATGGGAACATGATAGTGAAGGTGAAGCGATCAAATTGAACATCTAATGGTTCCGTTTGGTGAAAAATGTCAATGTTTATTATAAAACCATACACTACATTTAAAAAAAAAACTAACATGTTGAATTTTTGTTTTAGTAAATTAAACATTGAAATTGTCATTGAACCCTTGATATGCAAAAAAAATGCAATGTCATTAGGAAAACCAAGGATCAAAGAGTAATCAATGGATGTAAAATCTTACTTCTAAATCCTTTTATTCACTTTTCTTTATAAATTTTTGGTGAAGATAAAATATCAAAAACCAATGGAGCTATAAGATTTATTGTTTCACTTTGCTAAGCTATTATAGTATATCCCAAATGTAGCAACCCATACTCCAGTTCCCAGAAAATAGGACTGATTTTTTTATTCCCTAACAGAAGAGAAGTGCTACTTTTCCTTTCATGCTCGCATTTATTTCCACATCATAACTTTGTTATAGGCTTGATGTAAATAAACAATTAACTTCTCATTCTCCTAACTACTAAAATTGATATCTCATTAGAAAAAGGTTCAGGTGAATTCCTAATATATATCGGGACCCACTTTATTCTGCAGACAACTCTAATCCTATTACTTCAGCAACAACAGAAAGAGTACGCAACCCTATTAAAAGTAATTGTTAAAACCTATAGACCTTTTACCATAATTATCCTCAACAGGGATTTAATTTTACTATCCCACAAGGTTATCATTAAATGTAGTTAACTAGTAGCAAGAGTTCATGTTCACTATTTCTTCAATGTACATTTAATGTATTGATTGCACTAAATATAATCATTTCATATTATATGTCATAATAACTCAACAATGATTTATTTTCATATCACTCTAGTTCTCAATTAGTTTAATTCATTCTTTATATACATACCTCTAACTAGTTCCATATCCAAGTCTTATATAATAATATTTAACCAACGCATCTAGTATCAATAACATTACCGTTTCCCTAACCTTCTACTCTTCCCTCCTATGGTATTCCTTCTGTTGCCCCCTCCTCTTCAACTCTTCCCACCTCCATCCCACCTTCCTCTGCCCCCTCATCTTCCAATGTTCCCACCTCCATACCTCTTGGCTCTGCCCCATCCTCTAGCAAGAGACCTTGTGATCATTCCTTAGACAATTCCTTAAAAACAAGGTTCTTAAATCTTCTACTAAAGATGTTGTTCTCCCTCCCCCTATCTATGGTGAAGGTGAGGCAATTCTTGTTATTATTTCCATGTTAAAGAAGGACTCTGACCCACAACATTTCATATGATATGAGTATTAGAGATGAGCTTGATTCCCACAATGACAAGATCACTTAGCTTAGCAATGAATTAAAATAACTCAAAGACAAGACTGATGTCTGTACGTTAGAGAATGATGAAGGTAAGATTGAAAAGAAGATGGTGGAGGACATTTACAAGAGGGATATAAAGATAAAAAAATAAATAGGAAAATATAAGGGCTAAACACTGTGATGTTATTTCCATTCTCAAGGGCACCATTGATTATCTTTCCCTCATTCCATCCAACTGGAGGATAATAATGGGAAGGAGAAAATTAAGAAAGAGACTAGTCTCAAAGAAATCAAAAGGGGGTTGTATGCATGATAAAGAAGCTAAACTAATTGATAGAAACTAACACCAAGTAGTCTCAATAACAAAGCTAATCTAACATAAACATCATGATAAAGCCATTCAAAGGAAAAGCTTAACCATCTAATATAAAAAACATGACATGCAAACCAACCTTTGATTTTTTTGATGGGATTTAGATTGTAGGTAATCCTATTTTTGAGCTGAATGTAGCTACGGTGATCAAAGGATCTCTATGAAAGAGGAAGATATCTCACCAATATGGATTGGCCATGCATGGTTCTTCTCTTACTACTCTTTGTAAGTAGAAGATAGAAATGATTGCTTGATCAATAAGCTTTTCCAGTTGAAATGTTATTATCATATGCATATATTGTAAAGGTGTAAGATGGGAAGGAAGGTACTAGGTTCTTTATATAGATTTTCAATTTGGGAGAAGCTTGCAACCTAGTGAATGTGGGATAAAGGTAAAATAGAGTTATAAAGAGATAAATATGATTAGAAGAGATTTATTAATGATTAACAACTCATGGGAGTTGGGAGTGATTTAATTAATCAACTAGGATTAATTAATAGACCAAGATAAGCTTAAAAATCCATTTGGAGGTGATTTAGAAGGAAATTAGTAGGGATTTAACCAATAAGATGGTTTATTGATTGAATAGAAGGTTAAAATCCTTAATTAACTAATAATAGTTAATTAATTAAAAAAGGATTATAACTAACAAAGCATTGTTAATTGGCATCGAGGATGGGGGGAAGGCTAGTTAATTAATGAAGTATCATTAATTGACTGAAATGAAGGGGAATGTTAGCTAATTAGAGGGAAATCACTAATTATAACAAAATATTAGAAAATAGGATAGGAAGTCCAATTTTAGTATTAAAACTGTGTAGTCATATTTAGGTTTCTACATTTTTCCCTCTTTAATGTGGTGTAGTGCAAACAATGCCACTTTAAAGATAGTAGATAATTATAGACAATTAAATTTTAAAGGAGTGAAAGAAAAATTAGAATGGAGGATTCCTCCTCAAGTGTTAATGGGGTGATAGAAGAGGTCGATTGACACTTGAAAAGAAGAAAGAGAAGATCACAATAGAAGAAGAAGAAGACAATGAAGTGACTCAGATTCGAACTGAGCCTGATAGGCCATTATTCAAAGTGATTGATTAGAAAAGAAATCTTGGGCTTCCATGTGTGGAAGAAACAAGAGAGGGTGGGGGATGAAAATGATCCCTATTGCCCCATATTTTGTTGAAGAATAATTCATAGCAAGGAGGCTGATTTGAACTGGGCCTGGTTGGCCATTGTTGGAATCGATAATTCGAGTAGGATCTCATGCCATAAGTGGAAGAAGCAAGGGAGGGTGGAAGAATTGGGGTAGAAAGTTAGTCAATATGAAAACAAGAATATACATGGAGAATGGGAAGATCACAACGTAGTTGATGAACCATATAGCTCAGAAGTAACCATTTGTTTGATAGAAGAATAAAACAAAAGTGTGAAATGACATGAAGAGCCATAATATTGATTTATGCTCATTGCTAAAGGATTGAGTCAAAGCAAAATAAAAGAAGCAATGTAGTATGAGAAAGTAAAAAATTAGACCAACAAACAAACAAGCCCAAACAAACATACTCAAACAAACAACATTCAAGAAAGTTGTACCAATGTATTTGTTATCCACCTTCAGTTCCCAAATGTTCGAGTTATACAACAAGGGTTAAAATGTTGCCCCAAGCAAGGATACATGCAAGGGGAATAAACGAAGGACATATACGTCCTATGAAAAAGTAACATGCACTATGAAACTACCTTGAGAAATGATATATGCAAGGGAAGACATACATGACAAGCAAACCAAATTTATTAATGAAGGAAGATCAAGATGATCCGCATGTCATGCGCTAGAACAAGCAAGCACTAAAGTAAGATGCTTTATAGGATAGTTTTTAATGTTTGAGGACGTTGTGTCAAGTGAATGTTTAGGATGTTTTGATGTTTACTAATGTTTTGGGATTTTGGAGGTTTTACTAATGTTTTTGGATTTTGATGGTTTACCAATGTTTTTGGATTTTTGATGTTTTACTAATGTTTTTGGATTTTTGATGTTTTGCCAATATTTTGGATTTTAATGTTTTACTAATGTTTTGGATTTTGAAGGTTTTACTAATGTTTTGGATTTTGAAGTTTTTGTGAAATTTTTAGGCTTTTTGAAAGTTTTCTGAAACTTTGTACAAGAAAATGAAGATGCAAAGATGCCCCTAGTAAGAGGAGAGAATATACAAGGGAAAATCCCACACGTATGTGCAAGAATAGGATCATCTGAATCAAGGCCACGAAGGATAGGCTCAAAAAGATTCCAAACACCTGTGAAACACTAACTCAACAATAATCGATCATGCCCAAAGGTGTGAGATGATTGTGAAAACCAAATCCTCCTATGGCATCGAAAACCGGTTTTTACCAAAGGACATGTCCAAAGTGCCATAGTTGCGTGGTTTTCACATTTGGAAAAATTTATTTCTCTTCACAGTTTTTAAAAATTTTTTAATGTTTTTTTGTAATTTTCCCAAGCTTAGGAATATAAATGCTTGAGATGTATGATATTCATAGGTTCCCAAAGTTATTCACCCTCAGGATATGCAAGTTTATAAGCCTCGAAACCAAATTTAGCCACCACAATGTATGGCCCTAACCAGTTAGGCTCAAGTTTTCCTTTCTTTTCACATTCTTTTGTGGTGTTAAACTAGTTTTATTTATGCACAAGATCACATACCTCAAATTCACAAGGGATGATATTTTATTGTAGCTTGCATTGATTTGATTCTTATACACTTTAAGATGATCCAGGGCGTGAAGGTGATTTTCATCAAGGAGTTCAAGCTCGGCTAGTCTGGCGACTTTATATCCTCATATTTATCCAAATAGTCTCGCAAGGTGATTCTCAAAGAGGGGAGCTCAATCTCTAGGCGTATAATGGCTTTAGTACCAAATACAAGGGAATATAGGGTTGCACCTGTAGGTGTGCGAATGGAAGTAAGATAAGCCTTGAGGGTAGGATGGATTTGGAGAGGTTAATTACAGCCATTTTTATTAACCATTTTCTCCATAATCTGTATAAGCATTTTATTGGTGGCATCAACTTGCCCATTACATTGAGGGTAATAAGGTGTAGACCACTTCTGGTGAATTTTAAAGCGTTGGCATAAAGCCTTCACTTACTTGTTTTTGAATGAATTACCATTTTTAGATACAATGATAGAGGAAATTCCGTAATGATAGATGATGTAAACTTAAGATGAACTTGGAAATATGTACACTTGTAACATAAGTGAGAGGAACAACCTCTACCCGTTTGTTAACATACTCAGTGGCAATGATAATGTGTTTTTGGCCGTCGGATGAGGTGGGAGTGAGTTTTCCTATAATATCGAGACCCCATTTAGAAAATGACCATGACATTATGATAGGTTGTAATGATTGAGATGGTGTATGGATTAAATTACCATGCTTTTGGCATAAGATGAATTTCTTAAAATACCGGAAACAATCTATTTCCATAGTAGACCAGTAGTATCCCACTCGTAGGAGTTTCTTCGTAAGAACCATTCCACTAGTATGAGCCCCACAAATACCTTTGTGCACCTCTTTGATTGCTTGAATTGACTCTTAAGAGTTAAGGCAACGTAACAGTCTCCCATTGTAACCTTGATGGTAGAGAGTGTCCCTAAGTAGGGTATGATGAGTAATTCATTAGGTAAGGGTTCATTTTTTGGAATGGGAGAGGTCGGGTGGGAAAGTACCATCCTGTAGGTAATTATAGATGTCAACATACCGGGGGGGAAATGGACCAACAAATTCACATACCAAACATGATTCTAGCATGTCATTGGCCAACACCGTCAAATGATCTATAAGGAACTGATCGGTTCTGCATACATGGAACTTGATGAAAGGAAATCAGAACAAAATAATCTTTTAGGGCGGCCACCATGCGCTGAAAGAGAAGCCCCAAGTTTGACCATTCCAGGCTCATCTTTTGTACCAATGTTAATATCAATAGTCTCTTCCACAAGTAGTTTAGATCCATCATCCATACACGTAGGATCAAAGGGGAGATCGATTTCTTTCTCTAAGGGCGTCTCAACGATATTTTCACCCATAATATGGTCACTTTTTATATCCTTGTTTTTCCTATTTTTTTGTCCATAAGTGCCTCAAAGAGGTTTTCACCATGGGATTTGGATCTTTTATTTTGATGAGGCATTTGAGAAGATATTTTTCCCTCGTTCTCTTTTTACTTTTACTGACCAAAAAACTCAACCTCCTCCCTGAAATACATGTTTGCATAAAGTTTGATAGAGAATCCCTTCTTGTGGTCACTGAAAAGAATTTCATTACGTAAACCCATGAATTCACCAATTGCTTCATCATTCTAAAAGAAATCAATTGGTATGTGTAGTTTTTGGTCCCAGTTAACAAGGGAAGGGTGAATAAGGTAGAATTTAGGAGTGGAAGGGGAAAAAGTTAAAATAGCCATGTGTCAGAGAATAGGTTGGTGGAAATAAGGTCCTCATAAAGGATACAATGGGAATTTATTTTGCTATTGTAATATGAAGAGTCTATCCTCATGCTCAGAGGAGGTGGCGTTAACATCTATAGGATGAGACCCACAAGACCAAATATCAACTCCTTATCTATCCATTTTCGCATGCACTGGAAGAGGTTCATGCAAATCTTGTTCATTTATGCCACACAGATATCCTTGGTACCCTATAGGATACATCATCTTATTAGGGTCAACATAGTCTAGGGATTGATACCATGAGGGAATCGTTTCATCAGGGGATTGGTATGCATAAGTGTTATGGATTTTATCATCTGCTAAGAGGCTATCAGGAATGAAGGTGTCAATAATGCAATGTTACTGAGGTCATTGCAGTTAATAGTTAAGCCTACCAAGTGTTTTAAGTAATAGGGGAAGATTTGAAATGAGGAGGTGCTAGTGGAAATTGTATTCCCCGTAACTGGTAGGAAGGAATTTCATCTTTCATGTATCAAACAAGAATATGAATGTGGAGGCACCACTTTCATGTGGGTGCAGTGTATCAAGATCAATGTGAGAGGCGAGGGCCTCCGATTGAATCTTGAAAGCTATTTTAGTAGAAGGACATTCATATATTGTGGGGTAATATCCAGATAAGGCTCTGCAATGTGCAAAGGGTTGTGGGTATCCAATAATGGTGAGTATTTTTCCTTCATGATAAATTTTGATACACTGGTGGAAATTTGAGTGAACGACCTATATTTCATGAATCCATGGGTGACCAAGGAGAATATTATAGGGTAGTTCTAAGTCCAAGACATGAAACTGAGTATCATGAGTAATGGGCCCAACTTCCATAAGTAAGGTAATTTTTCCCACTGACTGCCACTCTATCTTATTGTAGGCCTTAATGGTGATTACATTAGGCTCTAATTATCTATCAATGCATCCCAGTTGTTTGATGAGCTTCAAGGTACATATGTTAAAGCCTGATCCGTTGTCCAAAAGTACCTTTTCTTATCTTTTTCAAGTAGCAATCACTTCAATATACAAAGGGATATTATGTGTATGGTCATCCATTGGTATCCCATGTTTGTTAGAACTATAATATTAAGTGTGTTATAATATATACTTTATATTTAAATAATATAGAATAAACTATATTCATATTATTTAAATATAAACTTTATATTAAGGGTTGGTTAATTTGGAATTAATCAACTAATTAAATTGGGGAGGTGTGCCCCGTTAATTAATAAGGTTATAACCCTTTGAGTTATTTAAATATGAACCTTAGGTCATATTCAGGATATATTGAATCGAATTCAGATCAATCTATAAAATAATATTCTCAAGTTGGAATATGAAGGTTAATCATAAAAACATAGTAGAAGGAGTAGGAGTTAAGACTAGTTAATCCTGGTAAAAACATAAGTAGAAGGTTGTAAAATTTTCTTGATAGTGGATTTATTCCATGGTTTTTACCCATTTAGGGGTTTTCCATGTTACATGTTGTGTTATGTGTACTCATGTGTTTTATTTAATTTATTTATGTTGTAATGTTTTACTTTATAATAATTCATTAATTAATATAGTTGGTTATTACACGTTTTCACCCCTCTTCCTGACATGGTAGTCAGAGCGGGATTAATAAATTAAATTTAATCCTAATGTAACCTAAGGTTGTAATGGTTAGGAAGGTAGTTAAACTATTTGAGAATATTATTTAACCTCCCCTTTCATGTTCCGCATAGGTTGTATGATTAGATGAATATTACACACGTGATAAATTCCAAATTGTATAGATTTTTCAACTGTGTTAAGCGAATCCATCTCTACATTTGGGAATTACTATAAGGCCCTGAAACTAAGGTAAGGGTTGTAAATTCAAGCATTGAAATATTTTATATGGCCTTTGCAGGGATTCAAGAAAATTCAAAAGGGGAAGTTAAAATCCAGAGTAAAATTTGAGTTTACAGGGGGAGACAACACTCAAGAAAATAGGTTTCTCTATTTTTTCATTGGTCAAGAAAATTCCTTGTCCCTAGTAATATAAATATTTTTTACCATTTGTTTTTCGAAAACCCTTATTCATGATCCTGATGATAAGGCCCTATGAAACATGGAGTAAACCCTCGACGTTTAATCTTAAGTTTGAGAGGTCCTTTAGAAAGTTTCAAATGAGGGATTGTTCTTGACTGCCTTGGACACGTTTAGAATCATTGATTCCATCACCTATGACATTATTTTTTTGTTGAATAATCTAGTATTTTCCATAGGTTTCGATTCATGGTTTTTTCGTTGAAAGGGTTTTTAAGTCCCTTTTGCAAGTAAATCCTTTTCAATCAGGATTCCTTTTTCAATAACTTATTCAAAGGTGCTTCACACAATGCTATTTGCAATTAAAATGCTATCTCATGGATGTAAGTTAGGTACGAAGATACTAACAAGTTATTTCTCTAAAATAGAATAAGGTAAGAGACTAGCTGATCCCTCGCCATCATTATAAGAAACCAACAAAGTTTTCATTATTGCGTTATTTTCCATTACAAAGCTCTATCATAGTGATATCAATTTCCATGTTAAATGAAAAGTGGTGAAAAAAATTCTCAGCTAATTCATAAAATGTGAAAATAGACCCTTTGGGGATATGAAGAAACCATTCCACTGCCTGGCCTCTAAGACTCCATGGGAACAAACGGATAAGATAATTATCGCTATATGTAACTTCCTGGCAAGCCATGAAGAAGTATTTGACGTGGTTTCAAGGATAACCTTTACCCCTATATTTATCAAATTTAGGGAAATTGAAACTAGGTGGAAAGGTCGTACGCAACATTTCCCGATCAAAAAGGTATGGACATAGTTCTTCAAACTGATATTTCTTATTGCATCCAAGGTTATTTTATTGAATACTGGTAAGGGAAATTTTCATGGATTGCCACTCTTGGTCGAAGATCTGGCCATGCAAAGGTGTGGCATGTATGTACAAGTGGTTAGAATTTGATGTTTCACCACCACAATGTTTAGTGTAATGTTCAGTATAAGTGACCTTAGGTTTCTCAGTATGTGTAGCACTACCTGTATCTCTATGGACATGGGAAGACTAATTTTTCCAATTGATGGCTAAGGATTTGTAATTTTTGTTCTACGATAACCTCTTTGTTTTGGGGTTTTGATTGAGGTATCATGTAGAGGGTTTGTTCATTATCTTCACCATCAATTCTAGCTTCACAATGGGTTCAGAATGAGTGGTATGCGATATCCATTTTTATTTTTAGGAGCTTCTTCTTCTTCATCGTTATTTTATTGGCTTGAAGTAGAAGCATGTCTAGGGTTCAATATGTATTCAACAGATCGAAAGGGAGGTTATTTTTCTTCTCCTCCATGAATCATGTTTGTAAGAATAGTAGGATCAAATTTAGGTGGTAATCTAGCCCCTAACTCTACAACTTGTGCTAAAATTTGATCTTTGTTTTAGAAGATAAATTTGTTTATGCGTATAAGGTAAAAATTAAAGTTATCCCGAGGAGTTTTTCCCTCATCTCCAGTATGGTCAATCAAAGCATATTCTTTAGTTAATGGATACAGAGGAAAAAAATTGATCCCATCCTTCTATGTGTCATTCTTGTAATAGGATCCATGATGGGAAATGTTTTGTCTAAGGTTTGAAAGATGTCCACAAGTGTCACAATGAATCTAGACAAAATCAAACAGCGTAAATAGTTGTAAGTGTCATAATGAATTTTACAAGGGTATAAAATGTATGACGAAAGTTACCAGGGAAAATCTAGAAATTCCTAAACAAAGGAGGGACTACAAAGGAAACTATTCCCTATTGTTCAAATTTGTCTCAAAGGTTGTTTTTTATAAGATAATAACACAATTTCAATTTTTAAATAATTTTTGAACAAACAATATTTAAGTATTACAAAGGGGTTGAAGTGAGCATAACAATGCAAGATATACCCTTAAAACAAGTTTAATATAAACAAGTTTTATGTCCTGAGAATGGAGGATACAAATGTGAGCATCGTAATAATACAATTTGGACACTTAAATCAAGTTTTAATAAAAAAAGATGTAAGTATCAAAAAGGGATTGACAGGATGCAATCAACATAACAACAACACCTTCAACACTCAAATCAAGTTTGAAGAAAAACAAGATCAAAGTATAACAATGGGTCGACACAATGCAAACATCGTAACAATACAATTTGGACACTTAAATCAAGCTTTAATAAAATAAGATTTAAGTATCAAAAATGGATTGATATAATGAAAGTAGTGTAACAACGTAAAGTGAGATCAATGCAAGATACCTTCTATAAGGAAACATCTCAATATGGGTTTCAAGACAGACTACCAAGATATGAAGACGTACAAACACACTTTAAACACTTACATCAAGATTACAAAGAGGAACAAATGTAAGTGGGCGCAAAAGTGGTGGACACAATTTTGGAAGATCTTTGATTTTCTTTCTTTTGACAAATAATGCCAAAAATAGAACAAGGGAATTAGTACAAGTGGTGATGAAAAATACATGTGAACAACTTTGGTAGATTTTTTCCTTATTCGATAACAAGGTAGAAACTAGGACAAAGTTTTGTGTTGTAAGTATTCGTGATGAAAGATACGCAGCACAAAATTCAATGGAATCTCTCCTTGTTTGATAAAACAAGGTTTTGACTCTGAAGAAGTATTTTCTTTGTAAAGGCTCTTTGAAACACGATTGGATAATGGTCAAGTTGGCCCCAATGCTAAATGGATCCCTAAGATTTTGTTCTCAACACTCGATAATAACTTTTCTAAGAGAGGTACACTTTTCTAGAATAAATTCTAGACAAAGGAACATTACCCCATAATCAATTTAATGAATAGAGCCCTCATACGGACAACATTTAGTACTCATCACGGGAATTTCTAGTCAAGTAGGTAATGGGGCACTTCCATGTTTCGTCAACCAGTTCCCTCAATGTGTTGACTACTTTGGGGTTCTTGTGGTAATCCTCATAATGAGTTTTATGGCTTATGCCAAGGCACTTCCCACATTTTAAAGAGGATGGGTTTAAGCCCTTATCCGAACCTGTAAATATAGTGTGAATGAATGGTGTGTTTTTTATCTTTAGATCTTAATGTGGTTTTGAACACCTTTGACAACCTACACACAATGTAGTTAATATTTGTTTCCATTTTATTCTTTGACAAATGAAAAGGTCATACTCTTAACAATATTAGTAGTTTTCCATACAAACCAAAATGTTTTAGAAAGAGGATCAAGGTCACTTTTAATTCTCAAGATCGCTCAAAGGTGCAAGAGAAGAGCATGCGTGATGTTTGGTCCAACTATTAGAAACAAGTAAAATTTAACCAATGACAATTAAGTGCATTGAAAGATTGATTCTTTAAACAACATAAATGATCAATTTTCCAAGTAAACAAAAATGTTAGAAATGAAGATAAAATTCATTTTTGATTATCAAGATCACTCAAAAGTGCAAGAGAAGAGCATACATGACACTTGATCTAACTTAATAAAATGGAAAAACAAGTGTAATCAAAGCATTTAAGTGCTAGAAAATAATTTTTAAATAACAACTCAAATGATTAGTTTTCCCATGAAAACTATCAAAATATCAAGTGTTAGCCATATTTCCAAATGATAATCAAAATTTTAGAAAAGCATCCAAAATCATTTATGTTTTCTGATTCTCAAAATCACTCAAAAGCGCAAGAGAAAAACATACATGGTCTCAATGAATTTATAACCAAAAGGAGATTTCCAACAAATATTTAAAATGCTAACACCATTTCTAAACAAATGATAACCATAATGTTAGAGTAATATCCATAATCATATCCATTTATGATTCTCAATGTCACTCGAAAGCGCAAGAGAAGAGCATACGTGGTGTTGATCAAATTAAAATGAATCTAACATGTAAATAAAATGACCAATTTTATAATAAAGGAAAACCTTGCAATTTCTATAAGTTTAAATCTCAAATTTATGTGTTTATCGCATAGTTCACCTTAAGACCTTTTTGTCGTAAAAAATGGATTCATTTCGAGTTTGGGGTAAATAGTTATGGCCTCTGGAAGATAGGTTATGCATATGCTTTTATACTCACAGGTATGCACTTAACCTGTACTAAAACCTATAAAACAAAAGTCCCCAAATCTGTAAAAAGATCAATTTTTTCCCACCAAGATTCAATTTTGACAGCAACCCATCTCATTAATATGTGAAAATAAGACTCAACACTATCAAACACTAACCTACATGCTCAAAAAATTAAGATTTTCAACAAATTGACAAAACTAGCATGTAGAATGATGAACAATGATGCTCTAAAAATGAAAACATGGAGAAAGCTTGATTTTTTCCTATCAAGATCCAATTTTGACTAACCCACCTAAATATGTGCAAAGATGACTCAACACTATCAAACACTAACATACATGCTCAAAAAATTAATATTTGTTTAAAAATGAAAAAACTAGCATGTAGAATGATGAAAACTAAAGCTCTAAATATGAAAACATGGAGAAAGCTTGAATTTATCCTATAAAGATCCAATTTTGACAACACTTCACCTCCTTTATACCTAAAAGAAAGACTCAACATATGAAAACTCAACAAAACATGCTTAGAAACACAAGTCATGTCAATATATTCAAAAAGAAGGTTAGTATGTAAAAGAAACTTAACCAAAATAAATAATACGTGTGAGATAAAGGGGTGTCCCAGCGGGCATGCCATATGTATGCATAATAAAGAAGCTAAGCTAATCTTGATATAAACTAACACAAATTAGTCTCAATAAAAAAGCTAATATAACATAAACATAATGATAAAGCCATTAAAAGGAAAAGCTTAACTACCGCATCTAATATTAAAAAAATGAAATGAAAACCATCCTTTAATGTTTTTGATGGGTTTTAGATTGTAGGTACTCCTTTCGTTGAGCCGAACGTAGCTACAAGTGATCATAAGAATCTATCTCCACGAAAGAGGAAGAGATCTCACCAATATGGCTTGGCCATGTATGGTTCTTCTCTTACTACTCTTTGCAAGTAGATAAATGGTAGCTTAATCAATAAGATTTTCAAGGTTGAAATGCTCTTATCATATGCATATATTGTAAAGGTGTAAGATTGGAAGGAAGGTACTATGTTATTTATATAGCTTTCCCATTTGGGAGAATCTTGCAACTTAGTGAATGTGGGATAAAGGTAAAGTAAAATTAGAAAGGGATAAATATGATTAAAAGGGATTAATTAGTGATTAGCAACTCATGGGAGTTGGGAGTCGTTTAGTTAATCAACTAGGATTAATTAATAGACCAAGATAAGCTTGAAAAGCCATTTGGAGGTGATTTAGAAGGAAATTAGGTAGAATTTGAAGGGTTTAAAAGGGGGATTTAACCAATAAGAAGGTTTATTGATTAAATAGAAGGTTAAAAGGCTTAATTAAATACCAATAGTTAATTAATTAAAAGAGGAATTATAACTAACGAAGTGTCATTAATTGGCATCCAGGATGGGGGGAAGACTAGTTAATTAATGAAGTGTCATTAATTGACCAAAATGAAGGGGAACGTTAACTAATTAGAGAGAAATCACTAATTATAATGAAATGATGGGAAAATAGGATAAAAAGTGCAATTTTAGTATTAAAATTGTGTAGTCATATTTAGGTGTCTACAGGGGCTAGATTAATGTCAAGAATAACTTTTAGAAGATCATGAAGTAGCTTGGTTTGGCTTCTTGATCCTTCAAATTTGTTGGGTCCTTGTCATATTTCACATGTGAATATGTTGAGATTTTGTTGTGTTTCTGTTGTATTTGTGCTGCTTGCTGAATGAATGGTTATTCTAGTCTTATTTTGGTATCTTTTATTAGTATTGTCTATCTAGGTTATGGCCTCTATGTAACTGGGTAGGGTCCCAGGAAAAATACATTTATTCTTAATAAAAAACATTATAGGTTACAAGTTCAAAAGGAAAGGAAAACAAAACTTATAACCTCAATAAAGATAATTTAAAGGCAAGGTGATGATAGCCTATTTTTTCATGTGTAAACCTATGTGAAACCTTGTATTACCTTAGTATCATTTTGCACGATGTATGATATTTCCGGTTTATAATTAATAATTTGTTATATTTTGGAAGGAAATGTTGTGCATATTTTGTTATCTTTATCTTGTTAATGTTTCTTCAAAATATGTATAAATGAACTCTTTTATGGGTATTAACAATATATTTGGAAAAGCATGTGTTAAGTCATCACAGGAGTTAATTTCAAACTGGTGCATGACTCGTTAGTGTACTTGTAAGAATCACCTTATAACACAAGACTCTCCTTTGCATTAGCTCATGACTTGTTGTGGAGCGCTGGAATCATCCAGATCATTAATTCAAACTTCCTTGAAATAAGGAACTTGCACAGAGGAGATAAATAACTCAGATGGTTGAACTGTAAGTTGATACAACTGGCAACACAATGACATGAGCATGAAACATGTGCCACTGTCTCAACCTACCTTCATGCATATTATGTGGTCCAACTATCCCTATTTTAACTCCAGTTTCTTGCAAACGTAATGAAGATAGAAACTTATGGATTTATGATCGCCATGATTCTATGGAATCAATTTGAGATCTAAAATATCTTCTAGCGCTAATTGGCTTCCTCAAAGGAGCCAATTTCGGGCCTCTTCTTCAGTTACAAGCATTGCATAAAGACTCCTTCCACTACTGTAATTCTTAAAATATTTAGTCATTGTTTTTAGTCAGCATCCAATTAAGTAAATGATATTAATTGCAAATAAACTAGTTCTCTCCTAGAGGAACTGAGACTGATGCATAGTATAAAAGAGCTAATGTATTTAGATTTCAGTTCATTTTAATTAGTTTATCATTGATAAAAGGTAGTTCTTTTAATTTAATAAAATTATGAATTCAGGGGAAAATTTACTGTGTAACTTCGGATGCTAAACCTGATCGAAGGGAAGGGGCAAGGGCCACTCCTCCCCAGTGAGAAGGGACATTTTTACTTTTATTTCCTTTCTGTTAGTAACAACATGTATTTAAGATTCCAGCATTGAATTCTTTTTTGTATCTTTCACATTCTGTCTTTAATATTCTTTGCTTTCAATGCATTTCATTTTATAATTGCATTTAGTTATTATTTAGTTGATTTCCCATTGTTAAGAGCGTGCTGAGAACAATTCCTACTATTCCTTTTGTTGCAAATAGCCATGGACACCACCATGAACTGATTTATATAATATAATTAATGTATGAGTGTTTATGACACTCATCACGAGGTAGGATTATAATTAACAATTATCACATATTCTCATTGAATCACCTCCCATACAAGAAAATCCCATAATCTTAGAGAAAAATGCTTAGTTTCTTCTTAATTCATTACTTAAGATTGTTTGCTATTGTCACATCTTTTAGTTCTTGTTACCAGGTTCATGTCTCATTCGTACCTTCCATAAAAGGAATAGACATAATTACCATGCTAACAAGACATACAATTGCTTATTAATTTTAATAATAACCCAAAGAATTCATTCAATTTTTTATAACCAAGATAGATCTTTTCTTATTGTTATGGTACTTCCCATAATTTTATTCATCTACTCATTGGATTAGTTTAACTATTGATCAATATTCTCTTAGGTATTAATCCTAAATTATTTACTCAACTGATACCAAAATGTATTATTCAAGTTACATTATTTCAACCATTAAAATCTCCTTTCTTCTTTCACAATAATATCTTCAATAGATAAAGATAAATTAAATTATATATAAGGTCAACCCTCATATAATTCTTGAAATATATCATTTATAATTTACATCCTTCATATATTTATGTCAGGTATGCTTACTCTACTTCCCATAAGGTCAAGCGACTCAAATTAGTATCTACATCAAGTATTTTTTATTGCTTAAATTGATATTGATTATCAATTATATTTTATTTCCCATACTTGTCCTAAGTGTAGGAAATATTAATGTATTATTTCTAAAGTACATAACCATCTCAACTAAAGTAATGCACTATGCTCATTGTGGAATGTCATTTATATTGTTACTCAAAAAAATAGTTATATGGTCTCACTTCTTGTCATGGAGGCTTAAATAATTCCTCACAATACTTGTCATACTCTTTTAAATGTCTTTTTATTGTTTACACATAAGTAATTTCAGAGATAGTAACAATATTCCAAGTTATCGCTCCATGTTTAATTAAATCTAAAAATCAAGAGTGAGCATTTGATTCATACTACGGATAGGAATATTTTATTATGCACCCACAAGGAGACCGATTCCTATGATGGTTATTTGTAATCCAACCAAAGGTATTTCTTACTTACACATTTAAGTACGTAGACTTATAATCATAAAGTAAGTATTATCCATAATAATACAATACCGATTTAACAATATTAACTTGTACAAGAAATATTTATATGGATGTTTTCAATGCACCAATTACATTTCCACATTAGAGTGGCAAGATATGAATTAAGGACCCCAAATTGGTTTAAACAAAATTAGAAGCTTTACTATGATAGTTTTTTCTTGTAACCATCAGTTCCAAATGGAACATAGAATAGAGAGAGGTTGATCTAACAATGGACGTTAACAATATTAATATTATTTTATAATTAAATTAAACCCATAATGGGTTTGAATTCTTCATCCAACAAACTTAGGATATATGAAACCCCCAAATAACATATATTTGAAACAATCACACATTCAATAAAATACTTATCAATAGTCATGCAATGGGATCACCCATATATAATCATAAAAAATCAATGCCAAACTATTTTTAAAGAATCCCATGCAAGTTACAACAGCATATACTTCTCAAACAAGTAAATGTTGATTATTCCTCCTATTTCAATTTATAAAAGTGTAAATCACAATGAACCTCTAATGTAATTTCATTTTAGATTCATTCAACATTTTCCTTAATCTTCATTTCATTGTAGCAAGGATAATTCTTCAAGGTAAATTAGTAACATAATTTCTTCCATCTTTCTTGCAAGTACTTGCCGTAGTTAATGAGTCATCTCAAAAACAAACTGTACATGATTAATCCATTCACTAAACATGCATAGAATCTTTATATGTAAAGCATTCATGATTATGTAAAATATTATCAATGTGCATGAGGAGAAAGAGTATTTTTCGAATGCACTTTATTTCCTGACTAATTTCCTTATTAAAACATATAGTAAGTAGAGAGAATATTTTCAAATCATCTTATTTATTCTAGTGCCATCATGGCCAAAAATATTCAAGGAGAGACAGAGAGAGACAACTTACTACTGTTTTGTTCCACATCATATCTGATATCCAAAATAATAGGTCTTAGATAGAGTGACACAATATTCATTGTCCAAGTCCATCATTCAAAAAACCTTCAATATTGAATACAAACATAAAAATTCATATAGACATTGCATCTATGTCTAAGCAATATATATGTACAATGTATCTTGGCAAGTGAACCCAGGTGGATAGATAAAATGTCACCAACCCATAGACCCTTTTCCACCCAATCCATTCCATATATATGAAATATAAAACAATCATATATGGATATTTTAAAAACATGACGTATAGTTATATATGTGTATATACATCGATTTCTTGTTTAAGAAATTCTATAAGTGAATACATATATATACCTATATAAAATCCTTATATAAACACAAAGTTGGGGATTTGTTTTTTAACACACATAGGTATTCTATTTCGCATGTTTGAATCTAATCAAGTGTAATTTCATAACAGAGTGAAGAAAAACCCAAGCACAAAAAATCCAGTACTACCATATATTTTATTCTATTTATTTTTAATGATTAATTTTTACCATAAAAGACTATGCAGGATTTGAACAAGAAAACCATTCCTGAAATGCACATACCCAAAATGTATAGATTGCTTGCCTTTAGCTCCAACTTCAGGATGAACTACACAACTACCAAAAACCTTCTCTAATTTATCCCTTACTACTATGCCAGTGATTGGTTTTTAAATATTCTTCAACTTCCAGTTAAAACACATGTATGAAACTCAAAATAAGTAATGTTGCCTTTATGAAAAATAGACATACAATTGGGTTAATTAGAAATGCCTCCTTAAATGGATTAAACAACTTGATTTCTCCATACACCTGTCGTTATGTGAGAATTCACTACTAGATCCACTTTCATGCAACTGAGGGAACTAGGGTTCTTAGTAGTTCTTGAAATCGCCCTTACAAAACAAAAATGACACCTCAAAAAAATTCAATGTGCCTCTAAAAACAAATTTCAAACTTTTCATAATTCTTGTCAGGTTCAAGACCCTTACTTTTCTATTGGAGGCATTCAAGACCAATAATCATAACAATTCATAAGCCAAAGCAAAACACTCAAGTCAATAATAATAATGTTCCATAATTCCTATAAATCGAGTGAAGCCCTTTAATCGTTACAATAGAAATGTCAAAATACCTTGATGCCAAGGTTAATCCTCTATTATTATTTTAATATAATTATTATTAAATAATCATATCATTAAGACCAAACTAAGGTTCATACAAAATTTATTTTCCAAGGCTTAGTAACAAAAGCCAAGTCAATCAATGTTTATAACAATGTCTTGCAAGGATAAAGGGTGGAAATTAATGCATAAGTCGTAAAAACCCGTAGAGAAATTCTAAGCATGAAAAAACAATCACAATGAATGTTGCATTCAAGATTGAATCTATCATTCATCACAATAAAAGTGACTACCATGAATAACATTTTTTAAAATCACAATGTCCCTTCAATTGATCAAAACAATATTTTATATCAAGTCAACAAATAATCATGACTTTTAAAACATACAACATACCAATACTCCATCTTGAGGTTAGGTATACAACCAAAGGTGGTCTCATCAATTGCTAATGACAACAATAATTTCTATCATCAAAAGTTGATAAACATCTTCCTTAATGTTACTGATAAGTTTTAGCATAAGATACATAATACCATAATGCTCTGAGAACACATATGTTTACATACCATCTTAGAATGTTGGCAACATTATCATTAAAAAAATAATGTTGATTGTTATGTTGATATTTTATCGTTCTAGGTGATCCAAACAATAATAATTATAGAATTCACACTATAATAATTTACCTTACTGCCTTATTAAATTCTAAGGTGGTCTAACTATCAACAAATGCCGATGTTAGAAGTACAAGATGTACATATACATATCATGTACACGTAATGATAATATAAGAGAAAAGGTTAACAACATAACCATTTACCCTTCCGCACAATAATTCCTTGTAGTAAAAGATAACTCTTCTTAGCATATGCCTGCTAAAAAGTAAGATAAATATTTACAAGTGAAAGGTCTCTTTGATAACAAGATTATCATACTCAATACATACAATAAACATCTTGTTTCATTAACACATAGGCGAGACCTTCAAGGTTAACAACATACACCAGAATCAACTATATATCATTATATTTCTTGAGAGCATAATGCCATGATAATTAATGTTACAATAATTTAATAGATGATGTCAATGTGAGTTAGTGCTCTCGAAAGTTAATCAAACCTTTTTAGCGCAAATCTTACACCAATATTTAATTGGTGTATTGCTTGAAATCACCTTTATTAATTTAATCTAACCTATTGAAAGATTGTGTGGATGTCAAATATGGGGATCCCAAAGTGAGATGTGACACCGAACACAAATTTAACATACTAGAATGTTAAATGGTAAATGCAATAAATAAGTTATCTAGTCTAACCTATATCTTTGCATTAAGATGACTCTTAATAAAGCCTCATAACATCTTAAGATTATATTCGATAGAAAATAATTAAAAGTTGTTGATAGTGTGTTGGAGTGGCTACTACACACCTGAAATGTCCAACAAGGTACTCGAGATCTCTTAAGTTAAGCTTTGCTAGATCCTGTATTTTTTCAACGTTGACATGTGAAGGTCACCGCGGGGTCAATTGGTAAAAAATGTCTAAAACACGTGTGATCATGGGATTTCGAATATTACCCCTTATTTTTTAGGATTTACCACTATAAAATATCATTATTGGCACCCCCCTTTTACTTTACTACCCCTATTTTTATGGATATATCAATGCGAAAAAAGTAAATAAAATTTACCCCTTGTATGATTACACACTTTATACACAAAAAAATGATATAAATTCTAATGACCACAAATTATTTTTTGAACTGAAGTTTCTACTAAAAAGTTAATAAATAAAAGTACAAAATGCACATAGTTTAGTGGTCCACTGTACATGAAACAAGTCATAAAAGGAACGATAACCATATTGTTATAAGACACAAAGATCTCAGATGCTAATAGATTATGACATTCAATAACTTAAAAGCAATTTGACATAATAACCTTAAAAATAGATTTGAAAAAAAAGAAGAATAATATTATATATTATATCTCATGGAACTCTATGTTGTACAATGAGAAGATGCCCTGCTTATATAGGAAAGGAAGATCAATATAAGAAATAGTATAGGCCATAAATCAAGCCATAGATCAAGGAAAGAACTAGTCAAGACCATAGATAAAAAGAACTAGTCAAGGCCATAGATCAAGGAAAGAAATAGTCAAGGTCATAGATCAAGGGAAGAACTAGTCAAGACCATAGATAAAAAAATAACTATTTTTAACAACTAGATAATATCATCATAATATTTAAATAAGATAAAAGAAATATCCACACATAAGTGGGTGCTCGGATAACTAAATTTGAAGGTAAATAAAGTACTTGGGTGAACATGATCTAAGGTAAATAACCTACTCTAACAAGTCATTTGGAACAAGACAATAATAATTATAGTTTAAACAATATCATAAAAGTTAATGTTACAATTATTTGATGCAATCATTAATCTTATCAATAACCACAATTAATTCATGACTTTACATGTCGATATGTTCCAGCTACAAAGAAATAAAAGTGCACATAAGCTTGTAGAATGGACAAAACATCCATTTTTAGTGTGTAATTTTTTGCAATGGTTTTTTTAAATTCGGAAAAGTATAACCAACTAAGTAGTATTATAAATTTTTGAGGGAGTGGAGGGGGGAAGAAGATCAAGGAGGACATTTTTTGGTTGAACTCACTGTAAAATAGATCAATAAGTGAATAACAAAAAGAAGACCATAGCTAGGAGGAGGAAGGGAAGTTCCAAAAATTATGAGGAATTGTTTCAAGGGCGGGAGAGAATGAGCATTTTCTCATAGAAAGGCCAAGCTTAGATAATGTGTGACAAAAATGAAACTTCATATAGAGAATATGACAACTCAATATTTAGAGTTAGTTATAAAAGTAGCAAAAAACTTTATATCCATCCTTTATCCATATCACTATTGCATTTTTCCATCACACTCAATCCTAACAATGCTTCTTTTACAATTTATTTTTAGTTTGAGAACAAACTAGTCCTGACTTTTGGGGCATAGAGAATATTTGGGTTGGTTAGTTTTTTTTTTTTAAAAAATTGAAGCTAGTTTAAATGGTTTCATCTCTTTGTTATCATGCCAAATGTAGGTATAGTATTCACTTGTAATTTTAATATTCCCTCTCCTACCAATCATAATGCACCACATGGTGAGTTTCACCTCCATCTTAAAGTTTGTGGGAAAATAAGCGTTTTTAGAAAAAATGAAGTATCCATTTACTTGAGATAGTATTGGACTTAATATTTTCCTAGAATAAAAAATAGTTTTATATTGAAAATCATGGCTTATTCCATCACCCAATTAAAATATTTCATACTTAGTTAGATTTTGATCGATTGCACGAGTTGCAAGTATGTGGTATTATACTACCTAAATGGTGAAAAAAATGTGTGGCCTATGACCTACGAAGGAAAGTTCACCTACTATTCCAACAATCACCCAAATATGGATATAACAATGATGTTATATTTATATATTGAATCATCATTAAAAATCTCAAAAAGAGGGAATGGTATGGAGAAAGGGAGTTTTAGATTTCAACTGAGTAATTATTATTTCAAGCATCACTTTTAGAGATATAATAGGAAATAACTAACATTCATTAAATATAGCATGCAAAAATTTGAATAAATGTGGTGCGCTTGAGTCTAAGGAATTATAAATTATGAGTAAGTATCAGACGTAGGACCTCTTTACAAAATAAATTGATCATAGTGAATACAATATATCAAATTCATCCATAACAATTTTATATTTAGTCTGTTTTTATTACAAGAAATAACAACAACACATTCAATTACAACATCAAGAGATTAAATATTGACTACTTAAAATGGTTAGAATATTGAAATTACAGCCTACTCATAAATCCTTGGGTGACCTTTCCTAAGGTGGTATATAACATCTACAATCATATAGGGGAGAATTTTCATTTACATTTTTAGCACTGATATATTGGTATAAATAGGGGTAGAAATGTAAAAGGGGGCCTACCCTACGTATAAAGTATGTGGTTCTCTTAGGAATTGGTCACATGGGAAGGGGGATCCTAAATTTTCTTAGAGCGGTGTGGAGAGTAATTTTAGGATTATTTATAGTAAGTGTTGTTTCATGGTATAATGTTTTTTTGATAGTATGCTGCATTTTTTTAGGGAAGATATTTAAAAATATTATATTTTAATTTGTAATAAATTTCGAAATTAAATCTACTCATTTATAACTTTTAGCCCTCCTTTTTAGCTTTCTCTTACTCTCTTCCTACAAAAATGGTACTCCTTATTTTTAGGAAAAGATTCTAAAATTTTTGTTTCCCTAAATTTAGTTTGTCATTAAATAAAAATAGGAGCAACAACCCCCTCCATGGCACCTCTTCCTTATAATGATCACCTAAAACTCATAAATTAAAATATTTAATCTGGAATTTGAGAAGGAAATAAAAAAATCAACATACTTAGAGAAAAACCCCAAATATTTCCTAGCTTGTCGTTCCCTTAAAACTTTATGCTTTTTTGTCCTCTCTTAACAATAGAAAGTATTTATAAAAGAGTTTGTGGTTCATTGCTTTTGCTTTTGATCTCTAATTTAAATAAATTAACATTTAAACAACACTTAAGGTTTCTTTTAACTGTATTTTAACCCAATCCCAGAAAAGATATGTGAGACAAAACTTCTGCTTTATGGGCACACCCAAAATTATCTCTTTTCCTAAATTTAGACAAATTGTGGACAATTGAGGTTCTATGTAAAATTTAACCAATTCTGGTCCCCTTTTATACAAT